>CAWUFW010011967.1:0-576430 GCA_963921515.1 Calotriton arnoldi | reverse complement strand
CAGTCCACACCTCCCTGTGTGCCAACAACATCTGGTACCGAACAAACTGCAACTGCCACAGGGAGGGAGGAGGACTCTGGCGGAGAGTCCCCTGCACCGCAGCAGCCTGCACTTGAGGGCCCCCCAAGAAGAGGGGTCGTCCGAGGAGGGGAAAGTGAGAGGCTGATGGCCAAGCGCAACTCCCAGGAAGCCTGAACCTGTTCTGGATTTTCGCCTTTGTGCACAGACTGTTCACCCTGTTGATGGCAACACTACTCCCACACATTGCATGGGGAGTACAAGTTGGAACAATGTGTCAGACAACTGTGGCCCCGATACTGGGGATCCTGTCTACCTGGACTTTCTATTCATCTAGGAACTTGGGATTGCAAGATTCATGTACAGCACAATCCATCCTATGCACTATTATCACAGATGTATCACAATAAACACAATAATACACCATACTTGCCTCTGTCGTGATTCCAACGTGGGTGCTGTTATGGGGATGATGAACAGCAAAATTACACTGTGTATGCGAACTGCAACAGCAAGGACAACACAGGCATGTGAGTACAGGCAACGTGACACATATGAGGGAGACACACCACCAGGGCTACACAACACATACACACCTAGGCCATCTGACTCATTGCCTACACTGATGTTGCCAGGGAAGACGGTGCAATGCACAGACACCACACCCATTCCCAGTTGTAGTCAAGTAGCCCACAGGTGCAGTAAGCAAATGGCAGTCAAATGTGTGACCACAGACAACGCACATCACTAAGTGAAGCACAGGTTTATTACACAGTAGCAACATGCCGTAACCACTACAGATGCAAGGTAACCCCACCTGGTAGCGGGCACACAGTCAACAACTGTAGACAGAAGGAAGTCCATGGGTGTGGCGCACATCACCTGTAGGGACACAACAGCTACCAGCCTGGATGTGCAATCACGTCGTCGGTGGACACAGTTGACCAAACGAATCTGAAAGTACCCTGTGAAGGACAGAAATGACACACAGTCAAAAGCAATGGAGTACAGGACAGAACAGCAAAACTCATGCACAATACATGTTACAAGATACCCACCCAGAACCAAGTTAGCATGTGAACACTGTTGGGGAGTACAGCCCACCTGTAAGCACACATCGCAACACACATCCAGTCAAGTAGCCCATGGACACACTCCAACAGCACCAGAGCACCACCCACACATCATGCCAACTCACATCATTGACATGACACCTCAGGATACTCACATTCAGCTAAAGAAGTTGGTGATGAGCTGTGTGCGGACATCACCATCACCATCATCATCATCATCGTCACTGGCATCGTGGTCCAGGCCAGGATCCTCCACAGGTGGCGGATGTTGGTCATCGTCATCCTGGATGAGAGGCAACTCCTTCCGCACTGCCAGGTTGTGGAGCATGCAGCAGACGATGATAATCTTGCACACTTTCGCAGGGGCATATGGGAGGGACCCTCCGGTCTTGTCCAGGCAGCGGAAGCGGCTCTTCAGGAGACCAAAGGTCCGCTCAATCACTCTCCTGGTCCGACCATGTGCCTCATTGTAGCGCATCTGGGCAGGTGTCACAGGGTTCCTGAGGGGTGTCAGCAACCACGGCATGTTGGGGTATCCCGAGTCACCTACGGACAGACAAGTGCACATCAGCTGACTTGGAAAAGTGGGCGGAATACTACAGATCAGATCACACACAATGGCACAAAGTCAGTACACACCGACAAGCCAGGCACGCTGGTTCTGCATCTGTGCCATCAACCTGGGGATGCGACTACTCCTCATCACAAAGGCATCGTGTGCTGAACCAGGGAAACGGGCACACACGTGTGTGATGGTCATGTCTGCAAGACACACCACCAGTGCATTGACCGAGTGGTAGTGCTTGCGGTTCCTGTAGGCCTGCTCCTGGGCCTGTGGTGGTACCAAAGCCACATGTGTCCCATCAATGGAGCCAATGACATGCGGCATCCTCCCCAGGGCATAAAAGTCACTCTTCACGTCAGTGAGTCGTCGCAGTCTAGGGAAATAGATGTACCGGTTCAGGAAGAGCAACATTGCCGCCAAGAAATCGCGGAGCACACGGCTGAACATGGTCTGTGACATCCCACCAGCAGACGCCACAGTATGTTGGAAGGTACCGGTGGCAAAGAAGTGTAGGGCTGCCATCACCTTCACCTTGGGGGTCAGCGCTGTAGGATACGGCCGGCCAGGCTGCAAATGTGGGGACAACTGCACTGCCAAATCCTCAATCAGCTGCCTGGTGAAGCGGTACCGTCGGATGCTGTCCCGTTCCACCATCGTTGCCAGGTCTGGGAATGGCCGATGGACAGCAGGAGCCCTGCAGTGCAGAGGAGAAGTAAGCAAGATCGTCAGTCACCCCACATATGCGGCATTGAACACACTCAAGATCCCAACATACATCATCATGAGGCACAACTACATGAAGTGTGCAGTACCAGAACGACATGTATGGTACATACATGGCCAACATCTGTCAACACGGTCCTACAGGTGGCATCAATTTGTCCCAGGTTGGCCCATTGGATATCATGATGCTGTGTCACAGTCACCCCCCAGTGACATGTGAGGACAGATGTGCCCCAGGCACCACAGCTCAACGACAGGCACATTCCCAGGGACCCTGTAATGCCACATGGACACTGGCATCACCTGGAGTATCATGTGTACACCACAACAAAACAAACATGACCCCCACAGGTAGTGGCCACACTTGCCATGGCAGGAGAGCCATGGACGTCTGTGACACACACGCACAACATCAGAGTCCATGCACACACAACGTGGATGTGGAGACTGTCTCCCATTGTGCACATGAAATCAGAGACATTGTAAACACTACATGCACAAAGACTGTGGAGGGCCATCACTATTGTGCCACTGGGACACCCTGGTTCAAACATACCGTCCCACATGGGACTCACGGGGTATGTGACATGACATACACAAACACCACTGTGAAATGTGACCATGGCACATGCACAGATATGAACAGTTGCACATCACAGTGGTCACGTACACGTAACACCCAGGATCCTGTCCCCATGAACACGTGCACAGCCTGGGGGTGGCTGCCCACAGGTGACACCCACAGGACAACATGTACACCAACATACACACAATAGGAAATGCAGCCTTACATGCCTTATGATAAGGTTTGGACAGGCTGTCGTGATGTAGGTGTGCCCCTCACTCCCTGGGAGCTATCTGTGGCTGGCATATGTCCATCTGAGATAGGCATGCTGACATATGCCAGTCACATGTACAGTGATGCGTTGAACAGCAATGGACCGATCGGTGTCTCCGGCCGGCCCATTGCTTTCAATGTGTGCGGGTACGCGTTGTACCCCTGTGCGCGTTGTACTGCAATGGACCGATCGGTGCCTCCGGCCGGCCCATTGCATTCAATGTGTGCGGGTACGCGTTGTACCCCTGTGCGCGTTGTACTGCAATGGACCGATCGGTGCCTCCGGCCGGCCCATTGCTTTCAATGTGTGCGGGTACGCGTTGTACCCCTGTGCGCGTTGTACTGCAATGGACCGATCGGTGCCTCCGGCCGGCCCATTGCATTCAATGTGTGCGGGTACGCGTTGTACCCCTGTGCGCGTTGAACAGCAATGGACCGATCGGTGCCTCCGGCCGGCCCATTGCATTCAATGTGTGCGGGCACGCGTTGTACCCCTGTGCTGCGTTGAACAGCAATGGACCGATCGGTGCCTCCGGCCGGCCCATTGCATTCAATGTGTGCGGGTACGCGTTGTACCCCTGTGCGCGTTGAACAGCAATGGACCGATCGGTGCCTCCGGCCGGCCCATTGCTTTCAATGTGTGCGGGTACGCGTTGTACCCCTGTGCGCGTTGAACAGCAATGGACCGATCGGTGCCTCCGGCCGGCCCATTGCTTTCAATGTGTGCGGGTACGTGTTGTACCCCTGTGCGCGTTGTACTGCAATGGACCGATCGGTGCCTCCGGCCGGCCCATTGCTTTCAATGTGTGCGGGTACGCGTTGTACCCCTGTGCGCGTTGTACTGCAATGGACCGATCGGTGCGCACCCATTGACAATGGGCTTGCCTGGCAACGGACGCGTTTTCGAATATTCGAACGAGTCGGTTGCTGGAAAATCAGTTGGTCACCCACAACAATGTTGCAAAATCATGTATGTCATGAAGTTGAAATTTTGAAGGATGCTGTGGGCGTGTTTTGGTGCTGCTATTCCATGGATTGGCCAGATTCAGAAGATGCAAACGACTTGGACCTATCACTTTGGACACAAGGGACAGTATCTGCCTCTCCAGCACATATATATTGCTGCATGTTCCCCTGAGAGCCCACTTGCCTGCACTACATGCTCCAGGACGACATCTGCCACTGCACTGCTGCTGTCTCTGCCCCTCTGGACCCTGCAATGGCACGTACTGTGGAGAGAGCCCCAGCCTTCAGCCTTGAAGAGAACCAGGCCCTGCTGGACAGCCTACTTCCACAGTACAGCAAGCTGTATGGGACACCAGGGGAGCAGGTGAGTGTTCTGTGCACTGCCTTTCTGAATGTGCATTTTGTCTGACTAGCAAGGCTGAGAGTCAGCACACCACTGGCTAGCAGGCTCACTGAGTAGTTGTCACCCCCATAGTGTGTAGTGACTTGCACTGGACAGGTATGGTGCAGTGACAGTGCTTCTGAACAGGGTTTTACTCCCCATGCAATGATACCATGTAGTGACTTCTGGAAAACTGTCCATGGGCAGCCGTGCACTGCCTGGGTACACCATGTGCCCCTGTGATTGCAACATGTATATGCAACTGTGTCATGCACGGATATGTTGCATGTGTAGTAATGGCCTTATCACTTTGTCATCCTGACAGGCTTCTGCCCATCGGAAGCATGAGATCTGGAAGGACATCGTCCGGGCTGTCCGGTCCGTGGGGGTCTACAAGCGCCGGATCCGCAACTGCCAAAAGAGGTGGCAGGACCTTCGGGGCTGGACCCGGAGGATTGCACGGGTCCAGCTGAAGCTGTCGCCTCCTCGCAGGAGGGGCGGAACACGGACCCTGACCCCCACATGCTCAGGATCCTGGCGGTGGTCTTTCCAGACCTGGATGGGCAGCTGAAGGCCAGAGAGCAGCAAGGAGGGGGTGAGTCAAAGACTGCACTGTGTACTCTGTCTAACATGCTATGTGCCCTCCTCGGGCCAGGTTGAACTGCCACAGTACAGCAGTCATGTTGTCCAGGAGCCATGTCCCTCTATTGTGCACTGCCCACTCCTCATCTGATACCCAGGTGTGGCCCTTACATGCAGGGAATTCTGTCACTTAGGACTGTGTCCTTGCAGTTTGCTTGACTCAAGGTGGGAGACAGCATCTGTTTCCCTGACTCTGTGGTGGGCATCATGGGTGGGTCCATTGCTTACACAATGCCTGTATTCTGACATGTATTCAGCGTGTTACTTTGATCTGTGGTCCAATTGCTGAGCTGATCCACCACATGTGGCTGGGGTACCTGGCACACACCCATGCTGCGGGTGGGAACAATGTTTGGGCCCCAGGAGTATGTATATGACGTGTGTCACACATACTTAGCCAGCTGCCTACAGTCCAGGGCTCATCCCTCATTCATGTGGGGCTGGACAGTCATGCCTACTCCAGGCCATACAATACACTCTGTACTCCCACTCCCGTGTATCAGAGGACACATTGTGCACAGTGATTTGACCCCTCAGGTGTCTGCCTCTGTGTCAGTGTGCTGTGGATTAGTCGCCAGGACTGCTGTGGAGTTTCTTGGTAGGGGCTCAGCATGCCACTGGAGATGTGACCATAGGAGACGATACTTGTGTGACACATAGGTGTCTGATCAGCTGCCCATGCAGACTGGGGCATGTAAATGTGAAGTTCAGGCAGCTGTTCCCCATGCACAGCAGAGTGTGAGGGGCTCAGGTTCAGAGGGTAGTGTCACAGGTCTCCCATATGTCCAATAGGTATGACCTGGACAGATGAGGGTTAAGAGGATGTGTTGTGGGGGATGTACATGTGCACTTGTGCAGCTCCAGGACTTGCATTCCCCATGACCTACTATTGTGACACAGTGCAGAGTGTTGTTGTCTGGCTGCAAAGTCATACATGACTGAGACAGTGATGTATGACTTTGCAGTCATGCCTCCGCCATGGCATGTGTCTACTGATTGGTGATCCTGCAGGGGAGTGACATGTGCTACATGCACACCATAGTGGCGCTGGCTATCAGGACATGGGTGCATCATGGTGTCTGTCGCTGGTATGCATCACATGCATTTCCTATTTGACTCTGGGCATCCCTTACATCCGTAAACCTGTACTGACTCAGTGGCAAGAGCTGTGATGTGTCCACACCGTGTCCTCTGCACTGTCCAACTACTGTGTACTTGGTGCATGTGTCAACACTGGGGTGTTGCAATCCAACAGACACCAGACAGATGGGTGCAAGGCCATGTGGGATGTGAGTGCCATGCTTGGCATCAGACTGACAATTGACTTCTCCTGTTCAATTAGGGCACTTTTAGCAATGTACAACTAATGATGCCAGGGCTTGCTCTGTAATGTGCTGTGCTCACAGTGGTGTGTGCGTTTGGTGCAGGTGACTGATGTCTGTCTGTTTCCCCATTGTTTGCAGATACATCCACGGCCACGGAAGGGGACAGCTCCACGGACCAGGAGGAGCCGGAGAGCCAGACTGGGTCAGCAGCCGAGGAGTGGTCGGAGGGACCCAGTGGCACGGAGGGCGAGGGGAGCCACACCGAGGAGTCCTCAGCAGCATCCACCTCAGCTGAGGACCAGAGCAACTCGGAGGATGACTCCCTTGTGGAGGCGGGTGTCAGCAGCCACCACACCCCAGCTAGTGTTGCTGTCCCCGCCACCACCAGCACCACCACCGCCCTCCCATCGGCTCCCATTCCCCAGGTCCGTGGAGGCTCCCATGTCCGGGAGCGTGTCTCCTTTGGGCCAGGCACCGCACCCCCTGCCCCTGTGTCCCCTGCTGCCCTGAGTGAGGAGTCTGTGTACCTCCTTCGCCAGCTCCATGTAGGGCAGACAGCCATGCTGAGTGTCCTCCATGCGCACACCGCGCTGTTGACTCAGCTGGTGTCGTTCATGGAGGGCATCTCATCGGGCATGTCTGACCTACAGAGGGGCAATAGGTCCATGGACTCCTCCCTGACGGCAGCAGTGTCCCTCCTCAAACGGTCCCTCACCCCTCCTGCCTCTGCTCCATCCACACTCCCCAGCACCTTACCCATCCCAGGCACACACACACCGGCACAGGCACACACCAGCACACACACATCCAGCACACTGACACACACGCCAATGACAAAACGCACATGCACGCACATTCAGGGGACTGAAGCCAGACTCACAGGGGATGGGGCCCTGGAACACACACACGCATCCACATGCACTGCGCAGTCCTCAGTTCCCTCTCCCTCCAAAGCACCCTCCCTTGCCTCACCTGCAACCCCAAAGTCACAGCAGCTCTTCCTCTGTGACCTCGGCCTCTTCCCCACCGATGAAGCTGCTCCAGCATCCCGGGGGAAGAGGAAGCCCACCCACACGGAGCATAGTGCCCCTCGCCCCCGGACACCCTCCCCCAGGCGCAGACGGACTGAGGCCCCCACCCGCAAGTCCCCCGGAGTGCTAAGAGCAAGACCCCGCCACCGCCCTGCAGCTCAGGCACAAGGTCTCCGTCCTCCATCCCTCAGGCCCCCACTGCACAGGTGCCCCCACCACACCCTGCCCCAGGTTCCCCCACCCACAGATATACCATCCCCAAGATGCTCCGGCCTTCTCCCCCTGCCACTTGCTCTCCCAGCACCACACCCCCGCTGCGCTTGTCTGTGCCACTGATGTGGTGAGGGTGTCCTCCCCTCTGTCCAACCCACCTTGCCTGTTCCCCATTCTCCTCCCCTGGAGGTAGGCACTGCAGTGGAGTCCACTACCGCCCTGTCTGACTTGGGCACTGCAGTGGCGGACCTGTCCACCCCATCTGCAGGGTCCACTGCAGTTGTGCCGGCACCCACGACATCTGTGTCATGCCCCCAGTTGTGCCGGCACACACCATGTCAGACACCTCCACTGCAGTTGTCAGTGGCTCTCCAGCACCCACCACCCCTTCCCTGACTCCCCTGGTGAGCCCTGATCCTGTCCCTGCGGTGCCTGGCCTGCCCCCCGGTTGCCCCTCCTAGTGGATTGTCCCTGGTATTGTGCAGGCATGCGTAGGGTGACATCTGCCAGTGTCACCCTGTTTGAACTTTGACAATGGACTGGCCATTGGCCTTTGCTCTAATTTCTTCTGGACGTCGTTATCAAACAACACATATGCTGAATAAAGCAACTTTCTTTTCTCTAGTGCTCATGCTTCAGATGTACATGTTGTTGGTGCAGCTAACCATGCCCTTGCTGCAGTGATGGTGATATCTGGTCTCATGATTATGAAGTGTTACTGTGCAGGAACCCATGTGGTCCAGGGGGAATGTGTCCTATCATGTGGTGTATCCATGTCATCAATAGCAGCATCTGAGGGTGTCATGTGTTCAGTATTTGGCAATGGGTTTCCTACTTACATTGGCAATTTCATATCTGTGGCTTCCACCCCTGCACATCTGTTGTGCCTGCCATCGTTGCATTTGTCTACTTCCCTGACCGTGTTGCCATCTCCAGTGGACATGCAGGTTTGGGCATCAATGGGGAGGGACTCATCCGTGTAGTCAGTGCAACATTGCCATACAAGTGTGTTGGATCTGTGCTGATGATTCCGTTGGCACATCCATGACCAGGCTGATGTGATGGGAGCCCTCATTTGGTGCTAATTGTTGATTGTGTGACCAAGTGCTCAGCTGACATGATGGGGCCCTACTGAGGCAACATATGGCACAGCTTTCCTCACACAGGAGTGGAGTCCCCTCATGGCAGTGTGTACACGTGTGACATTGCCTGCGCCCAAGGTGTGTGTTGTATGTGCATGTCTGTGTGTTCACTTCCATTCATCTGCGCATGCTGTGATCCCTAGTGTTGTACCTGTTTGTGATGCTTGCTGACTTGAGCTATGTTCCCCCAAAGTCTTCTCCCTGTGTTCTCTGTGATGTGGGTGCATGGCACATTACTGGTCATCAGGGTGTCACCCATAGGTGTGTTTGCTGTCAGGGCAGAGTTTGTGTGCAGACGCAGATGGGTCACAGTCAGGTTTCCCTTTGGCACTTGTTGTTTGCCCCTGTCATGTGATTTCCAGTTTGTGTTATCTTTCAGTGATTGTGACACGTTGTGTGTGTGACTGATGGCACTCCTTAGGGTCCGGGCTGCAATGTTGGTTGTTGTCTATGTGTGTTCTTTGTGGGTGACCTTGGCTTCTTCATTGGTGTGTGACTGTGGCTGGGATCCCATTGGTCGGTGTGGTATTGCCGTCATGTCCATGTACAGCGTAGTGTGCAGTGTGTCAGACATTCAGGACTCTTGTTGAGTGTCCATGTGTGATGTGTTTCTACACCTTGGTTCCCACCCACCACCCTGGAATAGTCATGGGTGCATGTGCAATGTCACCAGTGCATGTGTACTTCACTGCTGCACATTGTTGGAGGTCGAGGGGTGTGGTCTTGAGTGTGTGCAGATGAGAGTTGTTGCCCGGCTAGGCCCCTGCCTCCATGTTGGCCTTGGCTTACTGGCCATGCTGATTGATTTGTGCTTGTGTAGGTGTGATGGTAGTTAGTTGCTCAGGACACCTGACTGTGGTTCACAGTGTGATCGACATTTAGCTTTGTCATCACAGTGGTATTTTTATTCAGCCCAGGGTCACCACATTGTGGGGGCCCTGGGGGTGGTGCTGTGGTGTGTCTGTGACTTGCTGTGTCAGTTGTTGTTCCTACGTGCCTGTGTGACATGTGTGTTTTGTGCTCCCTCTCACCTGTCAATGCCTGCTTGCCTACATAGAGGATTTGGATCCATGAGTTACCTTAGTGTGGCAGTGTATGCACATCTGTATGATTGGTATTCAGCTCTCCTCATGTGTTGTGTTGTTGCCTGGGGACACTGGCACCCCCACCCCTCACCTGCTGTGTATGATGACAGTGTTGGTCTGCCTGTTTGTGTTTGTGCATCTGCACCACTGCATTGGCATATCTTGGGTGTGCCATTGGCTGTATGTTGTTTGGTGTGTTTCCCCTGCTGTCCCTGGGACTCCTAGGTCATCGGTCAGCACAGTGATCATGGTTTGTGTGTCCCATTGCTGCCATGGTATGGTATCTGTTCACCTCACATCTGCTGTCTCCACAGGGTATCTGCATTTGTGTGCCCATTGGTGCAAATATGTGGTTCTGCATTCTGATGGTCACTTCTGTCATTGTGTCATTGATGACTGTTGACGGTCTCAGCCCCCATGGGTGTTGTTTGTCTGCACATGGCCAAAGGAATGTTTCATTTGCACTGCAGTATTTGGCTCCCCAATTTATGTTGCAATGGGACACATACACTACTTTGCCACAGATGAGTTTTTGGTTCTGTGACCAGGAATGATCCATGCAGTTTGGCAGTTGCAGCTCTTTCTTTGTCAACAATTACCTTTTGGTCACTGTGATGATGAGGGTGTAGACCCCATTGCCACAATGGTCAAAATGTGCTTCAGCTATGGACCCCACACTTGCCTTTTGGTCACTGTGATGATGGGGGTTTAGACCCCATTGCCACAATGGTCAAAATGTGCTTCAGCTATGGACCCCACACTTGCCTTTTGGTCACTGTGATGATGGGGGTTTAGACCCCATTGCCACAATGGTCAAAATGTGCTGCAGCTATGGACCCCACACTTGCCTTTTGGTCACTGTGATGATGGGGGTTTAGACCCCATTGCCACAATGGTCAAAATGTGCTGCAGCTATGGACCCCACACTTGCCTTTTGGTCACTGTGATGATGGGGGTTTAGGCCCCATTGCCACAATGGTCATGGACTGCTTGCATTGTGGGTGCCACACACATATATGTGTGGCACATGTGCTAGGGGTCACATTGTATGTTCAAAGTCATGTTCGGTGTTGTAGGCATTTGACACAGCCTGCTCACACGCTTGTCATGGTGGTGGGGGGATGTCTTAATCTTGCATTCCCTAGGTTGTGGTGTGCTTGTTGTGTCATGCATTGTCCATCCTATGAGTGGGGGTGGTAGTAGTGGTAGGCATCCAGCCCCCTGGCTAAGGGTGGTAGTAGTGGTAGGCATCCTGCCCCCTGGGTGAGGGTGGTAGTAGTGGTAGGCATCCTGCCCCCTGGCTAAGGGTGGTAGTAGTTGTGGGCATCCTGCCCCCCTGGGTGAGGGTGGTAGTAGTGGTAGGCATCCTGCCCCCCGTGGGTGAGGGTGGTAGTAGTGGTAGGCATCCTGCCCCCTGGCTAAGGGTGGTAGTAGTGGTGGGCATCCTGCCCCCTGGGTGGGAGTGGTAGTAGTGGTAGGCATCCTGCCCCCTGGCTAAGGGTGGTAGTAGTGGTGGGCATCCTGCCCCCTGGGTGAGGGTGGTAGTAGTGGTAGGCATCCAGCCCCCTGGCTACGGGTGGTAGTAGTGGTAGGCATCCAGCCCCCTGGCTAAGGGTGGTAGTAGTGGTGGGCATCCTGCCCCCCTGGGTGAGGGTGGTAGTAGTGGTGGGCATCCTGCCCCCTGGCTAAGGGTGGTAGTAGTTGTGGGCATCCTGCCCCCCTGGGTGAGGGTGGTAGTAGTGGTAGGCATCCTGCCCCCCGTGGGTGAGGGTGGTAGTAGTGGTAGGCATCCTGCCCCCTGGCTAAGGGTGGTAGTAGTGGTAGGCTTCCTGCCCCCTGGCTAAGGGTGGTAGTAGTGGTGGGCATCCTGCCCCCTGGGTGAGGGTGGTAGTAGTGGTGGGCATCCTGCCCCCTGGCTAAGGGTGGTAGTAGTGGTGGGCATCCTGCCCCCTGGCTAAGGGTGGTAGTAGTGGTAGGCATCCTGCCCCCTGGCTACGGGTGGTAGTAGTGGTAGGCATCCTGCCCCCCTGGGTGAGGGTGGTAGTAGTGGTAGACATCCTGCCCCCGTGGGTGAGGGTGGTAGTAGTGGTAGGCATCCTGCCCCCTGGCTAAGGGTGGTAGTAGTTGTGGGCATCCTGCCCCCCTGGGTGAGGGTGGTAGTAGTGGTAGTCATCCTGCCCCCCGTGGGTGAGGGTGGTAGTAGTGGTAGGCATCCTGACCCCTGGCTAAGGGTGGTAGTAGTGGTGGGCATCCTGCCCCCCTGGGTGGGGGTGGTAGTAGTGGTAGGCATCCTGCCCCCTGGCTAAGGGTGGTAGTAGTGGTGGGCATCCTGCCCCCTGGCTAAGGGTGGTAGTAGTGGTAGGCATCCTGCCCCCTGGCTAAGGGTGGTAGTAGTGGTAGGCATCCAGCCCCCTGGCTAAGGGTGGTAGTAGTGGTGGGCATCCTGCCCCCCTGGGTGAGGGTGGTAGTAGTGGTGGGCATCCTGCCCCCTGGCTAAGGGTGGTAGTAGTGGTGGGCATCCTGCCCCCCTGGGTGAGGGTGGTAGTAGTGGTGGGCATCCTGCCCCCTGGCTAAGGGTGGTAGTAGTGGTGGGCATCCTGCCCCCTGGCTAAGGGTGGTAGTAGTGGTAGGCATCCTGCCCCCTGGCTACGGGTGGTAGTAGTGGTAGGCATCCTGCCCCCCTGGGTGAGGGTGGTAGTAGTGGTAGGCATCCTGCCCCCCTGGGTGAGGGTGGTAGTAGTGGTAGACATCCTTCCCCCGTGGGTGAGGGTGGTAGTAGTGGTAGGCATCCTGCCCCCTGGCTAAGGGTGGTAGTAGTTGTGGGCATCCTGCCCCCTGGGTGAGGGTGGTAGTAGTGGTAGGCATCCTGCCCCCGTGGGTGAGGGTGGTAGTAGTGGTAGGCATCCTGCCCCCTGGCTAAGGGTGGTAGTAGTGGTGGGCATCCTGCCCCCCTGGGTGGGGGTGGTAGTAGTGGTGGGCATCCTGCCCCCTGGCTAAGGGTGGTAGTAGTGGTGGGCATCCTGCCCCCCTGGGTGAGGGTGGTAGTAGTGGTGGGCATCCTGCCCCCTGGCTAAGGGTGGTAGTAGTGGTGGGCATCCTGCCCCCTGGCTAAGGGTGGTAGTAGTGGTAGGCATCCTGCCCCCTGGCTAAGGGTGGTAGTAGTGGTAGGCATCCAGCCCCCTGGCTAAGGGTGGTAGTAGTGGTGGGCATCCTGCCCCCCTGGGTGAGGGTGGTAGTAGTGGTGGGCATCCTGCCCCCTGGCTAAGGGTGGTAGTAGTGGTGGGCATCCTGCCCCCCTGGGTGAGGGTGGTAGTAGTGGTGGGCATCCTGCCCCCCTGGCTAAGGGTGGTAGTAGTGGTGGGCATCCTGCCCCCCTGGCTAAGGGTGGTAGTAGTGGTAGGCATCCTGCCCCCTGGCTACGGGTGGTAGTAGTGGTAGGCATCCTGCCCCCCTGGGTGAGGGTGGTAGTAGTGGTAGGCATCCTGCCCCCCTGGGTGAGGGTGGTAGTAGTGGTAGACATCCTGCCCCCGTGGGTGAGGGTGGTAGTAGTGGTAGGCATCCTGCCCCCTGGCTAAGGGTGGTAGTAGTTGTGGGCATCCTGCCCCCTGGGTGAGGGTGGTAGTAGTGGTAGGCATCCTGCCCCCCGTGGGTGAGGGTGGTAGTAGTGGTAGGCATCCTGCCCCCTGGCTAAGGGTGGTAGTAGTGGTGGGCATCCTGCCCCCCTGGGTGGGGGTGGTAGTAGTGGTGGGCATCCTGCCCCCTGGCTAAGGGTGGTAGTAGTGGTGGGCATCCTGCCCCCCTGGGTGAGGGTGGTAGTAGTGGTGGGCATCCTGCCCCCTGGCTAAGGGTGGTAGTAGTGGTGGGCATCCTGCCCCCCTGGGTGAGGGTGGTAGTAGTGGTGGGCATCCTGCCCCCTGGCTAAGGGTGGTAGTAGTGGTGGGCATCCTGCCCCCCTGGGTGAGGGTGGTAGTAGTGGTGGGCATCCTGCCCCCCTGGCTAAGGGTGGTAGTAGTGGTGGGCATCCTGCCCCCTGGCTAAGGGTGGTAGTAGTGGTAGGCATCCTGCCCCCTGGCTACGGGTGGTAGTAGTGGTAGGCATCCTGCCCCCCTGGGTGAGGGTGGTAGTAGTGGTGGGCATCCTGCCCCCTGGCTAAGGGTGGTAGTAGTGGTGGGCATCCTGCCCCCTGGCTAAGGGTGGTAGTAGTGGTAGGCATCCTGCCCCCTGGCTACGGGTGGTAGTAGTGGTAGGCATCCTGCCACCCTGGCTAAGGGTGGTAGTAGTGGTAGGCATCCTGCCCCCTGGCTAAGGGTGGTAGTAGTGGTAGGCTTCCTGCCCCCTGGCTAAGGGTGGTAGTAGTGGTGGGCATCCTGCCCCCCTGGGTGAGGGTGATAGTAGTGGTGGGCATCCTGCCCCCTGGCTAAGGGTGGTAGTAGTGGTGGGCATCCTGCCCCCCTGGGTGAGGGTGGTAGTAGTGGTAGGCATCCAGCCCCCTGGCTAAGGGTGGTAGTAGTGGTAGGCATCCAGCCCCCCTGGGTTGGGGTGGTGGCGCGCATTCAGGCCCCTGTGTGCATATGTGGCATTGGTGATGGGCATCCCGCCCCTATGGTGCTGCTGTTGCTGGTGTAAGTATATTCAGATTCCCAGTGTATGTGTGTGATGTGTCGTGTACGTGTTGTATGTGTTTTGTGGTTGGTGTCTGACTTACCTTCTGCGCCGTACGCGTCCGTGCCTGTTCCGGTAGTAGATGTAGAATATTGGTATGATCGGGACGAAGGGATTCATGGTTGGTTCGTGTCGTTCGTCCTTCTCGTTGCTTCGCGTCGTCCTCGTCGCTTGGCTTCGTCCTCGTCGCTTCGCTTCGTCCTCGTCGCTTCGCGTCGTCCTCGTCGGTGCTGTGTTCGTCTCGTAGCCGTGGATCGTGTTGTGGCGCGATTCGGAGCTTATGTGCGCCTCTCCCGGATGCTTTGACGTGCCGTGCGTAGCGACGGGTTCGGCGCGTACGGAAAGCGCATCGTACTTGTCCGGCCGGACGGGGCTGCATTTTCCCTTCCGTGCGACTCGATTCGGCGTTTCCGGATTCGCCTCGGTCGGAGAACAGGACCTGGTTTGGGTGAGTACGGCTCGGCCGGAATTTTTGCTGTTGTGCGCATCGTACTTGCTCGTTCGGTGTGCTGTACGGATCGGTCGGGAAACTGGCTTTCGCATGGCTTTTTTCCCGACCGAATAGTATTGGGTGCGCCTCCGACCGAGATCGGAATCGGCCCCTTAATTGTATTTGGAGATCTGCTACAACTAACTCCTGTAAAAGGAGAACCAGTCTTTAAAACTCTTCTACATGAAGACACTAGGAAATCTTTGGGAAGTATTGGAAATGTGAATCTCTGGTTAAATTTTGAATATAAATAACTCACTCAGAATATGCGACAAGCAAGTGATGAAGATTATGGAAATATTCTGAAAGATGTAAGAATTGGTGTTCCAAGCAAATATGGTAAACAAGCTTTACAAAGTCGTCTACTAAAGAACTTGTTTACAACTGAAAACACACCAGCAGCAGTACTGTACAAGAACATTGCAAAAAAAAGTCTATACTTTGCTTAATGCCTACACTGGAAGAGTGTTATACATTTAATCAAGAGCTTCTGAAATTGGAAAATCAAGAAATAGTTCACATTGAAGCTATTGATAAAATCGAGCATCAAGGAATAACAATACTTCTTTCAAATAAACTACAGACTAAATTGGATTCTTTGGAAAAGTCTGTATCAAAAACTGCTGGCTTAGAATTTTTTTTAGATGTATGTATAAACTGTCGGGTAATTTTGAGGCGTAATTTGAATATAGAACAAGGTTTAGTGAATGGAGCAATAGGGAAAGTTGTTGAATTTGTAAAATATCAAATCAGAAATGCAATTGAATTCTTGAAAACTAAATTTGATCAGATTGCAGAGGTAAAACAAATTGGGCGTTGTGCTGTATGTTTTTGCTGGTAAAAGACTTGTATGTTCGTAGAAAACAGTTTCCTTTCTGTTTAGCATATGCAATAACCATTCATAAATCTCAAGGTTTAAGTGTAGATAATGCTTTAGTAAATGTTGGAAGAACTGTGTTTAAAGAGGGAATGGCATACGTTGCATTATCTCGAGTTAGAACATTGTCTGGTTTGTATTTAATTGATTTCGATGAAAACAAGGTTAGTGCTGATGTAAATTGTGTAAGAGAATATAATCGTTTAAGAAGACGTTATCCACCAACTTTAGGTGAATATCCTATTTATGAAAAACGTGCTGTGTGTTCAAAACGCAAACATGTTGATGAATCAAGTGTGGTTGCAAAGCAGAAAAAAATTCAAGAGAAAAGAAAAGATGCAAAGAAACAGAAAATACAAACAAGTGATGATGTTGTGGGATACCAATTAGAAAATGCTTCTGGTGTCAACTGCTATGGTAATGTTATTCTAAACGTTATATTTTATCTAGAAGATCTTTATTGTGAAATTATGGAAAGTCAGGAAAAAAGATTATGTTCTGCACTTTATACTTTATTTGAACAATTGAGAACTGACAGAAGTAAGATCCATACTGCTTCTGGTATTCGAATACTCTTGGATACATGTACTGGATCTTTAACGTTCAGTCCTAATATACAACAAGATGCACAAGAGTGTCTGATGGTTATGCTTGGAGTATTAGAAGATGAAGGAATCCAAATTGAGAGTTTATTTGGACTCAGTTACAAATGGGATCACAAATGTGAACAGTGTTCATTAACTTCAAGTACTATAGTTGACAGAGAACGATTTCTATATTTAACAATACCTGACTGCAAATCTGTACCTTTTCCGAAATTAGTAAAAGAGGCAAATCATGATATGAAATGTTCTCGTTGTCAATCAGAAATGTTATCTACATTATGCCTAGAAAGATATGGAAAATATCTCATTTTAATGCTACAACGCTGTAGACCAAATGGAAGAAAAGTGGAAACGAAAATTAAAAAGTTTGTTGCTAGTCAAGTATCTATTTCTGGAAGAACTTTCACAACACTGGCTATTGTTTTCCATGCTGGAGCTACTACCACATGTGGACATTATACTGTATATTTAAAATGCAAAAATGGTTGGAGTCACTGCAACGATACACAATTGGAAATTAAACCGAGATTGCCTTATGAATTACCCAACTCATACTTGATATTTCTGAAACAAAAATTTTAGATACATTATTCGGCCTAGAGGGAAAATGGGAAGATGCTTTAAGGAATTGATACTGGATGATTTAAAAAAAAAAATTCCACACATTATTTGGCCTTGAGGAAAAATGTCAACAGAAACTACACAGTAAAGGTAAGATTTAAAAATTGGAAATAGTATTGGATGTGTTATTTGTGTTGATTTGTTATTGTGGTTGTAAGAGTTAGTCATTTTGTTTTTTTAACAATCTAGTTGATTGTTTTTTTCCCCAGCTGTTTATGATGATACTACACTGACATCACTGTGAATAGTGAAGTTAAGTAGATTCTGATAACAGCAGAAAAGGGAGAAAAATATGTTTTCAAAATGTTATATTATGTTGTATTATTTGATAAGTAACAGTGTAATTTGTGAAATATATTACATTACACAACAGTTTTACAGTTTATTTTCTTTTCTGTAGTGGAAAAGTGAGAAAAACAGTACTAATGAGAAATAGCAGAATAGTAGTTTAATATTTTTAAAAACTTTCAAATTCACTGAAAAACCATAGGTTTTACAGACGTAATAGTTAGAAATTAGCATTTAAAAAACCTTTGAAATTCACTGAAAAACCTATAGGTTTTACAGACGTTATAGTTAGAAATTAGCATTTAAAAACCTTTGAAATTCACTGAAAAAACCATAGGTTTTACAGACGTTATAGTTAGAAATTAGCATTTAAAAAACCTTTGAAATTCACTGAAAAAACCATAGGTTTTACAGACGTTATGGTTAGAAATTAGCATTTAAAAAACGTTTGAAATTCACTGAAAAAACCATAGGTTTCAGGGACGTTATAGTTAGCTGGACATTTCACTCGTACAAAACCATAGAAATTCCACTGTTATAGTTAGTTCAGTTAACTATAACTCGCGCCCCCGCAATGCACTGCTGATGACGTCACATATTACATCATTCATGGCATGGTCAGTGACATCACTGATGACATCACTGATGACATCTCAAATGACATCACTGATGACATCATCCACGTGATAATCTGATGCACCTCATCACACCCTAATATAACCTTTAATACACCCACTGTAAAATACACACTACCATTTTCGAAACCATCCACACACCAATACCAGTTACTACATACTCACTCACTGATTCCTAGGTCTGCACACACATCCACTCATTCACCTATACAATCACTTATACATGCAGTCACTTATCAATACAACACTATCATATGCACTCATACACCTATTCAGACACTCACACACCGCCACTCATCCATGGAGTTACCCATACACCTAGTCAGTCATGCAAAGAATCAATCACACTCCCATTTACTCACCTAAACAGTTATACACACACCACCTCACTAATTCATACAGACAGTAACGCATAGTTACTCTCTTATGTAATCACTGAAACATGTACAGACTCATCCATACATGCCACTCTCACAATCACTCAGTCTCACATATAGTTATTTATATACACCATCACTCACATATACTGCCTTTTACATATGTAGTTACTCACATATGTACCACTGAGACATCCATTCACTCACCAACACACCCATACCCACACTCACCCACCCATACAGCTGTTTCCACATGCACTCTTGAACCCATACACCCAGTGAATCAACCACTCACACATCTATGCACAGAGTCATACACCTCCCACCCACCCACACACACACTCCATCCCCCATGCAAATACTCAAGCAAACAATCAATAACCCATATAGACACTCATGTAGCTACTGACCAACCCATGTAGCAGCTTACACAACAACAGACAGACTGATACAGACATTCACACAGTTTAGTCATTAACCCATGCATTCAGTAAGACACGTTTAATCAGTCACTTATACAATCAGTTACATACCTCCTAAATCCTCCATCCAGACACTTGTACACCCACTCATTCTTCAATACACCTTGCCATATATATAAAACATATTTAAACTTTACAGAAACACAGTCACTGGATGATGTCATCAGTGATGTCATTTGAGATGTCATCAGTGATGTCATCAGTGATGTCACTGACCATGCCATGAATGATGTAATATGTGACATCATGAGCAGTTCATTGCGGGGGCGCGAGTTATAGTTAACTGAACTAACTATAACGGTGGAATTTCTATGGTTTTGTACAAGTGAAATGTCCAGCTAACTATAACGTCCCTGAAACCTATGGTTTTTTCAGTGAATTTCAAAGGTTTTTTAAATGCTAATTTCTAACTATAACGTCTGTAAAACCTATGGTTTTTTCAGTGATATATATATATATATATATTCTCTCTCTATCTATCTGTATATATATCTATATCTATTTCTATATCTATCTATCTATCTATCTATCTATATATATATATATATATATATATATATATATATATATATATATATATATATATATATATATATATATATATATATAACCTACTGGCGGTCGCCAGTAGGTAGTTATAGTTAGGACCTAGTTTCCATAGGAAAAGCGTTTTTGTTTTCCCAATAACTTTGGCGCCGGTTGACGAATCTTCGTGAAATTTTCAAAACTAGTGGCCCGCTCCGGTCAGCTCCTGTCTTGAAAGGTTCGGTGTGATTTGCCAAGCGGGGGCTGAGAAAAAAGGGGGGTCCCAAAACGCGTTTTCCCCATGTTATTTTCCATAGGAAACTTTAGACACGGCTACAGCCCGAACTGCTGAACGGAATTACACCAAATTTGGCAAAAAGGTAGTGCTTGGTTCAGAAACCGACCTTTTTTTTAAATGGTGTAAATCCGTTCAGTAGTTGCTGAGAAATTCAAAAAATAAAAGTTTCGATATCTAGGGATGCGGTGGATTCGCGAACCCTCCCGACCACGAGCTTCACTGTGATTGGCTGCCAACACTCCAAACCAGGAAGTGTTGGCAGCCATCTTGTGACTCGGTAGAACTGAGTCACAAGAAAACAGTAAAACTAAGTGAAAAATGAAGAAAAGGGGGCAGAGTAGAAACACCCTGACCCCCTAGGCCTGCTCAGGGGGTCCCACAAGGACCCAAAGGCCAAAAAAAGCATAAAAAAAAAAAAAAAGTTGGGCGGAATTCGCATTGGGGCCGCGAATCCCGCCAAAATGTTAAAAAAAATGATTTAAATGAGGCCCCCGGGTGGGCCAGGTTCCGGGGACATTGCCCAAAAAATAATAGCGGCGGCCCGCGCAGCCCCGGGGACCGCCACCTCCCTGGGGCTTATTACAATGTATGCGGGGTCACTACGGCCCCCTGCAGCCCCGGGGACCGCCACCTCCCCGGGGCTCTATTTTTTATTTTTAAAAGATGTGTGGGGGGCTCGAGCCCCCCCCCACATGCCCCGGGGACAACCACCTCCCCGGGGCACTCTATATTTAAATTCGGGGGTCTGTTACGGAACCCCAGGCCCCAGGGACCACCACCTCCCCGGGGCTTTTAAAATGAAGGGAGGGGAGCCGCACGGCCCCCCTCCTGGAGCCCTCAATGGCCCTGGGGACCGCCGCCCCCCAGGGCCGGCTCCTGCAGTGTCCCGGGGTGCCCACCCCCGGGACACTGCTGTTTGCAATGACAGGGCGGGAGCCATGCAGCTCCCGCCCTGTCATTGCAAACTCTGCTTTGCTTCATTGAAGCGAGAGCGGGGAAACCTGCTCTCGCTTCAATGAAGCAAAACAGAATTGCTTTTCCACAAGGGGAGCTGCATGACAGCAGCTCCCCTTGTGGAAAAGCAATGCCGGCTCCCGCAGGAGGCGGGGAGCCGGCGGGACCGTGGGGGCATTGGGGCTCCCAATGACAATCAAAATCAACCAACCTTTCTACTGATACTTAAACCAGCGCCTGTAAGGGTCACTAAATAGTCACAACAATGCTAGGCTAACATACAGGCATTTCTCAAAATAGAAATGGAAAGAATTTCTTTTACACAGTATATATATTTTTTACTGTTATTATTAGCATTTATATAGTTTATCAAAATTTGCAAACAGAGACATAGAACATAGATATGATAATGCAAACAAAACATATAAATATAAATATGGTCCCACATTCAAACATTCATAGCAAGCACTCATCCAAAAATACAAGCATACTCCTACATCCAAACCACTCAAAAAGATTTTTTTAAAAAGACAAATCAACAAACTTCCACAATACTAGGGGTCCTATACAAAGATTAATATTGACAAAAAGCACTCTCGTGCGTTCTCTTGGTCGGAGGTTGTAGATTGATCCGGAAGCACGAGGCTGTTCAGCGCTAACGCGCGTTTCGGTGTCTAACCCAATGTGGGTCACACCTTCATCAGGGCGACCAGATACACATGTGGGACACAAGAGGAGAACCACCTTAATCTGGGTCATCCAAACCAATAAGCAGAATAATCAAGAATCTGTTGAGACCAGCTCAACACGGGGTATCAAAGCGACAATAAAAAATTGATGCATAAAAGGGCTCCTCAGGCTCCAGCACGTAGTAGATAAGAAATGAAAATAAATGGACACTAGGGTCCAGGATCCGCAGGCCGGGGTGCTCACAAGCGCAAAATCAGATCAGTCCATTTCCATCGATTCATGGAATAAACGGCGCGGTGGCAAAAGTCCTCCAGGCGGCGGGCGGGGCAGTCGGCTCCCGGAGACCATAGCATTGGGGCTCCCCACGGTCCCCAATGGAGAGGCCAGGCCCCGGGGATGGGGTCCCGGGGCCAGAAGTGGCCCGGGAGGGGGGCCACGCGGCCCCCCTCCCCAATAAGTAAATTTTTTTAAAAAGCAAAGGCCGGCCCCAGGGGATGGGGTCCCGGGGCCATAATTGTCCTTAGGAGGGGGGCCACGCGGCCCCCCTCCAAACATTAATAAAAAAAGGAATAAAATTCTGGCCATGCCCTGTGGGATGGGGTCCCTGGGGCCGAAATTGGCCTCGGGAGGGGGGCCACGCGGCCCCCTTCCCGATTTAATTTTTTTTGTTTATGAAAAAGGGGTCAGGCCCTGGGGGATGGGGTCCCCAGGGCCCCAAAATGAGAAAAGAAGGGGGCCACACAGCCCCCTTCTGAAAAAAGAAAAAGAAAAAAAAGCCGGCATTGTGCCGAGGCCCCGCCCCCTCCCTGCAGCACTCTGCAAACGCGCCCCTGGCGCGTTGTAAGTTGGGGAATTAATTCCCCTTGAATACTAGGGGTCCCTGGGGCCAACTAGCCCACCAGGTACCTCCAGTATGCGCCACAGGGCTGCGTTGCAGAGAGGTCGTTTGAGGCCACGCCCCTTTTTACACCTCTCTGCAACGCAGCTCTGTGGTGCTTACTGGAGGTACCTGGTGGGCTAGTTGGCCCCCAGGGACCCTCAGGATTCAAGGGGACTTAAACTTCCAAGTTACAATGCGCCAGGGGGCGCGTTTGCACAGTGGTGCAGGGAGGGGGCGGGGCCTGATATGGCAAGTGTGCAAACACGCCCCCTGGCGCGTTGTAATTTGGGGGATTAAGTCCCCTTCAATCCTGAGGGTCTCTGGGGGCCAACTAGCCCACCAGGTACCTCCAGTAAGCGCCACAGAGCTGCGTTGCAGAGAGGTGTAAAAAGGGGCGTGGCCTCAGACCACCTCTCTTTAACGCAGCCTTGTGGCGCTTACTGGAGGTACCTGGTGGGCTAGTTCGGCCCCAGGGACCCTCAGGGCTCAAGGGGAATTAATCCCCCAATTTACAACGTGCCAGGGGGCCCGTTTGCACAATGGTGCAGGGAGGGGGCAGGGTCTAACAAAACAAGTGTGCAAATGTGCCCCTGGCGCATTGTAAATTGGGGGATTAAGTCGCGTTCAATCCTGAGGGTCTCTAAGGGCCAACTAGCCCACCAGGTACCTCCAGTAAGTGCCAGAGTGCTGCGTTGCAGAGAGGTGGTCCGAGGCCACGCCCCTTTTAACACCACTCTGCAACGCAGCTCTGTGGCACTTACTGGAGGTACCTGGTGGGCTAGTTGGCCCCCAGGGACCCTCAGGATTCAAGGGGACTTAATAGGGACGTTATAGATCAAAATTAGCATTTAAAAAGCCTTTGAAATTCACTGAAAAAACCATAGGTTTCAGGCACGTTATAGTTAGAAATTAGCATTTAAAAAACCTTAGAAATTCACTGAAAAAACCATAGGTTTCAGGAACGTTATAGTTAGTTGGAGATTTCACTCGTACAAAACCAGAGAAATTCCACCGATATAGTTAGTTCAGCTAACTATAACTCACGCCCCCGCAGTGCACTGCTGATGACGTCACATATTACATCATTCATGACATGGCCAGTGACAAGCCCGTCTGCGCCTGTCCGCGCTGAGGCCGGGCCTAGGGCCTTGACCCCTGGCCCAAATATAGTTTAGTCTCCCAGAATAACCTATTCAAGGGAAAGCATTATTTCGTTGGGCCAATCTAGGGACATGCGATACCATCAATTTACCTGTGAGGAGCTCCTTAGCACAGAAAAGCCTCAGTGCTTAGAATGCTCTAGTAAAATTCCTAGGATGTTTAGGGCGAGGCAGATAAGTGGTAATCAACGAAACACAGAACTTCAGTTAGCTCTTGTCAATGCTAGGTCATTGATTAAACATAAATATGAGATTGCTGATTTTATCATTGATAACAATTTGGATACTCTGTTTATCACGGAAACCTGGGCCGAGGAAACATCCGACCCAGATTTCATTATAGCAGTGCCTTGCGGTTATAAAGTCTTCAGGCATGATAGACTGGTAAAAAGGTGGGGGCTTGGCAATAATTTATAGGAGCGAGCTTGTATCCCATTGCTCTACACTCACCTCTTCTGATTGCGAAGCTCTACTTTTTAAGATTAGCGTTTCAGAACATGAAACGTTTAAAGGATTATTAATCTATCGCCCACCAGGCTCTAAAGCTAGCTTTTTAAATAATTTGCCTTTTTTGTTAGAGCTGGGTATACAATCAAGTTGCTTTACGATGCTGGGCGACATGAATTTTCATTTGGAAGCTCTAGCCGACAAAAAAACCCAGGAACTTCTTGATATTACAGCAGATTTAGGACTACAACAAATTATCAATGGTCCTACGCATCAAGCTGGACATACCCTGGATGGGCTGTTTACAAACAACCCAGCCATTTCATTCACAGCTGCCTTGCCCCTGATATGGTCCGATCATCACGCTGTGATTTTTCGTTATGACCTACCTGGTGTCAAGGCAACAAATACAGCTAGTACCAAGCTCAGGAAGAGAGCATGGCATAATATTGATACAGGCGTACTGGAAAGTCATCTAGTGCAAAGCCTACCAGATCTAGGGTCGGACGCTGAAGGATCAGCGGGAGACTATACTTCCTGGCTAGAATCCAATTTTGCTAGACTAGTACCGGTCTCGGTGGCTAATAAGAATAGGAAGACTCCATCAGCACCATGGTTCTCCGAGGCTCTTAGATTAGATAAACAAGCTTGTAGGAGGCAAGAAAGAACCTGGCGGAAAAACTATGATGCAGTTGAGAAAGAGCAATATAAATTAATGTTAGCCGATTATAAGAAAAAAATTATTACCGAAAAAAGTCAATATTATACATTAAAAATAGAAAAGGCAGGTAACTCAAGTAAAGAACTTTTTTCGGTTATAAACAATTTGACAGCTGTTAAAAGGAGGACACTGCCATCTGTACTCAAGATTTTTGTAATACCTGGCACAGGCGTTTAAATCAAAGGTTGATCAAATTTATGACCAATTTGTCCTACATTTGCCAAATTCAAACTCCACAGAACAGGAAGTTATGATTACAACGCCCCTTTTAAACTTCTCCCTTACATCTCCAGTGCAAATTGCTACGCTTCTTGCAAATACCAAATCGGGCTCACCAGAGGACCCTTGCCCTCCAAGAATTCTCCATCTTGTTGGCCATCTTGCTAGTCCACGGTTATCTGACATATTTAATCAGATGCTTTCACAGGGAACATTTCCAATAAGGTGGAAACAAGCCTGCATTCTACCACTACTAAAGAAAACCAACTTAGAAATAACGGATCCCGCTAACTATCGACCTATTGCGAGGCTTCCGCTTCCGGCAAAATTTTTGGAGAAGATTGTAAATACAGAACTCTCCAAATATATTTTAGAAAATAATATCCTAGATCACAGTCAGTTTGGCTTTAGGTCATGCCACAGCACTGAGACAGCCCTGATAAAGACTACAGAGGAAATCCGAACCGCTTTGGATGGGGGAGGATTGGCGGCCCTTATCCTACTAGATCTGTCCGCGGCATTTGATACCGTGGACCATACCTTGCTGCTAAAACGTTTAAAATGCATAGGTCTGGGAGGAAATGCCCTCATGCTTTTAACATCTTTCTTAACAGATAGAACTCAGACAGTGCAATTAGGCGATTTTAAATCAGCACCTTTTATTTTGCCATGTGGGGTACCGCAGGGCTCTTCTTTGAGCCCTACACTTTTAATATTTATCTGTCCGAATTAGCACCTCTAATTAGAAGCTTTGACTTAATCCCGACCTCGTATGCCGACGACACCCAATTGGTGATCTCAACTATTGACAGGGATGTTAACTACTCTACCAAACTCCATGACTGTATGGTATCCTTGAGTAAGTGGATGAGTAGGCACTGCCTGAAGTTAAATTCGAGTAAGACTGAGGTGGTGCTGTTTGGCAAGCTTTCTCCTCTTTGGTCACCAGCCTGGTGGCCCAGTTTTTGGGCCCCCTCCCTACTCCGGTGGCGAAAGCAAAAATTTGGGGGTCATAATAGACGAGAAGCTTCATTTTAAATCTCACATTTCAAAGGTGGTGTCCTCGGCGTTTTTACAATCAAAATGATGCGCAAAATCCTTCCCTACATTCCTAGAAAAGCTAGGAAAATTGTCTTAACCACTTTGGTTTTATCTAAGTTGGACTATTGTAACGCTTTGTATATCAATTTGCAGTCCAACCAGCTCAGAAGGCTACAATCAGTTCAGAATGCCGCTGCCAGATTGGTTCTGGATGTCCCTAAACACCAGTCCATCAGGGCCGGGATTCAAGATCTGCATTGGCTTCCAGTTGGCCAGCGTGTAAAATTCAAGGCACTTTGCATCGCACACAAGGCACTTCATGGTGACGGCCCACAATTTCCTCATCACGTTTTTAATTGGTACTCTCCCAGTAGGTCATTACGATCAGCTAACGCCTTTTTAATGCTTACCCCCAGAGTTAAAACTATGAACTGGGGGGGGTAGGAGCTTCAGACATAGTACCATTAGAATTAGACTTCAAGATGGCCGACCGGACGGGAGTGCTCCGCTGAGCTCCTGAGGGCTGGGATCACCATCGGTGCTAATCCCTGTATGCCCTTCGCCATCCGACTTCTGAGGCACACTTGCCTAGCAGGGGAGTTGTTTTCACCCGTGCCTTTCTTCCTTCCCCGAGGTTTGGACCCGTTGTTGGGGCTTAGACTGATATCGGCCCGGGCTGCTTACCCCAGTGTTCGGCTCGGAGCGCTCTGGAGATCGGCTACCCCTGGAGCGAAGGGCCGCTAGCTCTAGTCACGACTGCCAGCCTTGGGGCGCCCTTATGGTGGCTGTGTTTGCTCATGGAGGAGTAATGATTGCGCTAGAACCAGTGGTCTTGACCGCGCCGGCTGAACCTGGGCGAAAAGACAAGATGGGGTCGCCTGCGGTGTGAGGAAGCCTAGCAGTAAAATAATCTGGCTGGCAGCGTCACCGGAGCGGCGGGTCTGGTATATGCGGAGATCCACCACTCCTGCCTTCTAGTGAGTCTGGCCAAAATACTTGAATGACGCTCCCCGTGACGGCGCTGGCAGATGGAAGGGGCCGAGCATGGCCGCGAGATGCCCCAAAATGTCGGCGTTAGTGGGAGAGGGGCTGATGTGGTAAGGAGTAGCGGGTGGACAACACTGCGCAAGCCGCGGCGCCTTGGCCAGCGGGAGGCCCCTCCTTCGCCCGCTAGGGTGTCCTGCCAAATTCTAAGACAAGAGAGCCCTCCCCCACAACGACTCCGGTGAGAAGGACCCAGACGCGAGCGCAGTTCTCCAGTGCCCGGCCAGCCCCCGCCTGTGCCGCCTTGTTTAGGGTTTCAAGCTTGCTTTCCTTTTTGCGGCGTTGCTCGTCCTCCTGACCCCTGCAGCTGCCTCCTCCTGAATCTGCCAGCTGAGTGACCGCACTTTCTCCCCTGCCTTGGATTTCCTGGGAGAGATCGGCGACCTTCAACCTTACCTACTTTCAGACCCATCTGCTACTTTTCCCATGCAGCTTTACCTTTTGGGTTGGTTGATTCTATATCGGATTTTCTTGATTGGATTTTGTTTACCCTTAATGCCCGCCATCTTGTTTGCCTAGCTCTCTGGGTCCGTGTCACTTGTTCCTCCATCTTGTGGTTTTGACTGTCCCCACGATGCCCGTTGCCACCGGAGCGACCTGCGCCCTTCATCGACCCATCGGAGCCTGCTACACTTCTCTCTTCTGGTTGGACTTGGTTAGGCACCCTTTCCACCCCTACCTTTACCCGTCCCAGCTCTGTAGACCGGATTAGATTGTTACCGATACCTGGACCCTCTCCTGTTTTGTCCGACTTGCTTACTCTCAGTTTTGGCATCCACTTAATAATCGCTTCTCCATGCCCGATCTTCCTGGCTTGTTACGTATCCTTGCCCTTTTCTTTCCCCCTTCTCCAGCTTTGCTCCTTGGTCTTGTTTTCCATTCTTTTCTGTTGCTCTAGAAACTGAAGTATTTTATCTTGTGCTCTATTTCAACAGATGTATTTTTGCAACATGCAGTTGTTTTTTTGCTCCAGAAACTAATTGTAATCTTTGTAATCACTGTTCTGCTGTAATAATTTCCTTATTTTAATGCGCTCTGATACCTCCGGTTCTAGCCAGCGCTAGCGTTCAGCGGAGCCCAAGAACCATTGGCCGTTGCCCGGTGGAGCTGTCCTATGCAGCTATAGAGGAGTCTGGCTATGGCTCATCCCCTCGGCCGTCACCTACCCAGCTGGACTTCGGACATTGTTTCGAACGGTTCCTCATGGCTTTGTCTATCTTTCACATTGACTGTTTTAAATGCTTTATTCCTCCTGAAGTACTTTCCCCCTTCTGGTCTGCATTACTCTATCTACTTTTCTTTCCCCCCGTTTTTCCTCTCCACCTCTTCCTTCCATTCCCCTTAAGACGTTAGTCTTGGCTATGCAACGCGCTAATAACTTTTTTATTATGTATTCTCATGTCTTTCTCCTATGTCTATACTTGTAATTGTAACTGATGTAACTTATGTAACCTGTAACACACTGATCCTCATGTAAAGCGCTCTGATACCTCCGGGTCTAGCCAGCGCTATATAAAACTCTTCAAATAAAAAATAAAAAATAATAATATGGAACGCGCTTCCGCTTTCTCTTAGGAAGATTACATCCCTGCTTGAAT
The DNA here is from genome assembly GCA_963921515.1 of Calotriton arnoldi. Taxonomy (NCBI): domain Eukaryota; kingdom Metazoa; phylum Chordata; class Amphibia; order Caudata; family Salamandridae; genus Calotriton; species Calotriton arnoldi. The sequence goes on along the minus strand of CAWUFW010011967.1, from coordinate 547,813 downwards.
TCAGGAAACACCTCAAGACCTGGCTTTTTAAAAACTAGTCTCCTGCTTCAGTATGTGGTCCGCAACGCGCCTAGACACCTATGGGTAGTAGTGCGCTATACAAATTGTTATAACATAACATAACATAACGTGGGAGCACAAATCCTTAACAAAATATGTGGAAGTGGGGAGAGTCCCCCGAGGACTAAGGATCCTGCTCGCCCCGAGTTTCGACAAGCCAAATCCGAATATGCTCAGGGAGTGGGGAGAAAGTAATCTCGCAGCCTCTATGAATTTAGTGAACATTTTAATTAAATATGCCGAGATAGATCGCAAAAGCATCCTGGATGAAATCGACAAAATCAATGAGGACCTTAATAAATTAGAAATGACAGAATACATAAAGAAATCACGAGATGAAATTAAAGAAAGGCTAAAAAAGCATGAAGAGAAAATTTAAATCCGAAAAGCCCACAAATTTGCGCGTGATCAAGCAGATTACGATAACGGGCAAATATTCACCTTTGCGCGCAAATTTGACAATGCCAGAAGACAGCTGTACAGTGATAAAATGAAAAGCAATGCAACAAGAGAGATACAAAAAGTGGTTCCTAACGAGGAACTCTCTAGTGCTGACATGGAATCACTGACAAGCGAATCTGGCTCAGAAATTGAAAGTATGGTGACAACCAAAACAAAATTGAGTGTGGGGGAAGAGTTGGATTTTTTAGTTGAAGAGCGATTACAAACTCTGAGGCCGAGACAACAAAGGAAACCAGTCGAAAGAAAAAATGCAAGAAGGCGTGACAGGAGAAAAAGGCAGAAATACAAAGCAAAAGAAAAAACCTCAATGGTACAGGAGACAGTGAAAAATGATAATACAATAATTAATCTATCACCAATTTCACTGACAAAAGCCGAGGAACAACTGTTGGCACTGGGACTAAACTACTGTCCAGAGAGTAGCTTCGATTATGCAAGTACCAGAATTGATGTATTCTGCTTCATCCGGAAATTAAAACTTAAAAAGTTTTTTACAATTAAAACAGGTTTGGGACAATCGAAAATGGCACTGGACATAGGGGCTGACGAAGGACTAACACTCAAGGCGTCTGACATTCCCACTCTGCTCTGCACGATTTGAATAATGAAACTGGAACTCAATCTTCAATATCTGAGTCAGAAGACCAAACACAGACAAGACTACAAAAAATAATATGGTTCAGAAAGGGGCTGGAAGTAGTCCATTCAAGCCAAAATCAAGCTTCCTCCCTCTTATGCCAAAAGATGCCGTGGACATTTTCCATGAAAGAGTGACTGAAGACATCAAAAAACTTTACCATCAAGTAAAACATAAGAAAAAGAGCAAACAATACAAAAAACAAGAATATGCCAAACTGATGAAAAAGCTGGGAGAAAATCAGGAAATCATAATAAAAAAATCGGACAAAGGTGGCAACATCGTGTTATGGCCAAAAAAGATTATATCCAGGAAGCAAAAAGACAACTTGATAATGGAGAGTGCTATGAAAAAATAACAATAAAGGACTATAATAAATCAAGGGAAGTATTAAAGAAAGATTTAGCACAATGGAAACGGGAAGGATTAATTTCAACAGAAGAATACAAATTAATGCACAAGGAATTCCCAGTCCTCCCGGTACTATATTTAATCCAGAATATCCACAAAAACATAGTACCCATACCTGGAATGCCGATAATTTCAGCTATCAATAGCGTGGGAGAGCAAGTCGGACAATATGTCGACTATTTCCTACAAGACATGGTGAAAGAACTACCTGGTTATGTAAAAGACACAGGAGACTTCCTAATGAAAACTAAAGATATTGTATGGACAGAGGATCTATTTCTAATCACACTAGATATAGAGTCTCTCTACACGAGTATTGACCATCAAACAGGTTTACGGGCGGTTAAACACTTTTTAGATGAAAGACCCTGTGAATTTTATGAACACAACAAAGTGATATTAGACCTTATTTCCTGGTGTCTTAACAATAACTATTTTATGTTTGGCAAAGATGTTTTTAAACTGCTACGAGGAGTAGCGATGGGAGCCTGTTTCTCCCCCAGCTATGCGTGTCTTCACGTTGGCTGGTGGGAGGAACAGGTTCTGAGGAAGGTACATCGTGAAACATTTGATCAGCATGTATTGTATTGGCTCAGATACATAGATGATGTTTTTATATTGTGGAAGGGAGATGATATAAAAGCAAAACAATTCATCGAGGCCATTAACATCAATTCTATGAATCTTAATTTTACATCACATATGAGTAAAACCAATATCGAGTTTTTAGATGTTAAAGCTTATATTAAAAATGGCAAGTTTGAGACTACCTTATTCAGAAAGCCCACAGCCGGCAACGCTATGCTGCACGCTAGTAGTGCCCACCCGAAACACTTGATAAAGAGCATACTCTATGGGGAAGTGTTAAGGCTAAAACTAATTTGTAGTCTAGAATCTGATTTTAATATCTGTGTGGAAGATACCATGGATAGACTCAGGAAACGAGGGTACAATGAGAACATTTTAAAAGAGGCAATTGCCAAAGCTAGTGCAAGACCAAGAATGAGTCTCTTTGTTAGAAGTGAAAGTGAAGCAATAAAAGATTTATCAAGAGAGACTGAGAATCCATCTAGAGAGACTGAAAGCCCTCGCTTAATTACCACTTACAGTAATGAAGAATGGAAAATAAGGTCAATAATAAAAAAGAACTGGCCAATAGTACTCACCGACAGTGTGTTAGGGAATAGATTGCCTGAAATACCTACAATCACTTTCAGGAAATCTAAAACTATGGGATCAAGATTGGTTAAAAGTAGTCCAGAACTAAATCAGACAGGGACTTGGCTAAAACCCGGACAAGGCTTCAGAAAGTGTTTATCTTGCAGAGCCTGTAAATTTGGAACCAACAAAACCCATTATGTTACTCCATTCTGTGAGAAAGAGATCGCAATCAGAGGCAGCTTCAACTGCAGAACTGAGTATGCGGTGTATGTTCTGACATGCACCTGCGGCCTTAATTACATCGGGAGTACGAAGCTGCGGGTGCATGTCAGAATCTTACAGCATCTCAGAGCCATTATTAATAATGATCCCGCATACCCAGTTGCAAGACACTTTAAAATGACACATAAGAATGAAGTAAACTGTCTTACATACTATGTAATTGACGCTATTCCCAAACCCTGGAGGGGTGGAAATAGAGAACGTCAATTGAGACAGTTAGAAACTCGGATGATCCTGGAGTTTGATAGTAAAATACCTAATGGTCTTAATAATACTGAGGATATGCATAATTTTCTTTGAGAAGACTGCTAATTAATGATATCATGAAGGCTCATCAAATGAAATAATTTAAGAAACTCTAAAAAATCAAGATATATATGGATGCAATGGGCAGCGACCTTTTAATCATGAAGTCATGATTTTAAGTGTTTTAATTGCTGTCTTAATTTTGTAATGTGGCAAATTTTAGCTTAATTTTTAGAAATCCTTTTAAGATGTTTTAAATAGTACTAACTGAAATTAAGTTATTACTGTTAATAACATGCTAGAATTTTGCACATACAATATCAGGCATTTTGAGAATAAGCACTTTTTGCACTTTTTGCACATTTAGTTTTGCTGCTAAGCACCCACACACTTTAAAATATAACAAAATAAAATCAAAAAGGGAATTAACAATACGAAAATAATATGATGTATTCATACGGATAGACTGCACAGCCCAGTAGAGGAGCAATAAAAATAAAAATGGTTGATATATTGAAGAGATACCAAGGGAGTACAACATCGCAGGTAAAGGCATTTGAGCAAAAGATTAAATTCCGGCATTCATGCAAATAAATTAAGAAAGAAGACATCAAACAAGAAATGTTTACAATAGGGTTTTATATATGTATATACCTTATTTATTTGTAATGGCAATTTTTTTGATTTGTGTATTTATACATTTATATATTGCTGCTAGTATTTTAAAATATTTTAAAATATTTATTTGCATTTGTTATGAATTGTTATGTCTTCGACTGTTGATTGTCGCGATGGCAAAAAATGAAAAGATCTTAATAACGTTGCTAATGGAATATGGGCTATTGAGCTAGTGAAAGTATGTTTTCCCTGTCTGTTACCACGTGACACGGGAGGTAGGGGGGTGTGCACTAAGCAATGATAAATAGCAATGGCGGACTGCGCTCCGTATGTGAACAAGGGCACTTGTTGCCCGAAACGCGTCATCGTTTGTGAGGAGTGAGGATTAAATAAAGACATCTTGCCAAAGAATCCTGGGTCCGTCACTCTCTCTTCGCCAGAAGGAGGTTGTGAGTCTGCGAGTCTATGATATATATATATATATATATATAGATATATATACAGATAGATAGAGAGAGAATATATATATATATATATATATGTATATATGTATATTCACTGAAAAACCAGTGATATTGTCAATGATGTAGAAGAAGATGTCATGAGTGATGTAATATGTAAGGAAATTAGCAGTGCATGGTGAGGGCACAAGTTACAGTTACCTTAGGGCACGAGTTATGGTTACTTGAGATAACTCTATCCATGACTGGTGAATTTTAGTGGTTTTGAAGTTTAAAACTGAAGATTTCACCTAAGTATAGCGTTACTTTAACCTTTGGTTTTTCACTTAATTTCTAGGGTTTTTAACGTAAAGTAATATTTAATTATGATACAGTAATGCAACAACCCTTCGCCAAAAGCCCAAAGGCTGTGCATGTCATCGGGCTGGCCACAGGGCCTGGCCACAGGCCAGGGCCTACGGCCAACCCCACATGCAACCATCCCACACTGCGCAGGGATTTCGGTCGTGCATAGCAGTGTTTGCCTACAGTGGCCAACCCCCCCCCACTCCCAAAAGGCAGCCCCACACGGCCTTCAGCCGTGTGCGGCAGAGGTTGGCCACAAGGCCTGGCCCTGGGGACCCAGGGCCTTTTTTCTTTAAAGAGGAGGGGGGCTGCATGGCCCCTTCCCCGAACCTATTATGGCCCTGAGGAACCATACCCCAGGGCTTTTTGTTTAATTAAAGGCCCCCACCAGCCTTATCAGGCCCTGGGGACACCAAGCCCCCAGGTCCACTAATTAAAATCAATGGGAGGGGGGCACATGGCCCCACTCCCTGGTCCGATTTTGGCCCCGGGACCCCATCCCCCGGGGCACCGTGCATTTTTTAGGGGGGTGGGGGCATGCAGCCCCCCTCCCGGAAACACCTTTGACCCAGAGACCCCCACTACCCGGGCTGGTTAACATATTTAAGGGGGAGGGGGGCATGCGGCCTCTCTCCCCGGGCTGATTTCGGCCCCGGGGACCCCATCCTCCTGGGCCCAGCAACATATTAAGGGGCATGGTACACGCAGCCCTCCTCCCCGGGCAAATTTTGGTCTTGGGACCCCAGGGCCTGGCCAACAAAGGGTGGGTGCCCTGGTGCCCACCTAGGGCACCCTCCAGGCTATCGTTGGGGGCCATGGGGGAGCCCCAGGCCCCAACCAGCTCCCCATCCAGCGTGAGCAGGCATTGCTCCCGCCCACAATAAGCAGCTAAAAATGCTGCTCCCTGAGGGCGGGAGCAACCTTTTACTCTATTTCCCTGCCCGCTTCACTGCGGGCAGGGGAACAGATGAACAGTCTGCTCCCAGCAGGCAGGCAAATTTTTCAAACTCCCACCCACTGTGAGCGGACCGGGTGTTTGCTCCCGCTTGGCTAGGTTTTACTGCCCTACCAGAGCAGGCAGAGACACCACTATGTCCTGGGGTGGCTGGGCTTCCTGGGACATAGCCTAAGCCAGCACTGGGGGATGGGGTCTGCAGGGCCATGAATGGCTCAGGTAGGGGGGGGATGCAGCCCCATTCCCCTTTACATTTACGGCCAGGCCCCAGGGGATGGGGTCCCCAGGGCTGAAATCAGCCCAGGAAGGGGTGCCAAGGCCCTCCTCCCCCTTTCATATTAGGCCGGGCCCCCGGGATGGGGTTCTAGCGGCCAAATTGTTCTGGGGAGGGAGGTCAATGCCCCCTTCATCTTTTCAAAAATAGCTGGGCCCCAGGGGCCGGCGTCCCTGGGGCTGAAATCGGCTCAGGGAGGTGGGTCACATGACCCCTCCCACTTTCTCTATTCAGCCGGGCCCCGGGGATGGGGTCCCTGAGGCCGAAATTGGCCTGGGGAGGAGCCGCATGCCCCCCCTTTTCAAAAATAGTCCAGCCTCAGGTTATGGAGTCCCAAGGGCTGGAAATGGCCTGGGAAGGGGGCCTGTGTGCCCCGCCCCCTTTTTATAAGCAGACAGGCCCCGGGGATGGGATTTCTGGGGCCAAAATAAGCATGAGAGGGGTCCATGTGCACCCCGTCCCCCAAAATATAAATGCTTGTTCCCCTCCCAGGACCTGGCGCATCTGGAGGATGGGGGTTTTAAAAAATTGAGCTAGGAAAAATCGGGGGGTTTCCCAAAACATCTTTTTCCCATAGGAATTTTAAAAATGACTACAGCCCGTACCGCTGAACGGAATTACAGCAAATTTGACAGAAAGCTAGATCTTGGTCCAGAAAGAGTGCTTTTTTGTAATTTGGTGTAAATCTGTTCAGAAGTTTTGGAGTTATTAAAGAAAAAAGATTAATGTGTCCGCGGATCCACATGCCAATAGCAATGCCGTGATTGGCTAGCTGCAGCCTGAGAGAAAAGTTGTGGTCATCATTTTGTCAGTTAGGTCACGGTTCTCGGGGGGGGGAATAAAATGCAAATAGGCTATAAGGGGTCATGATAGAGGTATCCTGACCCTTATGGACTTATAGAGGGGTCTCTGAGGGACCCCTCATGGGCAAGAAATTGTCCAAAAATATTTTATTTTTCACCAGCAAGTATCCGTGGATCCACTGTGTGGTCAGCGTAGCCCCACAAGTGAATCCTTGGATCCAGATCCCACTTAAGAAACACACACATCCACTCTCAGGCTAACAAAACCACTAACACACCCACTCACAGACCCACATATCCACTTAAATACCCACACAACCACCACACACCCACTCACACATCCATACACACACTTACACAGCCACTCACACACCCACTTAAATACCCACACAACCACTCACACACCCTTAAAGCCACTCATACACCCACTCATAGACCCACAAAATCACTCACACACCCACTTAAATAACCACATAACCACTCACACACCCACTCACACACCCATACAGTCACTTACACACCCACTCACAGACCCACTAACCCACTCATATACCCACTCACAGACCCACAAAACCATTCACACACCCACTCACAGAGCCACATAGCCACTTACACACCCACTCACATACCCACACAACCATTCACACATCCACGCACACATCCACACACCCATTCAAAACCCACTCACACATCCATACACCCACTCACAAATGCAATCACACACCTGTTCAGTCACTCACACACCCACTCACAGACTCACACAAGCACTCACACACTCACCCACACAACCACTCACACATCCATACACCCACTCACACACCCATACAGCCACTCACAGACCCACTCACAGACCCACTAAACCACTCATGTACCCACTCACAGACTCACACACCCACTTACACACTCCCACGACCATTCACACACCCACTTACACACCCATACAGCCACTCACATAGTCACTCACAGACCCACAAAAACCACTATCACACCCACTCATAGACCCACACAGTACTCACACAGCCATTCCCACAGCCACTCATATACCCACTCCCACACCATCTTACACACCCAGACAACTACTCAAGCACCCACTCACACACCCACAAACCCTCACACACACCCACTAACACATCCACTCACACACCCATATAGTCCCTCACACAACCACACATCTACTTACACAGCTACTCACACTTCCACGCACATTCAGTGATACAGTTGTATAAATCGTAATAGGATAAGTTTGTATGAAATGTGTTGTTGTTTTGTATTGAATGTGTGCTTTTGGTTGGGAATGGATCCACAGATCCACCGCAGACCTGCCTGCAACATAGCCAGCTACCCGCTTGTTTGGCCGAGGATCCGCAGTGAATCCGCTGATCTGACTGAGAAATTTGAAAATAGGATTTGAAAACAAAAAGAACCAGTGTTTGGTGAAAAGATTGACTCTGAAAAGAGTGTTTGTGTTTATGGTGTGTAGATGATAACTACACATAGAACAAGATGCAGTCTATGAAGTTGTTGCCTGTGTCTGTGAAATGGACTCCGTCTTTTCAATTTATTCAGTCCATGTTAAAGAGTAAGTTGTTATGGCATACAGAGCCATCTTGTGGTCTCAGAGAAATGCAGAAACAGCTTAATTGTTTCTCCCTGGTTTTCTTTATGTGCGGACAAAATTGGGTTGACCACTGCCACACAACCACTGACACGCCCACTCACACATCCATACAGAAGCTCACACACCCACTGACAGGCCCACAAAACCATTCACACACCCACTCACAGACCCACACAGCCACTTACACGCCCACTCACATACCCACACAACCATTCACACATCTACGCACACATCCATACACCCATTCAAAACCTACTCACACATCCATACACCCACTCACAAATGCAATCACACACCTGTTCAGTCACTCACACACCAACTCATAGACCCACACAAGCACTCACACACCCACCCACACAACCACTCACATATCCATACACCAACTCACACACCCATACAGCCACTCACAGACCCACTAGACCACTCATGTACCCACTCACAGACCCACACAGACACTCACACACCCACTTATACCCCCCACAACCATTCACACATCCACTTACACACCCATACAGCCACTCACACAGTCACTCACAGACCCACAAAACCACTATCACACCCACTCATAGACCAACACAGCCACTCACACAGCCATTCTCACAGCCACTCATATACCCATGCCCACACCCACTTACACACTCAGACAACTACTCAAGCATGCACTCACACACCCACAAAACCATTCACACACCCACTCACACACCCACACAAACCCTCACACACCCATAGAGTCCCTCACACAACCACACAGCTACTTAGACAGCTACTCACATTTCCACACACTTTCAGTGATACAGTTGTATAAATCGTAATAGGATAGGTTTGTATGAAATGTGTTGTTGTTTTGTATTGAATGTGTGCTTTTGGTTGGGAATGGATCCGCAGATCCACTGCAGACCTGCCTGCAACATAGCCAGCTACCCGCTTGTTTGGCCGAGGATCCGCAGTGAATCTGCTGATCTGACTGAGAAATTTGAAAATAGGATTTGAAAACTAAAAGAACCAGTGTTTTGCAAAAAGATTGACTCTGAAAAGAGCGTTTGTGTTTATGGTGTGTAGATGATAACTACACATAGAACAAGATGCAGTCTATGAAGTTGTTGCCTGTGTCTGTGAAATGGACTCCGTCTTTTCAATGTATTAAGTCCATGTTAAAGAGTAAGTTGTTATGGCATACAGAGCCATCTTGCCATCTTGTGGTCTCAGAGAAATGCAGAAACAGCTTCATTGTTTCTTCCTGGTTTTTCTTTATGTGCGGACAAAATTGGGTTGACCACTACCACTTCTGTCTTTGGCAAATGTTGGAGAACACCAAGGCAGTATACAGGGAAAGTGACATTAATTTACCAAAGGTATCCTTCATTAGGATTTCCAGTCCCCCAGTAATTGTGCCTAGGTCATTGCTACCCCAGTGCACAATCATGAGATCTCGATGTTGGCAATCTGCAATGCTTTAAACCAAAGGCAACAATTGATACCCCTTTAACTGTCTCCAGCCAAACCAAGTAATGTCTACATTAGGTAAATCTAGGTCCCTGTCAATGCCACTCTTTCTATCACTCCCTCTGGCTCAAGACACAAATTTATGGCCCACAATCTAGACTCTGACCATTTTGGAGACAAGCAGGAATAACACACAGGAAAAGGCTGCAGCAGAATGAGGCAATTTTGAAGATGAAAGGCAGTTACAATGGAGGACAGCAAGTAAAATATAAAAGAACATATTTGATAGAATGGTGGAGATGTGCAGGGCACTAAAATTAGGTAGTGACTTAAAAGAAATAGTGAATAACTCTGTGATCGCCTTTGGAAAAATACAAAAAAGTTATGTTGTTTGGTATATACTTGGAATTGAAAACAGTCAACCACACCTGCTACAGTTATTGTGAAGCTAGTAACTTTACAAAAACATTTCTCTACCTATATCATTTGAAATATGCTGTACGTCATAATCAAATTATGACGTACAGCATATTTCAAATTATAGGTAAAGAAATGTTTTGGAAAGGATTTTGGCTCTTTTCCCCTGCTTCTCTACCTACATCTATCTCAGGGGTCCCCTTATTTAGTGGTTATTGTGAAGCTAGTATGCTGCTTAAAGAAAGTCTTGTCTTTTGACCTACTGGTAGGCAGAGACTATTGAAAACATGGTACTATGGAATTGGAGCCAAAAGAGTGTGGGGAGGAAGGGAACAAAAGAGACTGCAATGTGAAACTGAAAAGCAGGCCGGTGTACATATATTGCTCAGTAGTGAGTGTATGTCTTGTAATTGACAACATTTTACAAAGTAATACATTAATGAGCAGATTGTTAAATGCTTTGCAGGGCTTTCGTATGGATCCGCTGTGGATTAGCAAGGGAGGGGGGTGCGCTGAGCACAGCGGTGGATCTGCAGATGCTCAAAAAACCTACCAAAATGGGCTTTTGACAGGAAACATGGAAAGAGTTTTTAAAAAGTGACCATTTAAAAGTGGTATAATACAAATAAAAGATGAAAGGAAGTCTGTGATTTGCTAAGTATATGAGTATGAGTAAGAGCACGTTGGGAAGGGTGGTCATTTTCGGTACTTTTCTACTGAGAGTGGAGGAGGGTTGCCATATTTCTGACTTGAGATTTGCAGTGGAAAACAGATGTTAATGGATATTAAAATAAAAGTTATACAACAGTAAAGAGATTTTACAGGTTTTTTAATTAGGTTGCACTATACAAAAGTGTATTTAAAAAATGAACTGTGAGTGTATATAAGCTGAAAGAAAATGTGGAGCTTCTGGACCACGACAGTAAAAGGCAAAATAGAAGGGAGCTTAAATGAGAACATTGAGTAACACTATAGTCATCAGTCAAGAAGGAAGAAGAATTGCTATACTGAAAATATAGACATTTTATTAAGCCAGTATGAATGAATGTGGTAGAATTTAGATGTGGGAGCTTGCTTATAGTATATAATTTAATAGTATGAAATTTGCACCAACTCTCACGGTCAGGAAAGCACTTACAAATGCACTTACACTCCCATAAAAGCACTTATGTACCTACCCCTCTACAGCCAGACAGTGACTGACACGCACAGTCCCACCCATAAATCCATTCACACACCCATTTACTCACCTATACATCCACTTATATAGTCATTCACACATCCATACAGGCACTATCATATCCATTCACACACCTATACAGCCACTCATGTACCCAGCACTCAGTCAGTTACACATGCGCTTACACACCCATATACCCAGTTATGCACCCATACAGCCACTCACATTCCTATTTAGAAAACCAATCACATTCCTATTTAGAAAACCTTACAGCCACTCACACACCCAGTCAGACAGGGACAGAGGCACTTACACATACACATACATTCAGACACCCACACAGCACTTATGCATCCACCACTAACAAAGCCACTTGCACGCACAGTTACTCACCCAATCACCCACTAACACAGCCAGTTACCAATCCATACAGCCACTTACGAACCCATTCAGACACCTATACGGACACTAGCACACCCACACAGCTACTTACATATCCAGTGACAAACCCACCGAGGCACTGATACACTCACTCACATATTCACTGAACCACTCACACACCTGTACAGCCACTCATCTACCCATTTATACACCCAACTCAGACACTTACACGGCCTCTTACATACAGATATAACCACTTATGTAGCTTCTCACTTATAGTATGTAATATAATGGTATGTAATCTCAAGTTAAATGTATTCTATATTTGCTTTTCAGACATCTACTTGTGTTTAAAGAAGAATGGAAGATGGAACGGTGAAGTGAAAAAAATATAAGAATTATGCTTTGTTAGACCTTGTATCTTTTGGCATGGTTTCCCCTGTCTTTTCGCCTCTGATCTCCTGTTTTTGACTGTTTGCTGGATTCTGTTTTTGCTGGCTTTAGCACTTTGGGCACTTTACCACTGAAGACCAGTTCTAAAGTGCAAGTGCTCCGTGTCTAAAGTGTTTGGTATTTGGTTTCACCATGGTTGGCCTATTTGGTTTAATAGTAAGTGCCTAGTACAGTGTACCAGGTATACCCAGGGCCCGTAAGTCAAATGCTACTAGTGGGCCTGCAGCACTGACTGTGCCACCCACATGAGTAGCCCTACAAACCTATAAAAGGCTTGCCACTGCATTATCTGTGTGTGCAGTTTTAAACTGCCATTTTGACCTGGCAAATGCGCCCACTTGCCAGGACTAAACCTTCCCTTTTATTACATGTAAGCCACCCCTAAGGTAGGCACACGGTAGCCCCATGGGCAGGGTGCAGTGTGTTTAAAAGGTAGGACATGTACTGTTGTGTTTTACATGTCCTTGTAGTGAAAAACTGCTAAAGTTGTTTTTCACTACAGCAAGGCTTATCTCTCACATAGGTTAGAATTGGAACTGCCTTGTAACATCTTACAAGTGTATCTTCCAATTGGGAGCTGATATAAAATGGGAGTTTGGTGTCTCTGGACTCACAATTTAAAAATACATCTTTTAGTGAAGTTGTTTTTTAAATTGCAGGTCTGAAAATACTACTTTTATAAAGTTGCCATTTTCTTACTTAAACCATACACTGCCTCTGCCTGTCTCTGAATGCACGTCTGGTTTTGATGACAGTTGGGCTTTGTTCACTTTAGACAGTCACACACAAAGGGAGCTGAGGTGTGTCTTGCATGTCCTGATGGCCCATCACCAAGCTCATGGGTCTTCCTGAGCTAGAGTGGCAGGATGAGCTGACACATGCACCTGAATAGGGCTGTGCCTCTCCCTTCACAAAGCTGTCTCTACCTCCCTGTAGTGTGTCTGGAGCCAGGCCCAGGAAGGGCAGGGTCTTGTGCACTACAAAAACTTTCCCTTGAAGTTTGCCTACTTTAATGTCTGAAATGGGTATAAGCACCGGACCTGTGACACCATATACTCAGAACCCTTCTGGACTGAAGATATTCTGTCAGGAAGAAGAGCTGTGTTGTTTCAGAAGGGACTGCCACTTTGCTGTTTGCTTTGCTGTGCTGGCCTGCTGCTTGCTGCTTCTGTCTTGGGAGTGAAAGGACTGGACTTTGCTTTCTACATTCTGCTTTCTGAAGTTCTCCAAGGGCTTGATCTGAGCTTACCTTCTGCTAAGAAGTCTCAGGGCGATCAAGGACTTCACCTGCAGCACCTGGGCTTTTTTGCTGAGAGCCCTACTCTGCCAAGAGGTGCCAAATCCAGTTCCTGGGCCCTTGAAAGTGAGTCTGTTGTGTTCACCAAGAAGAAACCAGCACATGTGCATCATGCAAAAGGAGGAGGAGTGTAAGTTCTCCTCCCACTCTTTGAGAAGGTTGTCATCCAAATCATCAAACGTGGGGAATATTAAAATTCTCAAACCCCTAGGTACACGCTTGTTCTCTACATAATTCTTCAAAGTTACCCCGTCCCAACATTTAGACAATTCCGTTTTTTCCAATTTTTCCAATTTCAAGAACTTGTTCCTTAAACCATTATTAGGGATATTCCTAGTGACTCCCATAGTTTTCGTTTTGCTTTGCTGAAACAAATCCGCTGCTAATTTCTCTCGATTGTCATCCATGGTTCAGTTATTGTTCCTTTGTTCCACTCATTTGGAAAATGCTGAGAGAAAGGTGGAGAAATTGAAATCACAGATTGCACACTTAGAGAATGAGTTCAAAGATATGAAGCTGCCAGAACTAACGGAGAAAAAAGTTTGTAATTTTGAAAGAGGTAATCACTAAGCACCAACTTTACATTAAAGATAGGAAACTGGGTAAGATCAGGAGGGATGAAAGGGACTACAACATGGGAAGGGTGTTCACCTTTGCTAAGAGCTTTGATGAAGTACGCAAACCCAATGTAGGTGTAGAAATGCAATGGGAGCTGAGCTCCGTGAATTATAGTAGCTCAGACCTTTCTTCTAGTGAAGATAAAGGTGCGACCAACCCCATTGGGCCTAAGCCCACAACTAGCTCCTCTTTTTCCAAGGAAATTGAAAGGATGCAAAAGGAAAGGAAGAAAACCACTCCCGAACAAGGAGGGGTAAGTGAAAGCACAGAAAGTATAAGAATGGCAACACGCAGCCAGAACAGGAACAGGATATAGAAGAGGGTGGTTCACATGGGATTACTGATGGAGAGGAAGATAACAATTTGCAAGTCTTACATTTATCGGACAGGGAATTGAGCCAGAATGAATTAGCTGTTTTAAAGCGAGGGCTTTCCTTTTGTCCAGACATGTGGTGTAATTTTACAGATTTACTGATTGATTTGTTTAAATTTGCGAGACGGTTCAAGTTGAAAAGTTTTTTTCCACTATAGAGAAATTTGATAATGTTAAGAAAGACGAAATAAAAAGATCCGAATTAACAATTGCACATGTGCGTGATGTACAGCTACTTTTATCATTATCAGAGGGGGATGAGTATGGGGTGGAAGATTTAACAGCAATGCTAGACGTTCAGTCTGACTCTGGTTGTACTAGTTGTCTTAATGCAAAATTGTGAGGGAGGTACCCTGATACTAGGAAAAGGGACGGGTCTGTGAAACGCAAAACAAAGAATTCCCTTTTCAAAGGACTAGACTAAAGACAAGGTATATATATGACAAAAGATTGTAAACAACCTACAGTCAGGATCATGCGCTATAGGTACTAAGTAAAAGGGATATGGCAAAGGTAAGTTACAGTAATAACCACAAGTGTTACTTAAAAGAAACTAATTGATTTGCAAGGTGCTGTAATGTGCTACAAAAAAACTCAAAATGTAAACGTATAATAAACTGTATATTATTTTATTTAAAAAATTTCATTTAAAAACTGTTATTGCTTTCAAGACAAGTTGTTTTAAAGTTCTTAAAGTGCAAATCCATAAAGTCACCAACTTCTCTCAAGTAATCATTTACTTATTACATTGGTTTCATTATCTTTATCCACTTCGTTCTTTTTTTGGAGAAAGACAAATAACAGATACAAGTTTAAAAATACAACTATAAAAGTACACAGAAAAACTGTCGACGCGGCGTTTCGGTGAAAGTTAGATAAATCTTCACCTTCTTCAGGAAAAAACTTTTTTCAGTTTATCTGAGTAACAATAAAAATATTAGTTAAACAAACTATAAGTTAAAAAAACAATATTAATTTGCAACGCATTATCTCATACAGCAACACAACATTTTTTCTCTCTAACTGACTACATATACTTGTAATTAGCTACTCAATAACTACAGCGAAGTGATAATTTGGCAATACCGAGAGGTGGGTCCTTTAAATTTGTTCTGAAGCCTTATTGAGGTGCGTAGGTCCCTAAGCAAGAAATTAATAGCTTCTAATTTCTTGATAGACCACACTATTATCATATTACGGGAGAGGAATACAGATCTCTTCCTCTGGGTGTTATGCCATTGAATGCAGGAGATGACTTTTCCAGGGTCTCACCATAACATAATTTGGTAAGGTTCTTTTCTTCATTAAGAGATTGTAGACGTGTAAAACAGTAAACTTTAAATCACATGGATCATGTGATATACGTACAATCATTGTGAAATTGTCGCTGTAGTTATTGAGTAGCTAATTACAAGTATATGTAGTCAGAGAAAAAAATTTGTGTTGCTGTATGAGATAATGTGTTGCAAATTAATATTGTTTTTTTAACTTATAGTTTGTTTAACTAATATTTTTATTGTTACTCAGATAAACTGAAAAAGTTTTTGTCCTGAAGAAGGTGAAGATCTATCAAACTTTCACCGAAACGCCGCGTCAACAGTTTTTCTGTGTACTTTTATTGTTTATTTTTAAACTTGTATCTGTTATTTGTCTTTCTCCTAAAAAAGAACTAAGTGGATAAAGATAATGAAACCAATGTAATAAGTAAATGATTACTTGAGAGAAGTTGGTGACTTTATGGATTTGCACTTTAAGAACTTTAAAACAACTTGTCTTGAAAGCAATAACAGTTTTTAAATGAAATTTTTTAAATAAAATAATATACAGTTTATTATACGTTTACATTTTGAGTTTTTTGTAGCACATTACAGCACTTTGCAAATCAATTAGTTTCTTTTAAGTAACACTTGTGGTTATTACAGTAACTTACCTTTGCCATATCCCTTTTACTTAGTACCTATAGCGCATGATCCTGACTGTAGGTTGTTTACAATCTTTTGTCATATATATACCTCGTCTTTAGTCTAGTCCTTTGAAAAGGGAATTCTTTGTTTTGTGTACTAGTGGTCTTAAGCCATCATCCAAGTTTGTGCCGCAAGGGCAACAGTTTGCAGCTATTGATCTGTTCGCGAAGAAAACTGTAGATGAATTGCACAAATTGGGCTGGATTGTTTTCTTTTGTGATGTTTTCTGGATGAAATAATGGATTTATGAAATAAACAACGAATTGGAAATTACATAAAGACTCCCTATGGACTTACTTTGAATTATAATGCGGAATGAATCATTGCTAAGCACCTTGCTTGTGAACTGTTTATGAATTGTGCGCTACTTTCTGTAGAGGGTGGAGTTTAGTAGTTAGTGGCCCAGTGGCGGTGGGACCACAGGAAGTAGAGCGCAGTGAGAGCACAGCGACATATTACCCGTATTGCACACCTGTGCGCACATTCTTCAGCCCTCACCGCTGGAAAGTTGTTGGATTATTATTATTTGTGTACAAATACTTTACTCTTTGCCTCTGGCATAAACCTGACTGCTCTGTGCCAAGCTCCCAAGGGGGTGAGCAGGGGTTATCTTAGGTGTGTAACTTACCCTGACTAGAGTGAGGGTCCCTACTTGGACAGGGTGCAAACTACTGCCAACTAAAGACCCCATATCTAACATTGGTGATCAGCGGTGAGTATAGAACTTGTATTTGTACATTACATACAGTGATTGGTGTACACTACCTCCATATCGCAGACCATTACACCCCAGCATACTGTTATTCGTTTTCTGTTTTTTGCAACTTTTGAGTTTTCACAATCATGTCTCAGTCTGGTGAGCCATCAGCTGTAGCTGCAGATTTGGTATTTGAGCAGGAGAGGTTGGAGACCTATACAATGCCTCCACTCAAAAAGTTCTGCAAGGTGCTCAAATGTCCTTTTAAAGACCTCACTGGAAAAGAGGAGCTGCAAATGGCGCTGAGGGCCTGGTTGGCAGCCAGAGAGGCTGCGGTGCACACAGAGGATGGGAATTATATTGTGGATATGGAGGAACAGAGCCTGCGTTGAGATTTTGTGGCACAACAGGATATTCCTGGGGGGAAAGCACCCTCCAGGGCAAGCAGCAATGCGTCATCTAAAGGTCCCCAGAGGAGCTGGAGTTCAGATGAGAAGCTAGAAAACACAAGCTGGAGCTGGAAAAGCTCAACATGGAGCATGGAAGAGAGCTCCAGTTGGAACTAGCTAAACTCAAAAGGGGGGCACAAAAGGATAAGTTGGCCATAGAGAAGGATAAGTTGGCCATGGAGGAGAAAAAAATGATTTTACCTCAAGAGCTGAGCTTGAAGGAGCTGGATTTGAAGGCCAAGTCCAGCACAGATGGTACCAGCAATTCGTTTGTGAACTCAGAAGGAAAGGTACAAATACCCAAGGATTTGGTGAAGGGTTACTTGGTGGGAGTTGATATTGATCAGTGGGTTAAGGTCTATGAAGTAGCTTTAAGGATGCACAGGGTCCCTGAGATAGATGAGGGTCCGGCCTGTGGAAGCACTTCACAGTGGAAGGGAGAGACACCTTGTTGGCACTAGCACCAGAAGGCCAAATGAAACAATGAAGGAAGCCCTAGTTAGGAGGTATGGTCTCCCACCAGAGAGTTACAGGGTGAAGTTTAGGGAGAGTGTTAACCTTGGTTCTCAAACGTGGGCTGTGTATGTTGATTCTTACAGCTGAGCATTGGATGTTTGGGTGAAGGGCAGTGAGGTAACAGACTATCAGGGCTGTATAATTTGATTGCATGGGAGCACTTGTCTAATCGTTGTTTTCCAGAGCTGTGCCAGCACTTGATTGACAGTAACCTGACTGGCCCCAGGAAGCTTGCTCAGGAGGTGGACTGCTGGCTCAGCACCAGGGTCCAAAAGACAACTGCATCTGGGAGACTTAGCCAAGCGTGGGCAGGGTCCCCAACAGAAGAAGGAGGGGTGGGGACAAAGATAAAAGCAAGGAGTTTTCTAAAGGGTCCCAAAATAGTTCCCAAGGTAAGGATTCCCAACCCTCTATTGAGAAGAAAAAGAGTTGGCTCCCATCAGGAAAGCCTGGAGGGAAGGTATCACTGAAGAGTTTTGGCTGTAGTTAGGAAAGACACTTTAGGGTGAGTCCCAAGTGTCCCAAGTGAGCACAGCCCCCACTGGTGGGCATTCACAGGTGATGGCAAGTGTAGCATTTAGAGAGGAGTTGGTCCCAGTTAGCGGTGGGGAACCAGCCGAGATTACCCTAGTCTCTATGGGTGAGGTGGTCCAGAGAAACCTCGTGCCTGATAATAATAAGACATACAGGCAGTGGGTGGCCATCAATGGGAGGTGATTGGAGGCTCCGAGAGACACAGGAGCCAGTATGACAACTGTCCACTGTCATCTGGTGTCTGAAGTGCAGGTAGACCCTAATGTGGTCCACCAAGTTGTAGCTGTAGACAACAGTGAGCACCAATGTTTGGTGGCTCAGGTTCCTTGAGGGTTGTTGTGAGTGCATTCATGCCTGTTGATTGTCAGCTGGGCAATGACCTGGAGCCTACTGCCTGGAAGGAGGTGGAGCTCAAGTTGCACTTGGAGATGTTGGAGTTGCCAGAGTGGGCGTGCCTGATCCCGTGGTCCATGGCAGCCAGAGAGGGTGATCAGAAGGACCTGGAGCCTGAAACATTGGCCCTGGTGCCTGCCAGGAAGAGAAAGGGCAAGGGGTGCAGGAAACCCGCTCCTGAAATTCCCATGGTCCGGGAGGAGGCTGAACCTGAGGGTGATACCCCGGAACCTACAGGGGAAGATGTGGCTGAACTGGGGGACATGACTGAGCTGACCCATTTGCAGCAGGTAGGAGACCCCACCAGGTAGGAATTTTGCACAGCGCAGAGAGAGCGCCCCACTTTTGTAGGTCTTCAGAAACAGGCTGAGGACCAGGCAGCTGGTAATGCCGCAGGATCTCACCATGATCTATTGGGAGAATGATCTCCTGTATAGCGAGTTTAAAGTTGCTGAGTCTCAGTCAGCCCTTGTGCTGGTAGTACCCCAGCACTTCAAAGCCTTCCTACTGGGTTTGGCTCATGATGTGCATCTGCCAGGTCATTTGGAGCAGAACAAGACCTATGACAAGCTTGTCACCCACTTGTATTGTCCCCAAATGAGGAAGCACTCTGCTGCATTCTGCAGATCTTGTGCTACCTGCCAGGTGAGTGGCAAATCTGGGGGGAGATGCAAGGCTCCCCTCCAACCGTTTCCTGTTGTTAGCACCGCTTTCGAGCGAGTGGGCATGGTGGACAATGCTACCCGGTATTCGGAAGCTATCCCTCTGAGGATAGTGACTGCACCGACCATGGCCAGGGCACTGATGGGGATCTTTACCCACATGAGTTTCCCCAAGGAGGTTATATCCGACCGTTGTACCAACTTCATGTCCTTGTACATGAACACCATATGTAAGGCGTGTGGTGTTACCTACAAGTTCACCACCCCTTACCATCCCCAAAGCAATCGGTTGGTTGAAAGGTTCAACCGTATCCTGAAGGGCATGATTATGGATCTCTCAGAACCTATGAGGCATAAGTGGGTCATCCTCTTACCATGCCTTCTGTTCACCTACAGGGCAGTACCGCAGAAGGGGGTTGGCTTCAGCTCTTTTGAATTCTGTATGAGCACCCTGTGAGAGGCTCTCTCAGTTTGGTAAAGGATGGCTGGGAGCAAGCTCCTAGGAAGCCACCCCAGGATGTATTCATTACATGCTGGCTTTCCAGAACCAGACAGACTGCTTCCTGAAACTCACCCAGGAGAATTTGGAAGCTAGCCAGGAGGACAAGAAATGCTGGTATGATCAGAAGACCACTCTGGTTGAGTTTCAGCCTAGCCAGAAAGTGTGGGTGATGGCGGCAGTAGAGTCCCGTGCTCTACAAGACTGCTGGTCTGGGCCATTTGAGGTGAAGGAGTGCAAGAGTGATGTCACCTACCTGGTGGACTTGCAGACTCCTAGGAACCCTTTGAGGGTTCTACATGTGAACCGCCTCAAGCCACATTTTGAGAGGTCTGAGTTGACCATGCTCTTTGTCATGGATGATGGCAGAGGAGAGCGAACCTCTCCCTGACCTCCTGTCTTCCAAAGAGCAGGATGGGTCAGTAGAGGGTGTGATCCTCACCCCTACTCTGACCCTAGAACAACAGAGAGGCTGTCACCAGCTGCTGGGACAGTTTGCCTCTCTGTTCTCGATCACCCCTGGAGTCACCCAATGGTGCACCCACAATAATGACACTGGGGACAGCATGCCTGTTAAGCTCAAGTCTTAGTGAGGAACAGCATCAACGATGAGGTCACTAAGATGCTGGAGTTAAGGGTGATTGAGCCCTCCAACAGTCCTTGGTCCAGCCCAGTGGTTTTGGTCCCAAAAGCTACCCCACCCGGTGTCACACCTAAACTGAGGTTCTGTGTTGACTACCATGGGATCAATGCCATCATCAAGACTGAGGCTCATCCCATCCCCCGAGCTGATGAGCTTATTTATCGTCTTGAACCTGCCAAGTTCCTCAGCACGTTTGACCTAACGTCTGTGTACTGGCAGATTGCCTTGACTGAGGGGGCACAAGAGAGGTCAGCGTTCTCAATGCCATAAGGGCACTACCAGTTCCGGGTTATGCCTTTTGGGTTGAAGAACGCCCCTGCTACCCTCCGGAGGTTGGTCATCCAGGTCTTGGTTGGAGAACTTCAGTGCTGCCTATCTTGAGGACATTGCAGTCTTCAGCTCCAGTTGGGAGAACCATTTGTGCCACCTTCAGGAGGTGTTGAAGGCACTGCAGAGCGCAGGCCTCACTATCAATGCTAGTAAGTGCTAGATAGGGCAGGGGTCTGTGTTGTACTTGGGACACGAGGTAGGGAGCAGCCAGTTTCAGCCCCTACAGCCAAAGGTTGATACCATTCTGGCTTGGGCACCCCCCAATACCCAGACTGAGGTAAGAGCCTTTTTAGGTTTTACTGGGTACTACAGGAGATTCATCAAGGGGTATAGCACCATTGTTGCCCCCTTGACAGAGCTGACTTCCAAAAAGCAGCCCTGTTAAGTGATCTGGACTGAGGCGTGCCAGACCACTTTTGACACCCTAAAGGAGGGCATGTTCATGGTGCCCATGCTCCTGGCTCCCAACTTCTCCAAGGAAGACCTGGTGCAGACTGATACTTCAGAGCATGGTGTGGGAGCTGTGCTAACACAGCTAAACTAAAAAGGCCTAGATCAACCTGTAGCCTTTATTAGTAGGAGGTTACTTCCCAGGGAACAGAGGTGGAGCGCAACAGAAAGGGAAGCTCTTGCTGTGGTCTAGGCACTGAAGGATTTAAGACCCTACTTGTCTGGGACTCACTTCCGGGTTCAGACAGACCTCAGGCCCTCAGATGGTTGATACAGATGAGGGGTAAGAATTTTAAACTGTTGAGGTGGTCCATCTCCCTACAGTGAATGGATTTTATGGTGGAACATCGCCCTGGAACAGAGCACGTCAGCGCTGATGGTCTTTCCAGATTCTTCCACCTTAGTGATGAGAACTGCCAAGATGTTGGGTAGCTCTCCCCACTTTCAGCTGGGGGGACACATGTTAGACCTGGCATCTTTTGGCATGCTTTCCCCTGGCTTTTTGCCTCTGACCTCCTGTTTTTGACTGTGTGCTGGATTTAGTTTTTTGCTGGCTTTAGGACTTTGGGTACTTTACCACTGCTAACCAGTGCTAAAGTGCAAGTGCTCCCTGCCTAAAATGTTACAGTATTTAATTTTTCAATGATTAGCCTATTTGATTTACTAGTAAGTACCTAGTACAGTGCACCAGGTGTGCCCAGGGCCTTTAAATCAAATGCTACTAGTGGGCCTGCAGCACTGACTGTGCCACACACATTAGTAGTACTTCAAACATATCTCAGGCCTTCCACTGCAGTGTCTGTGGGTGCAGTTTTAAACTGCGATTTCGATCTGGCAAGTGCACCCACTTGCCAGGCACAAAGCTTCCCTTTCATTATATGTAAGGCACCCCTAAGGTAGCCCCACAGTAGCCCCATGGGCAGGGTGCAGTGTATTTAAAAAGTACGACTGTTGTGTTTTACATGTCCTGGTAGTAATAAACTGCTAATGTCTTTTTCACTACAGCAAGGCTTATCTCTCCCAGAGGTTAGCATTGGGGCTGCCTTGTAACATCTTACATCTCAAGTTGGCATTTTCTTACTTTACCATTCTGTGCCTCTACCTGTCTCTGAATATACGTCTGGGTTGGATGAAATTGGGCTTTGTGAATTCACTAGACAGTCACACACAAAGGAAGCTGAGGTGTGCCCTGCATACCAGGCTGATGGGTCTTCCTGAGCTAGAGTGGTGGGAGCAGCTGACACTTGTACCTGAACAGGACTGTGCCTGTCCCTTCACAAAGCAGACTCTACCCCCCTGTAGTGTGTCTGGAGTCAGGGTCAGGAAGGGTATGGTCTTGCGCACTAAAAGGACTTTCCTTTGAAGAGGACATTTACCGGCTCAACAATTCCACACAGCCTCCAGGAACCAACGCCTCACTTTCTTCAGTGATGCCTCACCTCCTTTGTGCAATGCGCTGTCCCGAGCACTGACGTGCCACGATCTGCACCGACAGTAAGGAACCAACGCAGCACTGGCCTCAGTGACGCCTCACCTCCCGGGCACCTCGCAACGTGTTTGTTTTGTCATCGTTTCCAAAATACTGTAACCAGGGTTTGTACGACTCAGTGGGTGGCCCACGCTCCATTGCGGTCGGCCCGAACTTTACGATTCAACTTCGTCAACCACATCATTATGGCTCGAGTGGAGTTATTTTGTTTCTAAGTGCTATACCTGCATTTAATCTTTGAAACTTTGTATTTCTACTTGTGTATGTTAGATTTTTGTCGTTTTGGTCTTGTTTTATTCAGATAAATATTGGCTAGTTTTCTAAACTCGTGTGGAGTTCTTTTGTAGTGTTTTCACTGTATTACTATGTATGTGTGTTTATGTGTACAAATACTTTACACGTTGCCTCTGAGTATAAGTCTGACTGCTCTGTGCCAAGCTACCAAGGGGTTGAGCAGGGGTTATCTTAGGTGTGTAACTTACTTGGCTTGACTAGAGTGAGAGTCCCTACTTGGACAGGGTGCAAATCACTGCCAACTAGAGACCCCATATCTAACATGCTTCTTGACAGCATCCACAAACTGGACAACAGACCGTGTCTTGAAGTTTTGGTGAAACATTGGGGATGGTAAGTATCTCATAAGGTGGTAAGCCTCCCACAAATGGTCCAGCTGCTAATGAGGATGCACCACCTTCCCTCTGTCTTATCATTCTCTGATACATCCTCGTGTGTATGGTTTTTAGGTGTTTGAAAAAAAGGATGTGCCATGTGAATAGTACTTGACTGTATCTCTTGAAAGCTTTTTGCTGCATAGATTGCATTGGACAAATTTTGGAACAACTTTCTTTTCTCCTGAAGGGATGGAGAAATATTTCCAAACATTGGAGGAATTCTTTGGAGGTGGTAAGTATTCTTCTTCTTCCTACTGCTCTTTGGGTTCTCTCCTATCTTCAGCAGGAGACATTTTAACATTGAAACATTCTTCTTTTGAAGGAGAGGCAAAAATGTGATGGATCTGTGCTTTTGTGACTGTCTCCAGAGAAATGTGAAACAGAAATAACTGATTTAGGGTATGGTTTGCAATGTGGATAGGTATAGATATTCGTGGTGGCATCGTGGCAGATCTGCAGATCCATGAAATGAATTTAAAAAAGAGAAGACTTGCTGTATTGCATTTGTAGAAGGTTTACATAAGTTCTGTTATATTATTTGTTAATTATTACTTTTAAAATGTATAATCAGAATACAGCCAACCCCCAGCCGCGCACGGCCGAAGGACGTGCATGGTGGCAGTTTAATTAATGTATGGTAATTAAATATTGCTTTACGTTAAAAAAACAGAGGAATTTACTGAAAAAAAAACTTTACAGGGTAACTATAGTTAGGAAATAGCATTAAAAAACATAGGAATTTATTGCAAAAAAACAAAGGTTACAAGGATGTTATAGTTAGGAAAATTGAATTTATAAAACCTTAAAAATTCACTGAAAAAAACAAAGGTTACAGGGACGTTATAATTATGCTCAGATTTTACACACACAAAACCATAGAAATCCAGCAGTGTTATCTACCTGAGCTAACTATAAATTAAGCTGCCGCAATGCACTGCTTATGACCTCACATATTACATCACTCATTACATGGTCAGTGACATCACTGATGACATGTCAAATTACATTGCTGATGACATCATCCAGCAAAGTAAACTTCAATATACTTCATAAAATGCCATTTAAATGTTTTAAAAATAAGAAGATACAGGTGAGAGACGTACAGCACAGAGCTCACTGTAACCTTATCAACTACTACCCTCACTTTCACGCAAGAGATAGTTCTCAGCAGATAGTCCTGTCTTTTCTAAACCACTACTCTAAACACTGATGACCAAAGTAAAATGTCTATCTGTATAGGCTAGTCTATTGCAACACCATTCGTGAACCTGGAAGGAGGTTTTAGTGCAAATGTCAGATTTAAACAAACCACTCCAACATACAACCAGTACGGAGGTCTTAGCTGAAAGGCCACTGTGTGACAAACCACTAGTAAAATTATTCTTCATCCTGGAGAAAAGTGTAAGCAGAGAGGTGAGTCTGTCGTAAATGTCTACTACACTGAGCAATCACCCTAGAGATAGGTCTTAGTGAACAGATTAATTTATTGCAATCTACTACTACAGTCATTGATCACAAAGGAGAGACGTCTAAGGAAACAGGCCAGTATGTCATAAAACAGAACTATAATCAGCCATCACTGTGGAGTGAAGTCTCAATGAACAGCTTTGACTTTCGCAAAGCACTACCATACACATACATCAGCAGGGGACATGTGTCAATGTAGAGGCTAGTTCACTGATAAATAGTACACTGCTTTAAAAACGGGATTATAGATCTGATGACATATGTTACAAATAGTATCACTCATAATTAGTACAGAAAGAATTGTAATTTAACTTTTTCAGTGGCTTAGTATATATCTTTAAGTGTCAGAACGTTTACGAAACACTTACACTCACTGGATGATGTCATCAGTGATGTCATTTGAGATGTCATCAGTGATGTCACAGACCATGTCATGAGTGATGTAATATGTGAGGTCATAAGCAGTGCATTGTGGGGGGCGTAAGTTATAGTTAGCTCAGGTAAATGTAACTGCTGAATTCCTAAGATTTTGTGTGTGTAAAATATGAGCCTAATTATAACGTCACTGTAACATTTTCTTTTTTCAGTGCAGCCCCCCTCCTCTATTACAGGTAGGCCAGGTCGGGGGATGGGATTGCTCAGAGGTCATCGGAGGCCCCGTCCCCTTTCTCCACCACTCTGCAAATGGAGTGATACTACTTTTAACATATAATATGTGAGTAGCTGTGTGTATTTATGTGTGAGTGGGTGTATATATATATATATATATATATATATATCTGCTCAAGGGCATTACCCTGGAACTCTAACCTGGTTCCTCAGATCCAAAGTCATCAGCTCTTGCAGTCAAGCCATAACCCACTAACTCAATTTATATGTGAAAGTCATACACAAGTGGGATGATTGTGTATGATTACATATACCGAGCACATTCTCTGTTGAAATGGCTTTGTGAAGTAAAAAAACAACAGCAAAAAATACTGGAAGGTTCACCTGGAGTCTTGCTTGCAACGACTTGCAAGGGTTTGTTTTAAAACTGGACTTAGGGACACAGTTCACCACCTTTGCACCAGAGGAGCTGGAACAATTTTCAGAGTGGGTGCGCTGACATCAATGTTACATCACTGAAGTCATAGAGATTGTGAAAAAATCCAGCTCCACACAAAGTGTAGCATATGTATTCAACAGGAGAGTGGTAAGGGTGTAGTACATAGCCGGTGGTGCATTTTGGAGGACTCTGTCACCGGAACGCTAGAGACAGGTAGGTTCAGTGCAGCGAATACCAACGTGGCAAATGACCTCAGGATAGGATAGTCTGGATCCCACTAGTCCTAAGGGGCCCTTTTACCTCATGATTAGGGTCATCAAATGCCATTTGAGAATAATACATCAAAATAAATGTTAGTCACCCTAGACACCCTAGACACACTTTCCTCTACACTTAATCCATGTATACGGAGGTGGGGTTGTAAAAAAAAAAGGAATTAAATGGGATTCCCACTCTAATATATTAGGTTCTTTTATAGGTCCTGATGAAATGCCATTGATCCGGTTAGGACAAATGAGGCATGAAATGTGGTTGACCCCCCATTTGACCAAAGAGATCCTAGGTAGCATTGTTAGCCAGGGATCCTCCCTTGAATTTCATCTTTAACAGATGCCCCAATAATAAAGGTCTTTTTGAGGAGACTTTTAGTTAATTTTAACTGTTATTCATGGACCAATCTACCTCTTACCTAGATCACCTTCTCACTCACACAGAGGGAGGGTACAAGTCTGGACATTATGGACTTAGTGGCAAGATAAAAAGATCTCCAGTAAAGAGCCCCTTTCTTGTGGCCCTTTGGGCATTACAGCGCCAGCCCAATGAGGAGCACAGCCCGATGATGAAACATGCCACCACTTGTGGTGAGGGCTTGAGCCTTTCAGGGTCCAGGCACTCAATTGGTTGGCTGGATCCCTCCTGCCGAACAGCACTCCTTTTGTTTGATATACACTATATTTACATAGACATGCAGGGTTCTTGAGAAAAATAAATAGCCCACAAATGCTAATGTGTGGAAATTGGGTTTTAGTGAATGTTTACCATTTGCGCATCACCAAATAGATGTGTCTTGTTTTGTTCCTATTAAAATCTTTGTTTCCATCACACTTCAGAATTACAAAAAGTGCTTACGTTTTTGCTTTCCTAACTGCTGATTTATTCTGAAACGTCTAAAGTTGATTTACAGGCATTTAAATTTCGTTTTGTGTTACAAAAAATGACCTACTGCAGCCTTTCCTTTCCTGCCCTCATGTACGCCAGCAAGATTGTTGCATAGTCTAGTTTAAAAACTCCTCTCACTTTGGAGTCAGAGAAAAAAAGGTAAACTTCAATACCCATGATAAAAATAAGCAGAAATATCTCAAAAGAGATAGCTTGACAATTGACCTCTATTTTTGAAGCACAGCAAATTTGACAAGATAAATACAAAATGAAAAGCCATCTTTAATTATTGCTGTTTTGCGGCCCACCAGAAATTGGCTAGCGATCCACCAGTGGGTTGCGGGCCACTTCAGGTTTCTTTTTCGTGCGTTACCTATTGCTTTAGCGCTGGGACACCTCCTTGGAGGTAGCTGTTCGCGCTCTACAAAAGTCTGTATTATTATTATTATTTGGTAAAAGTTGCCCTGGACACAAGTTAAGCAGGGAAGGGCATTCCAGACATCAGAACTAGTACCACATAGCTCCCAATAAGTTCACAAGGGACACACACACCCACCCTAAACACGACGCAATGAGAAATGTAAACAGGGCACCCATCCCTACATCTGCTAGTAACCCAGAAGGAAGCACAGGGACATAGGGCCCAAACCTAGCTCCCCGACTTGGTTGAAGTTTACCCATATCCATCAACATGAGTTCAATAGGATTGCCAGAAAGAGCAAACCCAACACCTGCCTAACCTCTGCAAGGAGCCAGGATAGAGGAGGCCAAACAGCACCTAACACCTATCAAAAAGCCCAGTAAGGAGGTGTGGAGGTGCATCCTTTGACAGCAGCATCAAGACCACAAGCACAGTAGGGGCCAGAAAGCCAACAAGAGAAGAAGCATAATCCACATGAGAAACAAACTGCCTGTAGCAAGGAGAAAAGTACAAAACCGGGCCACAAAAGAGAAGCAATGATATGTATCCTGAGACAGGAAGCACAGAGGAGACAGACAAAACAGAAAGATTCTCTGTTGATATGGTTCTTTATTGACACATCAAGGGCACCCGCTTTCTGCACTCCTGAGCCACTTTGGTGTTACAGAAGGGGCCACAGATGCTTGTGCGGCTCCTTCTTCAATACAGATAGCACCAGTACACATATAGCAATGTCACAGTCTTAAGGGGGCATTACCTCATTTGTATGGGGCATGGCCATAATCAAATGCGGTAACATTTTTGCCCAGTACTGTATTATGAAGGCAGGTGCACAGGCAAAGAGACGTCTGGAATTACAGTGACTGTGCACCACAAAGAGTTGGTGGACAGTCCATGCCCCCAGAGTGACTCCTGCAAGGGGGAGAAAATGGTCCCATGGACTACCCCAGGTATCCCCCTACAGGTGGGTACAGTTACTCACTGCACCTGTCTGTAGGGAGTCTCTGCCCATCTTTTCGGCCAGCACTGTGATAGGCGGATTAGCTATTTTAAACAGCTGTTCTGCCTTACACTACTGCACTGCGCTCATGGAAGGTGTAAATTCGCAACTGCTCTGGGGCAGAAAAATTATCTGTAGTAGGGTGCACTATCCCAGTTTGCACCCTATTCACCAACATAAAGGTGCACCATGGCCCAAACAGGGATGGTACCTCCTTTACAGAATGCGGCCCTCAGGAGGGATAGTAGTTTAAACTTTTATTTCTCAGTAGGTAGGCAGCAGGATTCATGTCTCCAGGGTATGGGCATACCTTATGACATATGGACTGGGACGAGCCAGTCATAATGAAGCAATAGAGAAGAACTTTCATGGCCCGATTAGGTCAGACTTTCACTTACGCTTGCGTAATTCCATGTAATTTCCAATATTTTGTGTTATCGTTGCACAAAATGGCTTTCACCACTACACCACGTCGTGTAATTTAGACTTAGTTCAGGTCACAATCTGATTGCAGAAGCATGAGATAAACGCAAACAAATCGAAAGTGAGTGACTGTTGTTCATGTCATATGCGATTTAGCCCCTTTTTTGTTTTCTAAATATATTTTATTGTTTTCTTTTCTTTCTGAGTGACACATCTCACAATGGTGCCAACATGCACCGATAACATTGCAAACGCAGAGTGAGTTAATCACCACGGTGGTACAATAAGATACAAGGCTTGCGGCACCCCACTGTTCAACAATAGACTTGCAAATAAGTTCACCGACTTAGCGTGTGGCGTTGGATGATTTCCAACGTTGATGTGAGTCCGGCCTCCTCCCCTGATGTCCCCAGTGCATAATAATTGAGACAGCTACCCCACACCTTGTGAAATGTACAGGGGCAACCCCTGTTTTTCATGGGGACTTTCTCTACAGCCATGTATATGTCCATTCCTCGTCTCCATTCCTGTAGAGTTGGGTGCTCCAGGGGTCGCGACAACCTAGCCACATACCCTTTGGCCACTACCAGACCCAGGTCACTGAAATGAGCTTGGCCACCGGAGCATCACTGTCATTAGGGATCCCCAGGAGAACATATGGTGGATCAAGGAGGACGATGACTTCACGTGTCCAACTGAGTTCCCTCGTGATCGTGGCCCAGTATGTTTGAATAAGCAGACAACTCCATACAGTGTGTAGAAAGGTCCCGCTTCCCCCCCTGCACCGCACACATGCTGGAGATGCTGCCCTTCCCATTATAAATAGCCTGTGCCGGTCATAGTAGACCCTGTGCAGGATTTTAAACTGCATAAGCCTCAGTCTGGATTTGATCGCCACCTCTCTGGGGTGGATCAACGCCGCCTCCCAGTCGATATCCTCCATCTCCTCCAAGTCTCTTTACCACCTCTCTCGCAACCTCCCCAGTGTGTCTGGCATATTATTGTTTAGCATCTTGTATGTGAATGAAACCACCACTTTACCCAGTTCCTCCATTAGCAGGCAGACCTCCAGGGGGGCATATACTGGGATCTCTATCTCACCCAGTCCCTCTGCCAGCCTGGCATGTCATATCTGAGCACATTTCAGGAACTGATTAGGGTTCAATTGGTAGTGTCTGTGAAGGGAGGAAAAGGACATAGGAGCTCAATTCTCTAGTAGGTCTCCACTTTGGAGATTACAATAGTGTCCCAGGCTCCAAACCCCCCGCAGGTTCCCCAATTCAAGGAACCAGTCCCCCACCCACAGGGAGGTTTCTTTAGTAATTGTAATTTTACGAGTCCAATCAATACACTTAGGGGTAGAGTTAATAACATTTTGAGCTGTGTCAGCATCACAAAAGTGACACTAACCAGCACAAAATGTTTTTTCCTAATTTTCTTTCCAGTGCAAAACTTGTTTTGTACTGGAAAGTACCCTGAAAGTAACGCAAAGCAACGCGAGCACTGCTTTGCGTTACTTAGTGCCAAGGGAGCATTACATGGGTGGTACATGGGCGTTCCCATGCCTTTTGATGCGAAACCCTATCTACAATCAATAGTAGACAGGGTTTAGCGCCAAAAGTTAATGCCATTTAATAGGAGGCGTTAAGAGGATTAATGTTTTTATTTCTCCTTTCTTTTCCAACTTTGCATGCGTGCTGTACTGTGCAGCACACATGCAAAGTAGAAAAGGTTTGAAAGTGTGTCTACGTATAGTATTTTGTACTGAAAGGTGCTAAGGTGTGTGCCTGGCGCACGGCAGCTGAAATCAGTGCCAGTGCTAGGGAGAGGAGAGGATAGAGCCATTTCTCTGTTGACATGGAGCTTTTCTTCTCCCTCACTGTCACTCAATGCAGCACAGCATTTTTAGCTGTTGCGCTGCACTCCATGACATTTTGGTAAATCTGGGCCTTAGTGGCCTTTACCCTAAGTGTATTGCCAGCAGGGTTGCCTGGGTTGCCGGCAGTAACTGGTGTGCCCCTCTCCCACTATATAGGTAGTGTAGGTGTGTACAGGCCTGCAGCTTCTCCCTTTCCTGCCTAAAAGGTCGAATGGTTCTGAGGGGCAAAGACCCAACGATTATTGTTTATCAGGTGGGCCAACCAGTAGTATGCCTCAACATCTGGGAGGGCTATCCCTCCATTGTAGGGATTGCGTTGCAACGTCTTCAGGGCTATCCTGAGGTGGCCTTTGTTCTAGAGCAGAGGCCTCACCTGATTTAACACTATTTTTAAGTACGAAATGTGTCCTTGTGCCAAGGATAGATACAAGGACTCGTTTTGCGCTGCTATAGAACAGCGCAGAATGTCAGAGCAGGCATTTTGAGCAATAACGTGTCATTTTTGGGATTGTTTTATGTAAATTCCACTAAGGAGATTACATAAATTTCACCAAGGCCTACTAGAAGACAACCAAAAATTCACCCTCCTGCTCGAGACAGTAGCACCTTGAGTACCAACAGAATATGCTTTATACTGGAAGAAAAGTTCTCATTAGGGTACAGGTTTTAAATCTCATCCTAAAGTACAGAAGCAGATTGCATAACATCTGATCTAGGATGTTATGAGCAATCAAAGTATTTTTCCAAAAGCTGGACATATGCATACTTATTTAATGAGATACAGCTCTGGCAGCAAAATGTTTAGGAACCAGCAGGTTAGGTGTAGTTCTTTTGAGCTCAAAGTATCAGATGTTGCAATTTATTTATATAGCGCACTACTACCCGAGGGCGTCTAGGCGCTTGCAGAATTGGCACACAGAACACCAGGAGATGTTGGATTTCGAGTCCTTGAATAAGATTATAGAGTATAAAGCCATGTCTTAAGTCCTTTCCTAAAGGACAGTAGATCAGAAGAATTCTTTAATTGTAAAGCTAGCTTGTTCCACCATCTAGTAGTAATACTAATGAAGCTTTTACCACCCCATCTCTGGAGACGGGAGGTTGGCTCTGTCACCAACTTCAGTGAGGCCGACCGAAGTGTACGTGCTGGGGTATGCCATTGGAAGCGCTTTATCAGGCAGATAGGGCCTGAATTCTGTAATGCCTTAAAGGCAATACATAATGCCTTGAACCTGATGCGCTTCTCCGTAGGTAGCCAATGCAGGGTGTTAAGAGCATGTTTAGCTGATGAATATTTAGCTAGTCCAAAAAGCAATCTAGCTGTAGAATTCTGGAGTACCTGCAGTTTTGCCACTACTGTTTTGTTTGCTCCAACCAGTAGCCCATTGCAATAATCGAGTTTCGACAACACTAAAGCTGCCGCTTCTGTTTTCTGCAGTTTTGCCGGTATAAATGGAAGACTTTTCCTCAAGATTTTCAGAGTGTAGTAGATAGATGCAGTAAGCATTTTTACATGATGGGAAAAAGATAGGGTGGTATCTATGACGACTCCAAGATTTTTGGCCTTTGTGACTGGGGTGGGAACAGTCCCCAACTCCGATGGCCACCATTCTGAGGACCAGAATGATGTATCTCTACCAAAAAGTAGAACCTCTGTTTTATTTGAGTTCAACCTAAGGCAGTTCTCGGCCATCCATTCACTGACACATCACATGCACTCCTTAAAATTATGGGCTGTATCATGGTTTTTGCTCGAGATCAATACGATAATCTGGGTGTCGTCTGCGTATGATACCAATTCAAAACCATGACTTTTAATCATACGCGCCAGAGGAGCGACATAAATGTTGAAAAGGGTGGGGCTCAAGGATGAGCCCTGAGGCACCCCGCATGGGAGCCTGAAACATTTTGATTTAAAACCTCCTACTTCAACAAATTGTTCACGATAAAGCAAAAATGACCTGAGGAGTGCCAGAGCTGGGCCTGCTACCCCTACTTCTTGAAGCCGATATATTAAAATACCATGATCTGCCGTATCAAAGGCAGCTGACAAGTCTAGCAATATCAAAGCTGCCGAACCTCCTTTGTCAACCGCCAATCTAATTTCCTCAGTTGCGGTGATTAAGGCCAGTTCAGTACTATGCTGGGCTCTGAAACCGTACTGGGTGGAGTCCAAAACAGGATTGTTCTCAATAAAGGCGACTAATTCATGATTCATATGTTTCTCTAGAATTTTTGCTGGTAGAGGTAGACGGGAGATAGGGCGATAATTTCCTGCGTCTGTTTTATCCAAGTTTGATTTTTTTAACAGAGGTAAAATTGATGTTTTTTTCCACATCATGGGGAAGGTCCCTGTTTCAATAGCGGTATTAAGAACCTCCATGAGTGGGCGTGCAACTGTCTCCACTAGCATATGAATTACTCTAGGAGGACGTGGATCCAAAGGGGATCCAGATTTAGTGGCTAAAAGAAGTTTTGAGGTTTGTTCGTAAGAGATCGATGTAAAGTTTAAAAAACGGGATGGGTCGAGTTCAGGATATGGAATGGACAAGTCTGAGAATAGATTTACAGTATCTGTTAATGGAGCCTGAGCACTCTGGGCATTTACAGAGCTAAAGGTGAAGGTATTATAAATGGAAGAAACTTTATCACAAAAGGAGGAGGCCAGACTGTCGCAAAAAGCTTGATCTATTGTGCTTTGACTAGTCTCCTGCAAATGGCTAAGTTTCAAAACCGTTGCGAAAAGCTCTTTGGAATTGTTCTTTGCTCCTTCTATTCTTTCTGAAAAATAGCTGATTTTAGTTTTCTTAATCAGTTCTTTATATTGTGCCAGTCTTGTCTTATATATTTCTTTCTCCCTGGGATCGTAGTGTTTGCGCCAGCATCTTTCTTGACTACGACAGAGTCTTCTTGATAGCCTTAGTTCTTCAGAGAACCAAGGTTCAGTGGGTTCTGTCCTGCTAGTTTTCCCAGCTCTCTGGGGAATGGTGGTATGTGCCGCTGCTGTAATCCAGTTATGATATTGTAAAGAAGCTGCTTCTGGGTCACTGGAAAGGCAGGGTTTGTTCTGACTCAAATGAGTAGAAAATTCGGTTTTATCTATACGCTGCCACAAGTAACTTTTATGGCTACTAGCTGGACCCTGCATATAGCCCGTTGAAGGAGGCAGAGTGAGAGTTAGCATCACTGCAAAATGGTCGGACCAGTGAAGTTGTAAGTTGTTATTATATTTCAAGAGGGGACAATCTGTAAAGACGGCGTCCAAGAGGTGTCCAGCTGATTGAGTGGGCCCTACTACAATCTGCTCTAGGCCTGCACCTGTCACTAGGTCCATCAGGGCCTGAGAGTCTTTATCAGAAAGGTTATCTAGGTGGAAATTAAAGTCGCCTAGAATGGTGAAGTCTTGTGAGTTTACTTTATATTCCAGGAGCTGGCCCATAGTTTGCATGAAGTTGGTTCTGGATCCAGGCGGCCTAGCCACTAGCAACCCATTGAATGAGTACACGTGACTGGCTGCTATCTTAAAAGAAAGCACCTCTGCTTCCGTATCTGTAGGAATACCTTTAAAAGATGCTTTCAAATGATCTCTATAGATTATTTCCAGACCTCCTCCCTTTTTGTCCAATCGGTCCTTTCTGGCTATTGCAAACCCTGGTGGGATAGCTATCACTAGATCTGGCCCTGAGGTTTCATCAGCCCAGGTTTATGAGACAAAAATAAGGTCCAGGGCATGGGAGTTAACAAAATGCCCAAATTCATGCTTGTGTTTAATTAGTGACCGCGCATTTAACAATGAACATGACAACCCTCGGGTAGGTTTTTTAATCTTAGGGCCGACCTGATCCCTCCTTGTTCCTGCCGGATGCACCTTATGGCTGTCCATTGAATCCTCATCTAAATGAAGCTTACTTTTTATGTCTGTAAGCCTCAAATTGCAACTCGGACATGCCTGTTTCCCAATGACATTCATGCCTCCCAAAATTGGCCCAGAACATTTATGAGTCACAAAAGATAGGTCCAGGAGCTCACCTCTGGTATATGAGTGCAAGGCCGCCATTCTGGATACACAACCGGCAGCGAGGCTGCGCGTCCGCGTCAGGGGTGCTTTATGTACCCTCCCTCATGGGGCGAGAAAACAGCTAGAGCAGTGACCGTCTCAAGATGGCGGCCGTAAAACGCTCAGCCCAACTAATGCCGGATTTGCCAACTCTCTCCACTCAATCAGCTTAATTAGGAGCCGTGGAGGACCGGAGAGCGGCAAAGCAAGTGACATAGTTCAAAGAAATTAAAAGATTCCTTAAAATCTCTCGAACATCTAGCGTCTAAGATGCAAGGTACTGTGCAAAGAAGCTGTGCAAATGGCTAAATAAAGTGCATAAAATAGAGGAAATGACAATGCGCGTTCTGCAATAGTGCAACTTAGAGGCTTCTTGTGGTTGTGGTGGTAAGGTTTTGACACAGAAATGGATTTACTCTGCGGAGTAACTTGATGTAGTAATTTCACAGTTCTATTTTATTAACATCCCTTTCAATTGTCAATTTTGGATCAAAGATAGTACTAAGGGATTAGCTTTCTTAAAAGGTGACAATGAGAGACTCCAGAACTTGATTTGTTGGTTCTGATTGGCAACATTGAGTGGAGCAACATATGCTTAGTCCTCAACTAAAGCTTAGCCAATTATTATTCATCAATGTTTCAATTGATACGGAGTAGAGATGGCTAAATAAAGTCCAGATTGTTTTTCTACAGGGGGCTAAGTTTAAAAAGATGACCTGAATGCCACTCAGAGTTATAGAATGACAACCTCTCAGCAGTAAGGTTTTATTTGATGGTTGAATGTATCTTGAAAAGATCCAGAGCCAAACAAAGTCCCTGTGGTACATCACAGATTAAATCCAACATTGAATTGTCACAAACACACATATGCCTTAAACTTTCAGTTAGAATTTACAAAAAATCAATTGAAGGTCTAGTCTGATTCAACACTGTCAGCAAGAAAACAATCAAAGGTGATGAAGGTAGCCAGTAGATCCAAGAACATAAGCAGTGTTCTTTAACCCTTATCCATAGTGTAAAGATTTGGACATAAAAGACATCGCATGTTGTGCCTCAATTTGGTCTAAAGCCCGATAAATAATCTCCCAATATGTTATGTACCGCAATGAAAGCCTCTAGTTGCATGCTAATACTACCTTGTGGAGGATTTTACAAGTGTGTATTCGAGATAGGGTATATGAGATATAGAAAGACATTAGGGTGAGTAGGTGTTCACTGAGGAGTTGTGGCCCTATGCCTTGCATGGGCTGAAGCGGCCTGCGTTACTTCTCTGTGCGGATCACAAAGAGTTCAATGAAAGCATAGAAACCTAACCCACTAACACTATGGCATGCTTGTATGAAGCCACAGACATAGCTCACTGACGGTCTGTAAGGGTTGGATTAGTCCCCTTCATTTTAATTATACCATATAGTGACACAAATAAAGAATTTTGGTCCTCCGTAAGGTATTTATAACAGTATCATATCTTGGTATTAGAGGTGAGAGGGACACCTTCTCCTTCACCATTTTTTGTACCCTCACCACATCTACTCATCATAGACCTTCAGCTGTTGAACACCATAAGAGCTCCCTTGTTAAGCAGAGTTGTATGTACACCATTCCAATAACTGCTCTTATCGGTGTGAGGAGGTGCCCTATGATGAAGCATGCCACTAAAAGGTGGGTGAGGGCTACCATCCTTAAAAGAAGGGATTCCCATTCAAACCTTCCTATGACAATACCACAGCTTCACTAGTTCTTATTCCCGTTGGGTACTCATGGTTGATATGATATGACATGATATGATATATATTATGATATAATATGATATGATGTGATATATGATATGATATATGATATGATATGACATGATATGATATGACATGATATGATATATGATATGATATGACATGATATGATATATGATATGATATGAATCAGTGATAATCTAAGTATTCAACTAGGTTGTCAAAACCTAAAACAATCCACCGCCATATGCCAACTCATCATTTGAAGTACGTCACCACAATCTAACACAATGGAACACTGACCTTTGCAGAGGGCAACCCCAACTAAAGAAAACAACCATCAATACAATGCTGATATAAAAACAGCATAAAAAACAGTATGTATGACCAATTCTGAAGGAGACTTCTAACTTCAGATTCCTCACCTTGTAAATACCCGTAGATGCCAGACTGGATCCGGAGACTTTTCTTAGCAATTCTCTTGCATGTCCGTAGGTGGTGTGTGGGCTCCGTGTTGGGTCCGTACCGCCCCGAAAGTGATGTCAGGGGCGCACTATAATTGCCACATCCGTGCGCTGATGTCACTTCCTTCCGGCATAGATTCGGAGCTCACTCCCTTGCTTTCTGTCTCCTGACAGAAAACATTTTCCTCAAAATTTTGACACTATGCAGGAGACATGATTCCCCTAAAACAATGGGGTTTGAACCCTGCAAAGACTGCCACAAGCAGATATCAGTGTCTGACATGCCTGAGGTCTGTCTCTAATGTCTTGGCTCCTTGAATGTTGAAGTCATGCAGCAAATGCACTCAGATGAATCTGAAGGCCATCCAGGATCGTGAAGCCAAACTCTATGTTGCCGAACACTGTAGGAAGGGTCAGAAGGCCTGGCCTGATCTTGATCAAAGTTGAGGATGCAGGTGCATTCTCAGTCCAAAGGTTGCTCCCGAGAGACATCTTCAACCGACTCCATATCTATAGGTAAGTCAAAAAATACAAGAAGCCAAACCCTGGCTCCCCGCCACTCTCATCAGGAGGCATTGCATGGACATCAGGATACATCCAGATCTCGGTCACCCACAGCGGGACAGATTTTCACATTAGTTCTGATACAGTCAGAGTTCCCGGGGCCACCCGCGATGGCGCAGGAGATTCCGCCCTTCAAAGTGGGCATGCTGTGAATTTTCAGCACCTTGCTGGATCCTGCTGATTCACCTTTGGGCCACAAGGAACTGATGAGCTCTCCAGTTGGGTTACTGCTGGTGGATCTGTCCCGATGATGACTGTGCCTCTCGACCATGCTCCTGGGTCCTGACTTCGAGGCCGATGCCTACTCCGACTCCATTCACGGTGTTGAATACCGCACTGGTTCACCGTGCTTCGACGCGAGCAGCGATGCTGTCAATGCCAGAGGGTGAACCAAAAGTCATTTTTGACTCGGAAGCGAATCCACCACAACCTCAGTTAAAGTTGAGCCCAACTCGAGCTCTTCCACAGCATTCTGATTCTCATAAGATTCCTTTATCACAGGGATTCTCAGACCCGGAGCCGCATGATGATGCCGATGGCCATTATGAATCGCAAGTATATGAAGAAGATAATCTTTTTTCTGGACCTCCGGAAGGCCAGTGGCCTTGACACTTCTCTGAATACTGGACTTAATTCTCCACCCGGATCCTCTATGAAGGAATCTGCCTCTTTCACCATGGTGATTTTGAAGAGTAGCAGAAGTTCTTGATCTCCAGCTTCATTTTAGAGGAGGTTGGAACATGCACTCATTGAGGTCCTGGTACCATGCAGACCTCTGCAGAACCACTGCTCCCATTCAATGAAGTTCTCACAAACACCCTCTTGGGCACCTGGGAGAAACCAGGATCTTGCCCCCATGTCAATAGATAAATAGCCTGAAAGTACAGACCAGCTAGGGGACCCATTTTTCTCATGCAGTACCCAACACCAGAGAGCCTCGTGGCTAAATCTTCCACCAGCCAACTCAACCCAAATGCATTTCCAACCACCCTGCCAGACAGGGAGTTTAAACATATGGAGACATTTGGGAAATGAATATTCTCCTCCACCGGCCTTGCCCTTCGATCTGTCAATTCAAGTTGCCTCCTGGGCAGATTCTCGCATGCATTGCGGGGCATCGTGAGCGAGATCTTGCCTGTAGTCCAGATGACCTCTGTGCCAACCTCCAACAAATAATTCAGGATGGTCAAGGAGTGGCAAAATAAGTCATCAGCTTGAGCCTGTACACTACTGACTGTCTGGGTAGGGCAGTTGGTACCAGTGTGGTGCTTCGGCGTCACACGTAGATATCATCAACTGGCTACTCCAGCGATGTCCAAAAGTTCCTCATGGACATGCCATTTCATGACACATGCTTTTTAGAAACAAGGCATGCTCTGCACTAGAGTGCTTCAAAGAAAGCAAAGCAACAGCATGCTCTCCTGGTCTTACAATGCCCTGCAACAGTTCCCCAACAATAGCACCCCTTTCAAGGCTTTGGAAGATGGCTGCAGAGGCTATGACAAACTTTGCCTCCACAGCAATAGACCACCAAGTCCTTTTGAGCTAGAGGTCAGAGATCTGCATGACAGCATCCAGGCCCCCAGGGGCAGTGGCCTACCAAATGCCCCTGCCCCCGCCACTACTGCAGTTGCAAAATCTCTTTAGCTTACTTTCAACTGTGCACTATGTATCTGGTTGGAGGCCAAATACGTTTTTACCTCCATGGGTGGCAAAGCATCACATGAGACATATGGGTGCTTTAAATCATCCAATCTGGTTACGCCCTTCCCTTCTTCTTCACCCTCCAGTCGTGCTACTTACACCACAACGACTTCAGGAAGACCACTTGCCCATTCTCCAACAAGAACTTCATGCTCGCTTGAAAAATGGAGCCATAGAGAGGGTACCGGCATCAAAGGTAGGGACTAGTTACTACTCCCACTACTTTCTGGTGCCAAAGAAGGACAGAGGACTTTGTCCTATTCTAGACCACCGCCCCTTGAGCTTCGTCCTCAAGAAGGACAAGTTTAAGATGCTCACTTTGTTCCAAGTTCTGTCTGTCCATGATACACTTGACTGAATGGTGGTATTGGTTCTGCAGGATGCCTATTTAAACATCCCGGTCCTGCAATCCCACAGACGCTACCTGCGGTTTCAGGTAGGCCACAAGCGCTTCGGTCCTTCATACTCCCCTTTGGCCTTACCAACGCCCCTCAGGTGTTTATGAAAGTGATGGTGGGTGCTGTCCATCTGCGGAGTTTGGGAATACCAGTCTTTTCCATACCTTGGTGCCTGGTTGCTGGGGAGCATTACAAACTGTTATGTGGCAACCCAGTCATCCTGGGAACTTGGGTAATAAAGTACAAAAAAAAACAGTAGTTCCCTTCGGGACAGTTTTAAACCTAAACCTCCTAGGTCTAATGTTCTAGATTCAAAGACATACAGTTCGAATCAGACAAGGGTTTTTAATTCAATATGCCCAATCAAATTACAGGTGCTCCAAAACAACAATGCAGTGAGAGTGAATAGTGACATCAGTGAGAAAGTAGTCATCTAGTGTTGTACCCAGGAATTTATACAACATGTATATTTATATAAAAATCGTCTTTAGGGGTTGATAAAAAGAAGAACTTTGAGCAAGACTCCGAATTCGAGTACAATATGTAAATCATATTAGGTCAGTCCCCTAGTTAATATGTCCATGTTTCAACCCTGTTACAAGTGATTTATAAGAGTCATCATCAGGACAAAAGAGAAGTGGTAGCAAACAGCATAGAGCGGAAAACCCCCCTGAAAGATGTTGGTGAATTAGGACCTTTATTTTAAGGAGTCGATAGGTGAGAAGGGCCGCGAAAATGGCTAAGGCCGAATCGATACCTTTCGAGGATCGAAGCCAAAAGCTTCCGACAATCGCTGTCTGGTGTCGGGAACGCTTTGCGCCATTGTTTTGGAGCACTTGTAATGTTATTAGATATACTGAATTAATAACCCTTGTCTGATTCCAACTGTATGTCTTTATATCTAGAACATTAGGCTTAAACCTCCCCCGAAGGGAACCACTGTTGTTTGTTTGTGGTTGCTGAGGAGGGCTTGCCTCAAACAGTCATGAACCACCTACAGAGGGTGGCCAACCTGTTGACATCTTTAGGATTTACCATCAAAGTGCCAAAGTCATACCTGACTCATTCAAAGAGACTCCCTTTCATTGGAGCCATCCTGGACATGGTGCTGTTTGGAGATCCCCCCCTCCATCTATGGAGCTATGATCCTAATGCTTCAACCTTTGACCTAGGTCTCAGTGAGAGCGGTTCTGCTGCTTCTTGGCCTCTTAGCCTCCTGCATCCTGCTAGTGGGCCACGCCAGGAGGCACATGCAAGCTCTGAAGTCGCAGTGGGCTCAGCACCTGGGGAGCCTTTCAGATTCCTCCCAGGTTTTTGGAGGAGACTGCGAAAGATCTGCAGTGGTGGTTGCCGGACTGCAGTTGGACCAGTGGCAGACCCCTCTCCCTACCCCACCTAGAACTGATGGTCATGATGGATGCATCGCTGCTGGGTAGGGAGGCCACCTTGGAGATGTGTACAGACAACACCACAGCTGTGTGGTAATGCAAAACGCAGGGCAGGATGGGGTCATGGGGCCTATGCCAAGTGGCTTTATGCCTCTGGAACTGGGCACGATATCAGGTAATCTCCCTGGTCGTACTCCACCTGGCAGTTGCCTTGCGGATCACAAATTGTGGCTACACTTCAAAGTGCAACAAGGCATCCTCCGACAATAGGGAGAACCTTGTCTCAAACTTTTCACCACCACCAAGAACGTGGAGTGTCCAAACTTTTGTGCGTTGAAGTTCTCAAGGCAATTCTTCCTCGGAGATGCCTTTCAGTTGGACTAGAGATTGTGACTCCTGTACGCCTTTCCATCTCTATCACTCCTGCACAAAGTTCTGAAGAAGATCAGGAATGACAGGATTCAATTCATCCTAGTGCCTCTAGATTTGGTCCAAGAGAGTGTGGTACCCAGAACTTCTGGCCATAAGAATCTGTACTCCAATCTGGCTGCTCCCTCGAGAGGATCTCCTGTGGCAGCAGCAAGCAGGTCAGGGCCCTGCACTCGAACCTGTACAGCTTACATTTGAATGAGAGGTGAAAGCCGACTACTTTTGACCTCCCTCCTGAAGTAGTACCTTTTATTCTAGCAACCAGATGTCCCTCAATCAAAACCATCTATGCAGGACACTGGGAGAAGTTTGTTCTTTCGTGTTCTCCTCTGCATATCCAACTCTTACAAGCCCAGTTGTCTCTAACCCAGCAAGGCCTTGCTGTGGCAAGTTTTAGTTTATTTGTTGGCCTTATCAGTTTTTCTATGGTTGCCAGATCAACCATCTTTGTTTAAGTCACCTGCTGTGATGCAGTTTTTGAAAGGGCTGGTCCATATGTTCCCACTAAAATCCTTTGTGATTCCCTAGTGGGAACTCAACTGGTTCTTGCGTTCTTACTGTGTACTCCATTCGAGCCTATGCACACCTGCTCTCTAAGATTTCTCACAATGAAGACAGAGTTCCTCATTTCTATCACACCAGCTTGTCGCAGGAGTGGGTTGCAAGCACTTTATGTCCAGTGCCATACAACACCTTCTTCCTAGACAAATTGGTGTCAAGGACCAAGGCAGCATTCCTCCCGAAAGTTGTTAACGCTTTTCACATTGGGCAGTCTATTACCCTGCCAACGTTCTCCGCTCCTCCTCATTCATCCAAGGAGGAAGAGAGACTCTATTACCT
This sequence comes from Calotriton arnoldi, assembly GCA_963921515.1. NCBI lineage: Eukaryota > Metazoa > Chordata > Amphibia > Caudata > Salamandridae > Calotriton > Calotriton arnoldi. The sequence continues at coordinate 505,051 of CAWUFW010011967.1, read as the reverse complement.
AGACCCAAAGAGAGCTCTGAGTTTCTAATTGATTGCAACTGTAGGAAGGTAGGATCTGACTGCATAGTTACCCCCACTTTTTGCCTGGTGTTTTGCTGGTTTTTAACTAGTCTGACTGGGATCCTGCTAATCAGGACCCCAGTCTATCTGCTTTCTCCCTAAAATTGTAATGTATGTACTTTGGTACACTCCAGATTGGATACTGGGGTCCCCTTATAAGTCCCTAGTATATGGTACCCATGTAACCAGGGCCTAGGTACCCCAGAGGCCTCCCATGGGCTGAAGCATGTATTATGCCACCCTTGAGAGGCCATGCAAAATGGAACTTCCGGTCTGCTACTGCAACTTGTGTAAGCTGGTGCTTGCACCACTTACTTTAGATATAGGTTCACTATATCTATTGGTCACTACACTTAAAACTTATAAGTCACCCCTATAGCAGGCTTTATCAATCCTGAAGGCAGGGTGCTGGGTTTTTAGTGAGAGGGTGCCCCTGCATTAGCAGAGTCTCTCTGCAGCCTTCGGAGACCATTCTTCCGGGTTGTCTGTGACTCAGCCGGACATATAGGTAGAGGTGCATTATAACCTCGCAATAAATGCTATCTCGAAAACGGCTGCATAGAAAAATAACGTGTTTGGTATCAAACACCTTGGAATCATACCTCCACACCGGTAACTGGTGTGGGAGGTATGATTCCACCCTTCTGAAGCAAGCTTCGTGGGGTCACTGGTCTATCCAGTGCCAGCCTTCTCGACCCGGTCAGCACAAAATGGATGCTGCCGACCAGAGACACACTTCTGCCCTCCTGCTGCTGAGCCAAGCTCGAGCAGGGGAAGGCAGCACAATAGGCATCCTGTCACAGGGAGGTGTGACCACCTCCCAGACAGGATTTAGTGTATTGGGGCTGGGTGGGTGCACTCTGAGAGTGCCTGAAAGTCTGCACCCGGGGCACATTTGGTGTCCCTGTGCATAGTCCAGCTAAAACCAGTTCTGGGAGCCATTGGCTCCTGCTCTGGCGCAAAACTGGACAAAGGACATGGGTGTAACCACCCCTCTGTCCTGCCCCCTCCCCTAGGAGGGTCCCCTGAATCTGTCCAACCCTCTCCCGTGGGTACAAAAGGGCTTACCTGGCTGTAAGACTTTAGATTTTACATGGACAAGATTCTACAAGAAGAAACCACTGACCTTCGACCGTCTGGACACTCTGGACTTCGCTGGACCTCGACTGGGCTCGACTTCGTCCCCCTTTCCGTCCGAAGCTTAGTTCGTACCTGTGCTCCATACAGGCTCTGTGCAGGACCTGTGGTGCACTAAAGACAACTGAAGAATCTCCCTTGGAGTGAAGGAGTCACTCCCCTGCCTTCGCAGGCAGCTAACCGCAACTGACCGGTCTGCTGCTCCTGAGCTCCTGCGGACTCCAAAGATTTCAGCAACACAGGAGGTAGGTTTCCAAAGGTCCCTGATGTCAATCTGCCCTCTCATCGAGTGTGAGGCCAGTATCCCTCATGGGGACTGCATAACCTGAACCCCTGTGCACTGCGTCCATTTGCAAGTGCATATGCTTGTTGGCAATTCCTGAGCTTGTGCATTGGACTCCGTGTAGTCCTGACCCTGAGCAGTATTTGCACCAAAGAACTTCGGCCTCCTCACACCGAGTGCTCCGTGGGCTGGTCCTTTGCAATCTTGCCCGAGGCCCCCTTGCGACTCCTGGTCCTTCGGCCTGTGGGTCCCCCTGAGGGTCATCTTGATTTATGTTGGGCTTTCCTGGTTGCTCCAGACATGCCCTGACTCCCGATTGCTTGGTGAGTCCCCTGGACCTTGCTGGTGCGCACCGTAACCTGCTTGACTTTCCTGCATGGGTTGCTTTTGCCAAGGCTTGTTAGCACTCCAGCCAGACACTGACCCCTCAGCACTCGACATCCTTTATGGGACAGCTCACCTCCAGCTCCTGGTCATCCTCGACGTCTCCTGGTCCTTGTGGCTGCAGAGTCAAGCATCCCTTCTTCGCACCTGAAGCAACCGACATCAGTGGGCACTCGTCTACCGAGCCCCTGGTCACTCTGAAGTGAACCCAGACTCTGTCCCCTCTGCTTTCAGGTGCCTTCCTTCCTGAATCCAGGCTTGGATTCCACCAGACCCTTTTCACCTTCACGGCAGCAGTACTTCTTTGCAGCTCTCCATTGAGAACGACGGCAGTTTCCGACGCCACTTCAGACCTATGTACTCGGCTCCTCTGGGATAGGTAACTTGGGTACTTCGGTATCCATGGGTGGGGTGGCTCTTCAAACTCTTAAGTTCCAACGGGTTCGCTCGAAGTCCTCCTAGAAGGGTCCTTAAACTTTAAAAGTGTAACCGCGACTTCCCCATAGAATTGTACGGAGCCTGCGGTCATGTTCCCACACTGCACCCGGCCTCCATGGGGTCCCTGTCTACCCACCTTGCGATTCTACGTGCTCCAGACCTTGTCTTGATCTCAGTTGTGACTGTTATACCACTATTTTAGTGTATGGTTTGGTCTCCCCCTGGAGCCCACTGTGTATTGTGCTACTTACAACTGTTCTATTGGTCTTGTATTGTGTGCTTTGTGTTCTATCCTCGTGTAGAGGATAGTAGAGAGTGTTATATTAATAAATACATATTTTTATATAACTACGGTGTGGTTCCCCTTCATTTAGTCATTCAGGAGGTGATTTTCTGGTAAAACAAACAGCTTTACATTCCTTCAAGATTAAGCCTGAAGGCTGCTCTCCACAGCTACCACTAGGATAGCTTTCTAAAGGTTATCTTTGACCTCATACATCATAAGGGTCGTTTGGACTGGTGCAAGGTGCCCACTTTAATTAGTGGACAGCATATACCAGGCCAACTTCTCACAGCAACAAAAAACACCGGGTGGACGATCAGCTCCTTGTAGGCTTTCCTGGGGTGAAGAAAGGAAGAGCAGTGTAGAAACAGACAATCACCAGATGATTTTTTTTTTTTTTTAAAGATCTGCTATGGTCTGGCTAAAACAGAGCCTCCGGAAGTTCTGTGGGCTCATTCTACCAGAGATAAAGCTGCTACCGACATGCTGGCAAGTGGAGTGCCTGTTTTGGGCCTCTACCAGGCTGCGACATGCATGTCAGTTCACAAGTTCACATAGCACTACTGCCTGGGCAGCCAGGTCTGACGAGAGGGGCATTTTGCCCATTCAGTCCTGCAGGACTTTCTGGTCAGAGCCATTCCACAGACCAACCACCTGGGGAGGTACTGTTTTGGTATCTATTCAGAATGGATCCCTGACAGAATATCGACAACAAAAATGTCGAGGTACAAAAATATCGGGACAAAAATATCATTGTCCAGAATATCGAAGTCCTATCTACATCATGGTAAGTACAAAAATATCGAGAAAAAAAATATAGTTGTCAAAAATATAGTTGTCAAAAATATCGTTTTTTTTAAATGCTTAAAAAATAATGTAAAATAAAGTAAATAATACATAAAATTAAAAAAACATAGGGGCTCATTGCGATCCGCCCGCCATCCAAAGGTGATTTACCCACCGCCATATTAGGATGGCGGTGGGAATCACTATTGTTCCGCGGCGGTCGGAAACACCGACCGCCACGGTTCCGCAAGGCGGTCCTTTTCCGCCCGCCTTGCGGAACTCGGAACTAGGCAATCATTGCGGCGGTGCCGTGCAGGCACCGCCGTAGTGATCACAATGGCCCTCTCCGCCTGTCTTTTTGCAGCGGATTCCCAGCCGCAGAAAGGCATGCGAAGACTGGCTTTGGGGGCCCGTTGCGGGCCCCCGGGGGGGTGGGGAGGTGGGGGGTGCACTTGGGGGGTACCTATAGTACCCCCCTACATGTCGCTGCACCAAGTGGCAGGCACCGTGTGGTGCCTGCCATGTGGTGCAGTGACATGCCAGGCATGCGATTTTGACATTGCGGCGGGTGCTGCTGTAAGCAGCACCCGCTGCAATGTTAAAATGCGGAATGCGACCGCCAGGGTGGCGGTCGCATCCTAATTCGCGGTGCGGGACCGCCGCATGTCTGGCGGCCGGTCCCAACACCGCGGGGATGGCGGGCGGACTCAGGTCCACCCGCCATCCTAATGAGCCCCTTAGTTAGAATTATTAGAAAATGTTTAAAATAATAAATAATAAATATAATGTTAAAAATAATTAAACATACATATATATAAAATATAATATATAAATGTACTTAATAATATTTATAAATAATTATTATAATAAATTATAAAATGTTAGAAACATACTAAAAATTATAATACATATATATGTACATATACCAGTAAAATAAAAATAAAAATATATATATAATAATTTAAAATTTTAAAATATTATAATATTTTACAATTCCATTTAACACTACATTAACAGCAACAGTAGGGAAAATGTTAGATAGCGGAGGGGATAAAATTACTATTCCCACTCCAGGGAGTGCAACAGTAGGGAAAGTGTTGGATAGTGGAGGGGAATAATTTACTATTCCCACTCCAGGGAATGCAACAGTAAGAAAAGTGTTGGATAGCAAAGGGGAATAATTTACTATTCCCACTCCAGGGAGTGCAACAGTAAGGAAAGTGTAGGATAGCGGAGGGGAATAATTTACTATTCCCACTCCAAGGAGTGCAACAGTAGAGAAAGTGTTGGATAGCGGCGGGGTAACAATTACTATTCCCACTTCAGCGAGTGCAACAGTAGGGAAAGTTCAGGGTATCGAAGGGGAATAATTTACTATTTCCACTCCAGTGAGTGCAACAGTAGTAAAAGTGTTGGATAGCGGAGGGGATAAAATTACTATTCCCACTCCAGCAAGTGCAACAGTAGGGAAAGTGTTGGATAGCGTCGTAGCGATGCAGCGCGCGCAACGAAATTCGTTTTAGTGATTTAATTGTCTACTTAACTGCATTCATCCGTATTCCGGTGTTTTCTACCCCCACCCTGCCCCTCCCCCGCCCAACGTCACCGCCCAGCAAGCACGCCCTGCACGGGCCGCTACTGGTAGGAATAAAAATTACTATTCCCACTCTAGCAAGTGCAACAGAAGGAAAAGTGTTGGACAGCGGAGAGGAATAATTTACTATTCCCACTCCAGCAGGTAGAACTGTAGGGAAAGTGTTGGATAGCGGAGTGGAATAATTTACTATTCCCACTCCAGGGAATGCAACAGTAAGAAAAGTGTTGGATAGCGGAGGGGTATAATTTACTATTCCCACTCCAGCAGGTAGAACTGTAGGGAAAGTGTTGGATAGCGGAGTGGAATAATTTACTATTCCCACTCCAGCAAATGCTACAGTAGGGAAAGTGTTGGATAGCAAAGGGGAATAATTTACTATTCCCACTCCAAGGAGTGCAACAGTAAGGAAAGTGTTGGATAGCGGAGGGGAATAATTTACTATTCCCACTCCAAGGAGTGCAACAGTAGAGAAAGTGTTGGATAGCGGAAGAGTAACAATTACTATTCCCACTCCAGCGAGTGCAACAGTAGGGAAAGTTCTGGATATCGAGGGGGATTATTTACTATTCCCACTCCAGTGAGTGCAACAGTAGTAAAAGTGTTGGATAGCGGAGGGGATAAAATTACTATTCCCACTCCAGCAAGTGCAACAGTAGGGAAAGTGTTGGATAGCGTAGGGGTAAATATTACTATTCCCACTCCAGCAATAGCAACAGTAGGGAAAGTGTTAGATTGCATAGGTGAATAATTTACTATTCCCACTCAAGCAAATGCAACAGTAGGGAAAGTGTTGGATTGCATAGGTGAATAATTTACTATTCCCACTCAAGCAAAATTAATTATCAAACAAATAATTAATTTAAAAAAATGTAACTCCAACCATATTCCCCTATAAATGACACCACCAATATTGTAAAACATAACACTATTAACATAATTAATTAATAATTAATTAATTAACTAATTAAAATTAACAAGCAATTTAAAAGCAATCAATAATAAATTAATTCACACTATTAACACTATAAAACAACTTAAAATAAATATTATATTAAAAAATTTAATAAAATATACTATAATTAAATTACTTCCCAGCCTACTCCCCTATCAACCCACAACCCACTCTTAAAAAAGAACACAAATAACATTATTAATAATTAATTAATAATTATTAATAACCAATTAATAAATTATTAACAATACATTATTTATCACAATTAACAGTATAACATTTTAAATACATAAATATCAAATAATTAAAAATAAAAACGAATTAATAATTATTAAATTACTTCCCACCCTATTCCCCTATAAACCCAGAACCCACTCCTAAAAAAATTACACAATTAAGATATTTACCAATTAATTATTAATAATTAACAACCAATTAATAACTAATTAATAAATAAATTACCACAATTAACAATAAAATATTAAATACATAGATATTAATTATTTAAAAATATTAATTAATTAATTATAATAAAATTACTTCCCACCCTATTCCCCTATAAACCCACAACCCGCTCCTAAAAAATTACACAATTAAGATATTTACCAAATAATTATTAATAATTAACAACCAATTAATAACTAATTAATTAATTACCACAATTAACAATATAAAATATTAAATACATAAATATTAATTAATCAAATTTATTTCTTAATTAATTATAATTAAATTACTTCCCACCCTATTCCCCTATAAACCCACAACCCGCTACGGAACAAAAACGCAAACATTAATTAAAATTAATTAATAACTTATAAAAATTATTATTACATTTATTATAATTAAATTACTTCCCACCCTATTCCCCTATAAACCCACAACCCGCTACGGAACTGAAACGCAAAATTTACTTTAAAAAAATGTATTAACTTCTAAAAATTTAACACATATATTAAAAAACAAATGCAATACTTACACAAAAAAATAGAACACATACATATAAAATACACACTAAAATACATAACACTAAATAAAACAATGATATTTTTAACAACGATATTTTTGCTAACGATATTAATTACTTCGATATTTTTAAAAACGATATTGCTTACCTTCAACTCGATATTCTTGACAACGATATTCTGACTGTCGATATTTTTGGAGTCCGAGATTTTGGACTCGATATTACTGCTACTCGATATTTCCAACTCGATATTATGTCTGTTCACCATTCAGAAGGTGAGGAATCTGAGGTTAGAAGTATCCCTCAGTAAACGTTACTTACCTTAGGCAATGCTCTTTCTAGTGGATGTTCTATGTAGGGGTCAGCACAATGTGAATATATTATATAAGGTAGCAGTGAAAAAGACTGCCCTAAAATTAGCCTGCTTACATTTTGTTGTTTAAGGATGTTACTAAGATGTTGTTTCTTTTTCACTTTATTTCTTCCAGTTTTGTGTGCTTGGATTAAAGATGCATGGTTTAAAAGCCTGTTTTCAAGCCTGATCTAATTCTTTTATAGACAAAGAATATGGGAGTTTAACCATTCTCGATCAATTGGCAGGCTTTAATTCTGTCACTATTTGGTAATTAATTGGCTCATAGAAATCTTGGCCAATGTGCACAATCACAGTCTCCCAAAGACACAAAATGGATAAAACCCTTTGATGAATCCAGGTCCTTTTGCTCGCAAATCAGTTTTGATACCAGTTGACTGTCAAACACCCTTTATTATATTATTATTATTTTTAAGTTTATAAGGCGCTCAGCTACCCCGAGGGGTTTCCCGGCGCCAGCCTGAGAGGAGAGAGAGGAGGGGAAAGAAGTTACAAGTTGAACAACAAAGTTTTCAAGCCTCTTCGAAAGTTCCCATAAACCGTTTCATTACGTAGTGAAATGGGAAGAGAGTTCCACAGCGAAGGTCCTAGGTAAGCAAAAGAACGATCGCGCATGCGCATCAGTCTGATTCTAGGAACAATACATTTAAGCTGGGTGGTGGAGCAAAGGGCGCATGAAGGTAAGTAGGGTTGGACTAAAGATTCCAGGTATTGTGGGGCTAAACCAGTTTTGATTTTGAACATGTAGCACAAGGCTTTGAATTTAATGCAATTCTCCACCTTAAGCCAGTGAAGGTTGAGAAGAAAGCCTGAAATGGAGGCAGCCATAGGGACCTGGCGAAGCAGTCTGGCAGCAGCATTTTGCACCACTTGCAATCTTTGAATCACATCTTTGTTGGAACCCAGATATAAGATGTTGCCGTAGTCCAGCCTAGATATAACAAGGGCCTGGACCACTGTTCTCTGGGTAGAGAAGGGCAACATCCAAAGAATCTTTTTTAACCATTTGAGGATGGTAAAGCAGATTGAAGCCACCTTCACGACTTGATGTTTCTTTGATGGCTGATCATCAATGATAAAGCCTAGGTTCCGGACTTGATGAGTAGGCTGGGGAAGAACACCCATTTCCACGGGCCAGTTCTGGGGGCCCCAAAGATCTTGATTTTTCCCTAAGATCAAAACTTCGGTTTTTTTCTCCGTTTAGTTTGAGTAAGTTAACCTGCATCCAAGACGCAATTTTCCTCAAACCAGACTGGAGAGCGGATGATTCAGATTCCTTCACTGAGGAGAGGAAAAAAATTATCTGAGTATCATCCGCATAGGAAAATAGGGACAGCCCTGCCTCTTCAGCAATATCTGCCAGTGGGCGAACATAAACATTAAACAACAGGGGGCTCAGTATAGATCCCTGGGGCACTCCGTACGGGGATAGGTACTTTTTAGAGCTGGCCGTGGAAGAAAAAACCTGAAACATGCGGTTGGTAAGAAAGGAGTCAAGCCATTGGAGTGCTAGGCCCTCAATTCCCAGAGATTGCAACGCTTTCAGCAACACGGTGTGTGACACCGTGTTGAATGCAGCACTCAGGTCAAGTAAAATAAGGGCCACCGTGTCACCAATGTCCAGACGATGTCGAAGCATTTCAGTGACTCCTAATAGAGTTGTTTCAGTCGAAAACCCTGATCTAAAACCTGATTGTGAAGGATGTAGGAAGTTCTGGGTCTCAACAAAGGAGGATAGCTGGGAATTTATATGTTTTTCCAGGATTTTGGAAAGTGCCGGAAGCAGTGAGATTGGTCGAAAATTGGAAGGCTGAGAAGGGTCAGCATTGGCCTTCTTTAAAAGCGGGAGAACCATGGCGTGTTTCCATTCAGGCAGGACTAATCCCTCCTGTAATGAGGCATTAAGAAGCTCCATAATTAGCATAAGTGAAGGAGACTCACGTTGCTTCAGCACAGAGATGGAGAGTAAATCACCTGGGGAGCCAGATTTTAACCCTAGTCTTTAAAACATTAATTGTAAGGTGTAGTGACAGGTAGCTATGAAAAGCATGTTGTCACGATGTGCATGGGACAGTGGTGGAAGAATGACACACGACGTTCCACATACCAAAGCACCATAACAACATAAATTAATAACTGCAAGGTGTCTCATTGCTATGTCTACCTTATTCAGCTAATCTTGGCTTTTTATCAAAATGCACTTTACTGCTGGGGTTTTTGAGCTCATTCTTACAATGTTACCAGCAAAATTTCAAATCCCAGAATACACAATAAAATCGGTTAGTGTGACCTGACATGGAGACACTTGGCAGCTATGAATCTTCGTGCAACAACAGCAGCTCTACGCTCATGTAGTCAAGGGGTGAAGAAAAGAAGTGGCAAGCATGCTGGAAGCATCAGTGTCAGGCATTTTAGAACGTCAGGCTACAAATTAATCTGTTGTAATTCAAAATGTTAAAGGTTCCACAAAGAACTATGCTGTTGGGGGGTGGTTCACTACCCCTATTGTATTCTAATATTTAGTAAGGAGTAGGTACGAGCCTCCCCCACCACCACATCTGTGTCCAGGAATTTGCTTATTAAAACCATTGGAATATATCACATTCATATTTTTTTAAACCACTAATCACCCTGGTAACATGTCCTGAAAGTGCAAGTGTGAGAGGTACAGGGGTATGAGAGATGGCATGTGATGGTCTCTGAGTGTAAGAGAGAGTGCAATACACATACTTCTGTGATTTGTCCATTGGACACAATGTGAATGGCAACCTTCTTGCAATACTTCTCTTTTAAATTAATTGTTGCATTATACCAATCACTGCAGAAATGCAACATGCTTTATTTACACATCTTAGCGATCGGAAACACACATTACCCTCTCCAGTGGTGTTGTAGAAGTTGGGGGAGCTCTGAGGGAGTCACAGTCCAAGAAAACATAGACAAAATATTGGCAATAGAGTACATTTTTCAGTCCAATTTCCTCTAAATTGGCTATAAATATAGGTGTAAGAAATTGGGTTGTGAGTTGAGGCGGACAGAAGCCCCACTCAAGCAATAGCTACAATCCATAGAAGCACAAAAGCAGTGGTGGCTGGCCTCTATGGGAGAGGGGGACGGGCGCAGAGGCGCACAAATAATTTTTTTTTTTTTTAAAACGTACCATAACTGACGCCCTCCACTCCAGACCTCTTCTGAACTGGATGCTGCAGTGTCGGCACCAATCCTGGTGCTGCTCTCATGCTGTGAGACCAGCGCCCCGATTGAACAGAGCAGCCTCACTCGGCGCTCCCCAGCGCCCTGGAGGCCTGCACTTTCTCTAACCCAGCTGTCTTAAAACAGCTGGGTTAGAGGTTGCAAAGTGCGCATGTCATGGTTGGCCGACGTACAGGTCGTAATTGAAAGAAACTTCTAGGAAACTTTTTAATTTGAACTTGCCTCTGATTGATCTGGCTAGGTGACAATCAAATGTCTGTCCTGATGAAGACCGCAGAAGATTTATCAATTTAGGGGTTGAAACATCGATATTGCATGGGCCTACCTATATCATTGATTGTTGGATACCCAAACTCAAATGCCTACGTCATTGTGTTTGTAATTGTTCCAGTCTTAAACTCCATGGGTATTGGCTCTTTGTACATATTGTAAATACTTATCTATCCTTGTACCATTTTCTATTATTTGTGAAGGCTCACTGATATTCACTTCTCACAGCGCTGTCACTTGGAGCACCTGTTGTTTGGATACAGCTTGATGATAAGTCTCTTGAAATTAACACTTCATATTACAAAACAGAAACATCAGCATCTTTGGTTGTATGTGTTTCTTTTTACTGTGTGAAAAGCATTTGATGTATTCTTTTGTATCATCCAAAATCCATGACTTAACTTTCCTTTGTCATAAAATTTTACAAACAATTATTTCCTTGTACAACACTTGTTCATTCGTAGTTTTATTACCCTTGTTCTAGAGACTACAGGGTGCCCCTTACTTTTGTTATCCCATGGTGCAAATGCAAGCAATATGTATATCGGCGACGCAATTTTGTTTTTGCAGACAACTGCCCTCAGGTAGATTACTTAGTGTGTGTAATTTCACATAAATTACTACTATTACCCTTAAAAAACCACACAAATTTCTATTTGTCTATTGTTACACATGCTTTCATTTGGCACTAGGATTTCATGCAAATACAGGTCATGTTATAGTAGTATTCTGGCTTTAAGCAAAAACCTCTGGATGTTTACACTCCTTGCGCCCTGTAATGCGCTCTTTGCATACATTAAACAAGCATTGGCAAAGCCAATAGGTCTCGCCTATGCAAGAGCTATTAGTTTTGGCAAGTTGTTTTAGCCATGTAGTACACCAGTGTGGCTGCTGTTCAGCATGGCTAAAAGTTAGCGATGTGGTGTGGCGTGGTGTGGCATGGAGTGGGGTGGGCAGGGGGAGATTGGAGCGGGGTAGATTGGGGTAGAGTGGAATGGGGTAGAGTGGAGTGGGGTAGATTGGCATAGATGGAGAGGGCGTACAATGGGGTAGAATAGAGTGGGGTGTATTGAGGTAGATTCTGCTAGATTGGAGTGGGGTGGAGTGGGGCAGATTGTGGAAGATTGGAGGGAGGTAGATTGGAGTGGAGTGGGGAAGATTGGGGTGGAGTGGGGTAGACTGGAGTGGAGTAGATTGGGGTAGATTATAATGGTGTGGATTGGAGTGAGGTAGATAGGGGTATGGTAGATTGGGATAGAGTGAAGTGGGATATATTGGGGTAGAGTGGAGTGGTATATATTGTGGTATAGTTGAGTGGGATACATTGGGGTAAATTGCAGTGGAGTGGGGTAGATTGGAGAAGAGTGGAGTAGGGTGGAATGGGGAAGATTGGGGTGGAGTGGGGTAGATTGGAGTGGAGTGGGGTGGATTGGAAGGGGGGGGATTGGGCGGATTATAGTAGGGTTGAATGGAATGGAGTGGGGGTAAATTGGGCTAGTTTGGAGTGGGGTAGAATGGAGTAGGGTAGCTTGAGGTGGAGTGAGTTGGGGATAGATTGGAGTAGATTGGAGTAGGGTGTATTGGGGTGGAGTGGGTTAGATTGGACTGGAGTGGAATAGATTTGAGTGGTGTGTAGTAATTTAGAGTGAACTGGAGTGGGGTAGATTGAATGGAGTGTGATAGATTGGGACAGAGTGAAGAGGGGTTGATTGGAGTGGAGTAGATTGGGGTAGATTGTAGCGAAGAGGAGTGGGGTAAAGTGGGGTACATTGGAGTGGAGTGGCATTTGAGTGGGGTAAGTGGTGTGGAGTGGAGGGGCATAGAGTAGAGTGGTGTGTTGTGTCGTGGTGTGGGTGGCGTACATTGGAGTGGCATGGAGTCAAGGAGGGTGGTGTGTTGTAGAGTGTCTCAGAGTGGAGGGGCGTAGAGTGGAGTGGCATGTCATAGAATGGAGTGGAATGTCATAGAATGGAGTTTCATGGCATAGAGTGGAAGGGATAGAGTGGAGTGGAATGGCATAGTGTGGAGTATGCATGTTGTGGTAGCACACTGCCATTACAGACAACACATTTTCAATTGAAATGACCATTACATTTGCACTGAAATATGGTTTTACTGCACACAAACGATAATGTGTGCAAATGTCATCACCTAGTGTATTGATGTGTTTTTATCGTATTCAGATATTTCTTCCCACCACACTTCAGATTTATATTAAAAATGTGCTTCATTTGCACTAAATCTGATATATTCTAAAACATCAGCACAGTTAATTTTTTTTGTTGTGCGCTACAAAAAAAGAACATCCTACACCTTCTCCTCTTACATGGGTACTCAGCAGGATTGTCACAAAAATTCTCTCACTTTGAAGTCAGAGAACAAAAAGTAAACACCAACCCCCACGGAAGACAGCTTAACATTTGACCACTGTCTTTGAATGCACAGCAAATGTAACAAGATAAGAACAAGATTTAAAGGCCTGTTTACAGGGAGCGAGTTCATAGAAGAATAGTAAACAAGGTTTGGGCAACGGGAGGGACGAACTCAAGTTGGACACCTACAACAAATAAAGCCAGCAAATATAAAGCCAGAAAATGTGAGTTACAAACCAGAAAGCCAATGGTCAGCAATAGACGGAATGCATTCCTAGGCCAGCTTTCTGAATGTCCCCGAAGATGTCTTTAGCAAACCAGCTGTCTGGTAGGCTTCGACCTAAAAAGAGGTTTGCAGCTTTGCCATCTGTGCTGCTTTCTCATGAGCTTTATTTAATCATTTACGGCAGTTTTTCGAGACTCTAGAAGGTATTTGTGTACAGCACAAAGGAGGCGCTTAATTGTCAGTCCTGTCTTCAGTCCTAAAGCTTGCAGCATGCTCAGCTGGGATCGACTGTGTTGTCTGCCCTCTACCTTTGTTTACAGTGTCTATTAGGCAGGTTTTAATGCTACACAAAGCACAGTGAAACAAGGTGGTAGCAGTACGGGATACCGAGTAGCCACCAAAAGGGATGGGCGAAATCTGGGGCATATTAGCAAGGGCACTATCGCCACTTTAGCGGCACTTTTTGCCGCTAAAGCGGCGATATTTATATCGCCCTATCAGCAAACTGTCTCTAACAGCAGTTAGCGACAGTTTGCGGGCATTAAAGCCCGGTTTTTTACCGCTTTGCATGTCAGCGATATTTATCGCTAATGACATGCAAAGTGGGCTTTCCCGACGAACAAACCTGGGAAACACTCGCTAACAGGCCTATCGCCTATTAGCAAGGTGGCCATGGCCCCAGTTAGCGACGTGAAAAGTCGCGCTAACCGGGGTCATCGCCATTTATTTAACACCTGCAATTAGCAGGTGTTAGCCATACCTAACATGGGGGGGTGGATTATGCTGATACGACCACAGGGTCGTATCAGCAAGGTGTTCTCCCTTCTCCATGCAACATCGCTGGTTTTTCAGCGATGTTGGCCCATTTCCCCGCTATCGCTGGAATATTCATCGCCATAGCGCTAATCGTTGCTAATACAGCGTTAGCGTGGCGATATATTCCAGCGATAGCCGGCGATAAAAAAAATCACGCTAAGCAGGGTTAGCGATGATTATCGCCTCTTCTTGCTAATATGCCCCTCTGTTTTTCCCAACTTTGGAAATGTGATTTATTCCTGAGTTTGGTCTATCGCGCAGGAAATTCGCCCACATCTTTCTGGAAGCTGCTAAGCACTGTAGGCGCCTTGCAGTCCACTGCCGCATTTTCTGAGCATCCTTTTCGAAGGCTTAGTTTAATGTTAAATTGATAACGTTTGGGTTGCTATGTTTGCTTGCCCGTATTTTTTTTACGGAGAGTGAATTTGATTTAACTGCTAGAGGGTGATAAAGTCAAATCTATCGGAGCTCATTCACTTGTAGAATAAAGTGCCTTCTTCCGTTAAAGCCAAATTATGTAGGAATTGTGCTCAACGTGCGATAGATAGATTTGCTGTCTGCACAAGGCTGTTAGGCTGAGGTAGTCTTCACTGTGTATGCTATAGTCTCTATAAAATATTTGAATGTAAACATATGTATACAAAGTAGTATGTATTCATATTTAAACTCAATATATATGTATATCTACTTGTCTGTGAAATATTTATAGAGCACATGACCACTAAAGCTTCTTAGGGGTATATTCACAAGAACGTGCGCTAAACATCTCCTAAAAAGGTTAACGCAACTTTACACATCGCAGTCTATCGCGGGAAAATAACCCTGTGTTAACGTGGAATTCATAACACGGCGGTACCATGCGATAGTCTACCGAATACGCGGCCAATGTCCGCGATACAGCCACCGCGACGGCGATAAAAACACAAACGCCAACGCGAAAAAACATGCGAAGAGCCAAACCGCGATGAGGAAATCAGCGATAAGCAGCGCCAGGCCTGCAATACATACACGTCAGGCGGGAAAATCACTACAAAAGTAGAAAAAACCTACAAACACAAAATAACCAATACCATGGAGGCAGCCGGAGCAGGCGTGGAGGATGATCGGAACCCCACAAGCACCCCGGACGACCAGCCTGGGACCTCGGGGTCAGGGAAGGGCAAGGACAAGAAGAAGAGGAAGAGGCGATTCGGTCCGCAGGAGAATAGGATCCTGGTCACGGAGGTGATGGAACACAATCAACAACTGTTTGTCACCTCCAACGTGTCATTGGGCACCAAAAATGGAATATGGCGGGCCATCGTGGACAAGGTGAATGCCGTCGGAGAGCACAGGAGGTCAATGGACGAGGTCAAGAGGCGATGGATTGACATCAAGCGCAAAACCAAGGAGAAACTCGCAGGCAACCAGAAGGCAGCAATGCAGACTGGAGGTGGGAGCCCAGCGCCACAGCTGGAGCTGGATGACATGGAGGAGCTGGTGTCGACAGTCATCAGTGTGGAAACCGTGGCAGGAGTTGGGGGAGCGGACACTGCTCGACATGACACAACACAACAGCAACAGGGTGAGTAACCACCAGGTACTGGGGGGACGGGGGGAGATGGCCACAATGGCACACATGCACAATCAAGCAGAGCACAGTGCACACCCACAATGACTCTGGATCATGGCCCTGATCTACAAACTGTCACAATGTACATTGCCATGCTGTCTGAATGTGAACATGTACCATGCAGCTACATACATGTGGACACATTGTAATACAGCATCTACCCTTCACATTGCAGAGGCACCGTCAGCACCTCCTGCAGAGCAGTCCCAGCCACTCTTCACTGATGACGAGGAGGACACCCCCAGCATCGACACCGAAGTCCTCCAAGACATCGTTGACATCATCCGCAACTCACCTCCAGGATCAGGGCAGCCCAGCTGCATCGAGGAGACCCCACCCACTCCACAAACCACCCAGCAGGAGGCACCCACAACCCCGGCTGTCTCCCAGGACCCCCACGAACAACACATGGCCTTCCAACGCCGTGTGTTGGAGGGCCAGAGGGAGATGGCTGAGCAGGTGCGGGTGGGGTTCGACCTCATGGCTACCACCTTGACGCCATCCATGGGTGCCTGAGTCCCATCAGGGACCACCTCCAGTCCCTAACGGACACCCACAGGCTGCTCCATGGTCTCCACCGAGCCCTGGCTGACATCGCTGGAGTCATGACTCGGAGACAAGAACACCTGTCCACTCAGACGGGCTCCAGCGATCTCAGCCGTGATCTGGCACACATGCGGAGGCTCATGGGGGGACATGGTGCGGATGGAGGCGGAAAGGATGGCAGCCACCGCTGCACATCAGCAAAATGTAGCTGGGATCTACCATGCCCTGCAGATCTTCATCATGGCATTGCTGCCACAAGGCGTGGCGCAGATGAATGCTGCTGCTCCTACACCATCCACATCTCCGCCCCCTGGTGTGTCAGTGGCACACAGTGCTGCAGCCGGAACTGCACCACCCACAGGTGAGGCAGGGCACACATCGGAGGACAAGGACGTGGATGGGTTTGAGATCAGGAGCCACTAGCATTCATTTCCGCCACCTGGCCTGTTGCTCCTTGGTGCCGCACATGGCCCCATGACCTTCCACTGACCCCCGATACACTCTGCTGCACTCACCTTGGACCGCGACATGGATTGCCATATCCTGTTTGGTGACCAATGACACGGCGACCAGACTGCGGACTGTACTCTTCCTCTTCCGCTGTACTTGTCATTCCCCGATGGACTCTGGCTGGCCCTCCACGGGCCCATATTTTGAAGTGGGGTTGGCATGGCCCTGTACTGCTCCAGCTGCAAAACTCCACTGGATGTGCATTAAACATTCAGAAACGCACTGCTGTGTCATGTCTTTCATCATTCAAGTATGAATGTGTGGATGAATGTAGGGTCAGTGATTCCCCCTAACGTCAATGATGCTCATCTAGTGGGATTCCAGTCACGGTGTGCTACATTGCCGATTGCGTTTCGGGTGCCGTAGACACTACAACAGGGACACACGCATTAGTCACTTCCTTGTCCGGACATGGACTGAACCACGCCCAGAGCCCACGAGTCATTGTTGCAAGCCCTGCGCTGGGCCGGCGTACGCCAGGCCAGACCACTCCGCTTACGCTCCGAGGGGGGGGCCACATCGCTACATGTCGCAGGTTTACACGCTAGTGGTCTGCAGGTCACTGGTCTAGTTGTCAGCATGTCACAGCCACTCCCTGAGGGCAGGTTTGCACACACACCACACACATCCGGCACAGACGTCACAGGCCATGTATAATGGGCCGACAACTAGAAGCAAAAAACCTAGGCAATTAGATGGTCATAGGCAGACCTACAACAGGCAAATTGATATATATCAATAGACTCAGTGCAAAATGATTCAAGCTCAAATCATCATTTATTGTTTATATATAAATGCATGCTAAAATCATTTTAATGCAAATAGTTGAAACATACTATGTAAGACAACATAGTCACAACAATATAAAATACATTTATACAAACAAATGAGAAATAATTGAACAAACAGAGTTCAAACACAAAACACAAACAAATAGACATAAAATAAATCGTTCTTATTTTGAGACATAGTGGCTAGATGTTAAAGTAATTGGTCGACAAGTTCTTAATTTGTCTACGCGCGTTTCGGCTTTTTAACTCCTTCTTCAGGACAGCCACAGAAAAAACCTAAACAGACAATAAAATAAATACATATATATATCACAAAAACAGAATGTTGCACTGAGTCAAGAGCGCCTTTGATGTATATAACAAGTCATAACATACAAAATAATTACAATGATAAGACAATTTAAAAATTACTGTGTATAAAGAGCAAACAAAACCCTCGAAAATTTATCAAGTGCATTGAAAAAGAGGTGAAAAAGAAGAAACAGTACACCAAATAGAATAGAAAAAATAATAATAATAAAGACCCTTGATACCATTATAATATGAAAAATAAAAAAGAAAATAAGAAAAAGAAAAGGAAATCTATACTAAAGAGCAATATAAATACACCTGATAGAAGAAGGAAGCTTACCCAGATGGATATATTTAAAGGGACCAAAATAGATGTTTGGACCTCAGGTAGATGGATTACCTATGGTAAAAAAAGAACAAAATTGACCTAGCCTTAAATGCCTAAATAACATGGCAAATTATGATTGGATAACTCGTCAGGCTTCTTAAAAGCTAACGACCTACTTGTGATGCAATAAACGGTCATACGTATGGACAAGGTAAGGAGAACTTCAAACCCAAGGTGGTGTAGATACTGTAAAATAAAACCAGAGCACCTAATTATCTATACTGTGTCCATACTAGGTCATTGCAGACATAATATCAAGAAAGATTTCAATAGAATACACAAAGATAAAGAATAATTACCTAAAAATTTATATTGAATCTCAAATGAATAAGAATAAAGCGAGTCACCGGGCAAACCGAATATAGTTCTCCAGGTATTGAAGGTATATATGATACCAATTAATGGAGCTCTGTAAAAAGTACATATAACCTAATTAGGAATCGCGAATTTGGCCAATATTTGAACTTCAATAAATGACCCAAGACCTTGTAAATGTGGAAGATATATCTACCTTTATTAAAAATGATGTTCAGAAGTCGTCCCGATGAAAGAAAATGGGGCAGGTCTACGGGATGATCCCAAAAGGAGAAACAGAACTATATAATCAAAGAAGAGAAAACAAAATGAAAACAACCATATGCCCTGTGCGATGAACGCTGGAATTACATCGCAAATCGTACTTTACATAAAAAAGAGATAATGTAAATAGGTAAAGGAGTTACATCGCAAGAAAATAATCCTAAATTAACCTATAGACATGCTCGAAGCAAATAGAACAGGTTATAATAAACCTGGCACGGTATATAGCCGTGACTGCTACTTAGCTGACAAATGGTTCATAAGGTGGCATGCTAACTAGGCTACTGACTTTAAATAGATAAATGTGCAGCTGCTCACTACTTCACGGAAGTCCAAAAAGCACGACACAAGCGCGCTGAGCGGATAAAACAACGGAATAACCACTCACGGGCCACACGGTAGCACTAAAATTAAAGGTGCAGCAAGATTCGGCCCCAGTACTTACTTAAGACGAAGGATTCTCTTCTCATGGCATGGTTCCTGGACTCGACAAGCGGGATAGAGACATAAGCATTTATATATATGAAAAACCCTAATGGACCTATCGCGTATACGTTAGCGTGATGACGTATGTAACAACGTAACAATGCAACGCGTGGGAAATGCATTGCGAGAGTAATAGAAGTTGAAAAAAGACGATAAGAAGGGGCAAAAATTCAGAAGTGTAAATAATATGAAATAGCATTCACTAAAAAGAAAATAATAAACCAACTCGTCTTCGTGATCCGTAAAGATGACCAATCACAGATATAGCCAAATAATTGCAGAAATGGATAATGTCAGGACGACCTGACCAAAATCTACAAAAAGCGCATGGCGCCAACCATAGAAGCAATAAACCATGTGAATATAGGTACAGGTAGAGAAAAACTCCATCAATATGAACGATGTAAGAAATATATATGAGAGGAATTAACTAACCACTATACTTAGCTGTGGCTGTCCTGAAGAAGGCGTTAAAAAGCCGAAACGCACGTAGACAAATTAAGAACTTGTCGACCAATTACTTTAACATCTAGCCACTATGTCTCAAAATAAGAACGATTTATTTTATGTCTATTTGTTTGTGTTTTGTGTTTGAACTCTGTTTGTTCAATTATTTCTCATTTGTTTGTATAAATGTATTTTATATTGTTGTGACTATGTTGTTTTACATAGTACGTTTCAACTATTTGCATTAAAATGATTTTAGCATGCATTTATATATAAACAATAAATGATGATTTTAACTTGAATCATTTTGCACTGAGTCTATTGATATATATCAATTTGCCTGTTGTAGGTCTGCCTATGACCATCTAATTGCCTAGGTTTTTTGCTTCTACTTGTATTATCCCTACCCTAGGACTTATTGTACTTTGTAGGGGGTCCCTTTGTATTTCAATTAATGGGCCGACAACGTCACATTCCCCACTGCCGGAGGTGACTGGTGACGGACGTTCCACGATTCTCAATCATAAAGGGCCCATCAGTTGTTGTGCACAGGGTTAGCCGTCACGGGCCTACCACCACATGGCGCTGACTGGGGTTGCACAGGGTTAGTGGCACCCGGAGCCATGCGGCCGTCACCGAAATTGCTGAGCGGGTGTGCAGCCTGCGATGATGACGTGTGCACTGATGTGGTCTCTGTCATTGATGTCTCAGAACTCAGCGTCATGTGTGAGACCTGCTGGGCCACGGTGCGGGTCCGCATGATGTGGAGCATGCCATGGTCGTGGGACCGGGGCCTGGAGCTTGCACGGGCACGTGGTATGCCCGCTGGTGGACACACCGTTGGCGGCAGGTGAGCAGTGAGGCCTGGGTGCGCAAGGGCGGACAGCCAGCGCTGGCCGGCGGGAGGGGCTAGGGTGCGGCTGCATGTGTGCGCATGGGCGGACAGGCGTTGTTGCCGTGTGCAGTGAGATGGACTCTGCCATGATTGATTCTGGCCTCGATTACAGATTGCAGACCTGGTGGCTTGCAGTGTATACAGGCACGTGGCACGTGGTTGGAGACACACCAGTGGCAGCAGGTGAGCATTGGTGCCTGGGTGCGCGGGGGCGGCAGTGTCTCTCCCTCTCTCTCTCCCTTCCTTTCCTTCTCACTCTCTCTCTCCCTTCCTTTCCTTCTCTCTCTCTCTCTCTCTCTCTCTCCCTTCCTTTCCTTCTCTCTCTCTCTCCCTTCCTTTCCTTCTCTCTCTCTCGCTTCCTTTCCTTCTCTCTCTCTCTTTTCCTTTCCTTCTCTCTCTCTCTGTTGGAAAACGAGGCAGCATCTGTGAGGCCTGCACAAATAACATGACTACATTTGTCCTTCACTGGGAACCAAACACCCAACTGTAGCGCCTGACTCTCAGAGGGTAGCGTTGCAGAGCAGTCTGAGGCTTTACTCAAGGGAGGTGGTGTGGGCTAGTAATCGCCATTTGCAGGTGCGCAGAAATAACACTCAATAATTGATTGTCCAGCCTGTACTTTGCTTTATAAAAGTAAGAGTACATTTATTAAACACACACACTACTCAATACTATGCACCAATTTACAAATATACATAAGCTGTTGGAATTACTTTGTGACATTGCGTAACATCTCCACCCCTCCCAAAAGGGGGGTGGGGTCTAATACCACCACTCCCATGTATGCACATCATCTTGCCCCCTAATGCAGTGGGTTGAGCATAACCTGGAGCGAGGGCCCTGCGCACTGGCACCATCCCAGTGGCGACCCACCCCATTACCTCAACACGCATTAAAAATAGGTTCACCTGCCCTAGTGACACATAACCCTGACTGAGCATCCTATATTGACCATACAGTATGCACCCCTACATCTTCAGGGCTAACAGTCTGGGTTGTTCCTCACTTAAGCGCAGCAGCAAGAATACATGTTTAAGCCCTACTCTGGAATGACAGTACTCATCACCTTTGTTGGACATTAGAATGCATTGCAATTACAGCCCCTAAAGGCATCACAGATGAAATCATAGGATTACGCATATACAGCCAGACACCCTAGCAGAAATGTCTGGCAACATAACCCCACTTTGCTTATGACATCACCTTACACAGGTACTTCACATTACATATGTGACCTTCAGTCCCTCTAACAAGAAATAACCTGTTAGTAAATGCAGTTCTGGTGCAATTACACCTCTTCACCTCCAGGGGATGCCCTTCTCCAGACATCCCCAACTCAGCCCTTCACTCCACGAAGCACTTCGCAATACACCCTCAGCTGTAGAACAAAAGTTCCAGCCCAGAAGGTGTAATGAAACAGGTTGAGCCCTTGAGGGGTTATCCTTTTTAAATCCCTAGGAAACTTAGGGTGGGACTTAACTTCGTGCTGGGGGAGGCTGCGTTGCTCCTGCAGCTCCCCCGGCACCTTTGCATTCATGTGGGGGTGACCCCGTCCTCCTGGGGCCACCACAGGCAGAGAAACAAGCAGATTCTCAAATGCCTGGCAAGGCATTATGGGGCGCTTCGTGCTCCGCTTTATGAATATGGGATGAGTGGCTCTCCCGCTGTGCCGGGGAGAGCCGCGATCACGCTGGCGCTTCGCGCCTCATCCCCTCCTCGGTGGGGGGCCCGGTCCCACCCGGACCCCCAGGTGAGTGTTCGCATGCCGGGGAGTCCACCCCCGGCTGCGCTGGCCGTTTGTCGGGGGCCCGGTCCCACCCGGGCCCCTGGCTCCGCCTCCTTTGTTTTTCCGGGGTCCCGGTCCCACCCGGGACCCCCGCAGCCTCTCCAGGTTGGAGGGCAGCCTGGGGAGCCCACCCCCGGCTGCTCCCGCCGGCTCCCCGCCCGGCCAGCACCCTTGCGTGCTGCCACGGGAGCCGGCACTACAGATCTGGTCTGCCCGCTCCGGCGGGCAGACACGGGGGCCAGCGCCGGTCCCGCTGGCCTCGGGGGAGTGCGACGGCACTCCCCCGTTCTTCCTCCGTTCTTCCGGGGCCCGGAGATGGGGTCCCGGGCCCCTCCTCCTCTTCACAGGGAGCGCGATGGCGCACCCCGACTGACGCTGCCTCGGGGCCCGGAGATGGGGTCCCGGGCCCCTTCTCGCCTCTTCACGGGGAGCGCGCTGGCGCTCCCCGACGACAGCTGCTTCGCCGGGGGCCAGGGTGGGCTCCTGACACCCCGTAGATACGGGTTCGTCTTCGCAGGGGCACGACGGCGCTCCCCCGACTTTGCTTCGGGGCCCGGGGATGGGGTCCCGGGCCCCCTGGGGTCTCTTCACGGGGAGCACGACGGCGCTCCCCGTCTTTACTTCTTCGGCGGGGGCCAGGGTGGGCTCCTGGCACCCCGCGCCTCCCAAATCTTCACGGGGAGCGCGACGGCGCTCCCGGCTCTACTCTCTTTGGTAAGAGTAAGAGTACATTTATT
Source organism: Calotriton arnoldi (assembly GCA_963921515.1). Lineage (NCBI taxonomy): Eukaryota > Metazoa > Chordata > Amphibia > Caudata > Salamandridae > Calotriton > Calotriton arnoldi. Next base: position 481,826 of record CAWUFW010011967.1, on the reverse strand, counting down.
AAACACACACACTACTCAATACTATGCACCAATTTACAAATATACATAAGCTGTTGGAATTACTTTGTGACATTGCGTAACATCTCCACCCCTCCCAAAAAGGGGGGGGGGTGGGGTCTAGTACCACCACTCCCATGTATGCACATCATCTTGCCCCCTAATGCAGTGGGTTGAGCATAACCTGGAGCGAGGGCCCTGCGCACTGGCACCATCCCAGTGGCGACCCACCCCATTACCTCAACACGCATTAAAAATAGGTTCACCTGCCCTAGTGACACATAACCCTGACTTAGCATCCTATATTGACCATACAGTATGCACCCCTACATCTTCAGGGCTAACAGTCTGGGTTGTTCCTCACTTAAGCGCAGCAGCAAGAATACATGTTTAAGCCCTACTCTGGAATGACAGTACTCATCACCTTTGTTGGACATTAGAATGCATTGCAATTACAGCCCCTAAAGGCATCACAGATGAAATCATAGGATTACGCATATACAGCCAGACACCCTAGCAGAAATGTCTGGCAACATAACCCCACTTTGCTTATGACATCACCTTACACAGGTACTTCACATTACATATGTGACCTTCAGTCCCTCTAACAAGAAATAACCTGTTAGTAAATGCAGTTCTGGTGCAATTACACCTCTTCACCTCCAGGGAATGCCCTTCGCCAGACATCCCCAAATCAGCCCTTCACTCCACGAAGCACTTTGCAATACACCCTCAGCTGTAGAACAAAAGTTCCAGCCCAGAAGGTGTAATGAAACAGCTTGAGCCCTTGAGGGGTTATCCTTTTTAAATCCCTAGGAAACTTAGGGTGGGATTTAACTTCGTGCTGGGGGAGGCTGCGTTGCTCCTGCAGCTCCCCCGGCACCTTTGCATTCATGTGGGGGTGACCCCGTCCTCCTGGGGCCACCACAGGCAGAGAAACAAGCAGATTCTCAAATGCCTGGCAAGGCATTATGGGGCGCTTCGTGCTCCGTTTATGAATATGGGATGAGCGGCTCTCCCGCTGTGCCGGGGAGAGCCGCGATCACGCTGGCGCTTCGTGCCTCATCCCCTCCTTGGTGGGGGGCCCGGTCCCACCCGGACCCCCAGGTGAGTGTTCGCATGCCGGGGAGTCCACCCCCGGCTGCGCTGGCCGTTTGTCGGGGGCCCGGTCCCACCCGGGCCCCTGGCTCCGCCTCCTTTGTTTTTCCGGGGTCCCGGTCCCACCCGGGACCCCCGCAGCCTCTCCAGGTTGGAGGGCAGCCTGGGGAGCCCACCCCCGGCTGCCCCCGCCGGCTCCCCGCCCGGCCAGCACCCTTGCGTGCGGCCACGGGAGCCGCCACTACAGATCTGGTCTGCCCGCTCCGGCGGGCAGACACGGGGGCCAGCGCCGGTCCCGCTGGCCTCGGGGGAGTGCGACGGCACTCCCCCGTTCTTCCTCCGTTCTTCCGGGGCCCGGAGATGGGGTCCCGGGCCCCTCCTCCTCTTCACGGGGAGCGCGACGGCGCTCCCCGACTGACGCTGCCTCGGGGCCCGGAGATGGGGTCCCGGGCCCCTTCTCGCCTCTTCACGGGGAGCGCGCCGGCGCTCCCGGACGACAGCTGCTTCGCCGGGGGCCAGGGTGGGCTCCTGGCACCCCGTAGATACGGGTTCGTCTTCGCAGGGGGCGCAACGGCGCTCCCCCGACTTTGCTTTGGGGCCCGGGGATGCGGTCCCGGGCCCCCTGGGGTCTCTTCACGGGGAGCACGACGGCGCTCCCTGTCTTTACTTCTTCGGCGGGGGCCAGGGTGGGCTCCTGGCACCCCGCGCCTCCCAAATCTTCACGGGGAGCGCGACGGCGCTCCCCGGCTCTACTTCTCTTTGGGGGGCAGCCCCTGGGACCCACCCTGGGGGCATCTCTGAGACCGGCGGTCAAAGGCCGCCTACCTTCCGGGGGCCATATCTCAGCCCCTGGGGGTCCGATCTGCCCCATTTTCGCGTCCTCTTGCTCCTGGTGGTGGCCCCCAGCCACTGGGAGCACTCTCCTTCATCCTCCGGGTCTCCAAGAGGGGGCATTCTGCAGGGAGCGGTCTTTACTGGCTCCCTGCGCCAGACTTTCGCCTGGCTCTCCTCCTGGGCCTCTCTTCTCCCTGCGCAGAGGCCCCTGCTTCTGCGCACCGGTCCTGGTCTCTTCTTCTGGCGCTATTAGGGGCCTGGGGGCAGTCAGGGGTACCTCCTTCCAACTGCCCATGGCCAGGCTCCAGCACCTTCCGCCTCAGCAGACCACACCCCAGAGAGAGCTCTCTTCCTCTTCCAGTGGTTTTTAAAAGCTGAGTAGGGGGCTGGCAGGAAGTCTCTGTTTGTCCTATCCAACAGCGACACATCACTTCCCTGCCCCTGCTCCCTCCTCCTTGTCCAACCTCTGGGTTTGTTCAAAATGGCGTCATCCAGGGTCTCTGGCCACATGGTCTCTGAAACAAGACCCTTTCCCCAGTGCTGCCTTCACCTTGGTTCAGCTTGGTGCCTGGCACCCAGCGACAGCTGCTGATGGATTAGCCTGTAGCTCCACCTATCTTCTCTCCTTGGAGGGAAGATCTTCGCTCTGGGAAGAAAGGTCATTAATCTAACCTGCCAGGGCCAGACCCCAGCCAGGGACTCAGAGAAATATGACATTTCTGGATGACCCAAAAGCAGTACAAATATGACTTGGGACTCTGCAGAATACTCCTTTTCACATCCGCTACAGTGGACTTTAGTGCGTGTCTGGAATCTGTAGGCCTTATGGAAGTTAATCTAGCACATGGGCTCCACATCCCCATAGGGGAATAATGAAGTGAAAAACACAGTAAAGCACACTGACTTTCCCTGGCATGTTCCTTCCTAGCGTGTAAGGCCTATTCCGTGTCACCACCCAATTCTGCATAAGTCCTGCCACACCATTCACTTTGTAGCTGCTCCTGGACTGCGCACGCCCAGAATCTCCCCTGCGCAGCCCCTACACGTGTGCACACGCATGTACACAGGTGTCTGCATGTAACCAGTCTTGTGCCCCTTACTCCAGCTGCTGCGCAGCGGCCTAGTCAAGCTAGGGGGACACCAGTAAAATCCACATGCAGTCTCTTTCATCATGAGTTCACTGTGGAGGAGTCCCAATTTATGAGGCTTTCCCACAGTAACAACTCAACACATAGGTGCTCAAAAAGCGAAAAATCCGGGCGGCCCATAGTGTCAGAACCACCTTCTAACACTCTCCCTCTCCCTTTCTTTGTTTCTCTCTCTGCCTTTCTTTCCTTCTCTCTTTCTCTGTGTCCCGCTCCTTTGATTTGCGCATGACACACGTTCTGATTTTGTGCTTTATTTTCCAGGCTGTGACATCAAGATTGTCCCGGACGGACCCGACAGGAGTCTTCCGCATTTGTGTTTTGTGTTGTATTTCAATAAAGTTTTTGGTTGTTACTTCAATGATGAGTGCCTGTTTCTCGTTCTTCTGACCACACGTGTGTTTCTTGTTGTCATTGTGCGACATCATGCGCTTTTTGTGGCTCTTGTGTCATGCACGGTATGTGTTTGTCCAGGGGGGGGATGGTCCAGGGGGCGGGGAGGCCTGGGAGTGGTGGCGGTGGGTGTTGTGGCCCTCTTGGGTCTCCGAGCTGCATGATCATTGTCTCCATGGCATCTATGGGTCTTCAGATGTGGCTCTGGCCTGAGCTCCCTTTCATACTGCAGGTAGTCGTCCTGCTTAACACCAGCCGAAGGCAGGTGTTAAATCCCTGCTGCTACCACGGCTTATCGCCTGTTTTTGGTTCACATCGCAGATCTGGCAGTTTGTTGTGAAAGTGGTGGAGTGGTGTTTTCGTGATTTTTTGCAACGGGAATGCCTACTCTGCATCTCATTGGAGTTAGTTGGTGGTGTCACCTGTGGAGTTAAATTTTGCGGCAGTTATCGCGGGAATTCTGGCGATGTCTGCAGTTTGCACCCGCTTGTGAATGGGGCGATAAATCTATCTCCACTTTTGATGCGCTAAAGTGCCGATAACTCAACGATAAGTCTTTGTGAATATGCCCCTTAGTGTTTCAAAACATAATAATGATTCAAACCTGCTAAGTTAAAAACGGAAGGAGCTACCGTATACATCCATATTAAACAATAACAGCCGACGACCTTTGCTTCTGTGGACTTTGCTTCCTAATGCTGGCCAGTTCTTAACATGAGTTTCTCTCAGGGTAGAGCTGCAGAAGTCGCGAGAACCCCGAGGATGGCGGAGGGAGTTCAGGGGGAAGCCTCTCCACAGGAGCTGCACTTCACCTATCGGGGAATACTGTACCCAAAACTAAGATGCAGCCCAGACGAGTTCCAAACCCTGCAGGACTTTGTTGCTAGGAGGGATGACATGATGTTGGTGGCCTACCCAAAATGCGGTGAGTGAGTGGGTATACTGCTGACATTTTTATGAAGTCTTTGTTTTTTTTGGTTTTTCTAGCCAGTAGCCTCTGCATTTTGATACTTGCTTTTTTGAGTTTGCCATTGCACTACCTACATACTAATTGTTAACTTGTTGCACTTAAATTTGATTTACAAATATTAGTAGTTTTGTGAGTTTAGTTTGTAATTCTTCCCTTGCAGTCTGACCCTCCCCCGATATTTAGTTAGTTGCAAAACACAGGAGTCTGTCGATATTACTACAGCTCAATCTTTCAGGTTTTTGTATTTTTGTAGAATTATGTTGCCACTTAAATCAGAATTATGACTTGTTGTTTCAGAATACATCATCTTTTTGAAGTAAGCCCTCAATTAGAGGGCACTGCTAAATCATTGATAATACTGAAAGCTGTGACATTAATTTAGGATATCTTATGATCATTTTCAGAAATGTCTCTGGAGAAGGTATGCTGAATTAATAGCGAAAAGAATATTTCTGCTGGCTACTGACTAGGGGGCATATTATCAAGAACGGCGTTAAAATTATCGCCGGTTTAGCGGCAGAAAACTGCCGCTAAAGCGGCGATAATGGGCTTGATAATATGCCTGGAGAATTCAATAGAAGCCCATGTTCACACCAGAACATGGACTTCTATTGGAATTCTCAGGGCATATTATCAAGCCCGTTATCGCCGCTTTAGCGGCAGTTTTCTGCCGCTAAAGCGGCGATAATTTTAACGCCGTTCTTGATAATATGCCCCTTGATTACCGGGCTGAGAAGTAATTGTAATGGAAAGGGCTGCTGACCAGGGCTTTGAGTGGGATGGAAAAAGTCTGTGTGTGTGGAGGGGGGCTTTCTAAAAGGGGCGTGGCCTAAGAAGCATAACTAGGAATCCTTTTGGCAGGCATGGCCTATTTAATTTAGGGTGTGGCTTAAAACATGTGAACTAAAATCCTATGCTCCCCATAGTGTATCACCTGCCCAGTATTTTGGTGCCTCTCTGTGAGCTTTCTGTTATTGCATCCAGACACCTGAGAAAGTAATGAACATACACCTAAAACAAGCCAAACCTTTTGGCTTTGCCAATGCTTATAGGCAGCATTACATGTGTAACAACGGTGATTTTGTTGTCAAACATTAGAATTGAAATGTGTCAATTCTGAAATTATGAGACTGTGGATTAAACTAAGGTCGGTGGACGGGGTAGTAGTCTTCGGAGTGTCTCAATCACCCCCATTCTTCACTTCACATCACTTTCCTCTCCAATCTCTCTGTTACATATTTACGTTCTTTTTCAGCCCATGTCTTTCTGGAACCCTCCATCAGCATTTCTCAGACCCCATGTCCTTTATTTGTCCTCCTAGCACCCTTTTTTCACTTTCTCCTACAGGCACTTCTGTGCATCTCCTTCACTTCACCATACCCCTACGTGCACACCACACCCACTCACCTGTAAACACTGCATTTTCTTTTACTTTCACCCTCTCAATATTTTAACAACTGTGCACCTCCTTCACACACTTTCACAGAAAAAAACAATTAAAATAGGCAAGTGTGACTATCGCTCTGTGTGCTCTGCAGAGAAGCCAAGGATTGGATGTGCATTGATTCTGAACACCTCTGTGGCTGACTGACAGGCACTGGTGAGAAACCTGCACTACTTTCAAACTCTACTCCAGAGCTCTTAATTGTAGCACATTATAAATAGTGACCCACAACCTGAAATGCGCACAGACTCAGTTCACAGTAAGCAGTATACAAGAGTAATATGGTACGTGTAAAAAACTACAGGAACACAACATCCTGTTAAAAGCAAGCACTCTTGGAGGATGTAAGATTAAGTAAAGTATGAAAAGTAAACAGAAGCTACATTCATAACGTGGAATACCTGGTTGTTTTTTTCAGTCATTATTAATAAAGCGATCAAAATCTTTGCCTGTAAAGTTTAGGACATACATTTAGGGCCCGAGAGGGACCTGTTTCAATGTCAGTTTTAAATTACTGCTGGGTTTGGGATCCAGAGGGACTTGCCCCACTTAAAGCACTGTTGCTGACAAACGTATTGCTGAATCAGCCCTTTTTGCGTTATTTACTAGCTCTTTTAAAAATCATAGCTTTAGAGTTTTCTGTACAGAGGTGTTGATTATCTAGCGGCAATTACGTTTACAATTAGTTTTCTGCATTTATGTGCAGGGTAGTTACAGCCAGCAGTTTGCCTTTGGATTTTTACTCCATGTGCTGAACACAGGAGGGCCAGATTTATCATTGTATTGCGTTGCCCTTGCGTCACGCATGGTGCTGCAATGGTAATGCAACCTAAGCCAGAATTACTAAGCAACGCAAGGTCACATTGCATGGCCCTGCGTTGCTTGGTAATTCTGGAGTAATGCAAGGCAGCAAAAGTCACTGCCTTGCGTTACTGTGCCCGGGGAGGGTGATCCATGGGTAGGGCATGGGTGTTCCCACGTATCCACCCATGGAATTTGTCGTGTTCCCAGGTTTACTCAAACTGGTAAACTTGGGAATGTGTCAAAATGCTTTCCCAGGGGAGGCGCAACGAGGTGAAATATCTTTATTTCTCCACGTTGTTTCCTCTTTCTCTGTGTGCTTCTTCCGGCAGCACACTTAGAAGGAGGAGCCAGCCTTTAAGGTTTTTGTGCAGGAAGGTGCCCCTTCATGCACAAAAACAATTCTGCCTGCAATGCAGGCACCCTTGTACCATGGCGCAAGGGTGCTTGCGTGGGAGCTAGGCGATTGTGCACCAGTGCAGGCAGAGAACAGGAATGTGCCATATCTTGGTAAATAGGGCACATTCCTGCCCTCTTTCTTTCACACAGTACATCAAGTTGTGTTGCTGTGGTGCGTTGTGTGAAATAACAATAAATCTGTTCCAGGATCTCTAAGGCTTCAGAAAAGTGCTAACAACCTAGCATTTCAAACTGAATATAAGTCTACCACAATATATGTCACTAATCAAAACACAAAGATAGCGTGACACCCCATAATTTTACCACAGTTCACTATTTAGTGAAACATGAGAAAGGGATGTGTTGACATCCCTGTTGCCGCTACCTACTTCGCTTCCAGTTTATTCGCAATTCCAAGAATTGGACGAGGATGATTCTTGTGTCCCTATACGCCGACGATATTGTTCTTCATGTTCGCCTGCCGCAGGAAAATTTAGACCCTTTGATAAGGGAAATCATCAGGTTCGGACGCTTCTCCGGACTGGGAATTAACTGGCACAAATCTGTAATATTCCCCCTCACCACCAGCACTCAGCAGTGGGACTGTGAATACTCGCTCGAACGGTGTGAAGACTCGACTAAATACTTGGGTATACATATTCACATAGATACGGCTCAAATAATCCGATTGAACTATGGCCAGGCGGTCCACAAACTCGAGTCGCAGGTTGAGAAATGGCTGCGACTCCCCCTCTCACTTGCGGGTCGGTGGCCCTTATAAAAATGATTGTCCTCCCTAAATTTTTGTATCTCTTCAATAACATCCCTATCCCACTCCCGAACAGCTTCTTTTTAATACTACGCTCCCACTTCATCAGACTGGCTTGGGGAAGCAGGAGGCCCAGGGTTCGCTGGCAGGTCATGACCCTGCCTTATGATAGAGGAGGCTTTGGGGTTCCAGACCTTCAGCTCGATTACCTGGTCGCACAATGTAGCTACGCGCACGCCTGGTTCCACCAAGACGCTAGAATTCCTTACCTGCGGCCAGAGGCGGACTTGGTTCTGCCTGACACCCTTAACGGTGTCCTACCTCGAGGCATACCAAGGGATTCTAGGGACATCCAAACAGTTTCCACCACCAGTTGGGCCTGGAAAAAGCTTTGCAGAATCACAGGCGCTCCCATGTTATACTCGTCGGCCCTTCCGGTCATAAACAATCGTTGGATCCCAATTATGGGTGAGAGATTGATACAGCGCACACTCACTAAATACGACATTAGCACAGTGGGGGATTTATTTCCTGGAGGACATGTTTTCTCGATCACGGAAGAAGATAGGTTCAGCACGGCGTCATTTATGGACAAGTTTGTTCTGAATCGGGTTCACTCGGCACTCAGAGTGACTATGCCCAACTTTCCCCTTGAACCTGAATTGTTCAGCCCGCTCACCACGATCATTGAGAACGAAGGAGGGGAACATCTCATTTCTAAATTATACAGAGCGTGCGCGGCGGTTATCCCCGTAGACGATACCAAGGTTCGTGCAGACTGGGAGGCAGACCTGGGGCATCCCATCCTTGACGAACAATGGTCCAAGTGCTGCTCGCAGATAAAAGCGGTCTCCCTGAATAGTCGTCATAAATTGATCCACTTCAAATTTCTGCGACAAAGTTACGTTACCCCAGAGAAAACACATAGAATTGACCCGAACAGGCCCCTTTGTTGTCTGAAATGCGGGGCTCCGCACGCAGATTTCGCACACCTCTCCTGGAATTGTGTTAAGATCCAAAATTACTGGGAAGCAGTGTTTCAGACGCTGGGGGAAATGGTGGAATTGGAGTTCACGCCCACACCTGAGGTGGCCCTAATGGGCTATGTGGCCAACTTCCCCAAAGGGGTCCGGAAATTCATTGCCATCAGCCTGTTGCTGGCGAAGAGAGAGATCGCCATTAAATGGGGACGCAAATCAGCACCTACATTAAAGAACTGGTTAAACAGTCTAACGTATTGCAACACAAATAGCAATCTGTATGCCAGCACCTTGCCTCGATCCTCACGTCCGAAGGATATATGGGGCCCCCTTAAAAATTATGCAGCTACGTCACGTTCACCTTCCGCCTCACAATTGGAACATGGTATAGTCCCCACTGGAGTGGGTTAGTGGGTCTCCCCTCATTGTTCAGTTAGGGCTCCACACAGCATGTTGTCAAGTTTGCACCCGGATGGGGGGGATTGTCTATTGGGGCGGGTTGGACGGATGGGCCATTAAGAGTCGACATCTTTTAGACCGGTTTGTAACGATCGCTTTCTGTTCTGCTTCATTCATCGATTTCTAGCTGCATTCAGGTGGTATCCTAGGTATATTAAAAAGTTACATGCCAACATGTTTCTGCCTTCCGTATGGGTACTCTGCACTGACTACTTGCAGTATAGGGACTCATAGATGCAGTCCTGATGAATGCCATAGGCGAATAGGCCAACGGAAGGCAGAAACATGTTAGCATGAATGTTTACTCATGCAGTGACGCATATTGGTCATTACACCCATATATGCCTCCTGTAGTTACTCCTTTGGTAACTTTTTAATATACCTAGGATACCACTTTAATAAAGGACACTTTTGTGGGCTATCCTAAGGTGTTTTTTACCAGTCAGCTGGATAATAGTATTATCCAGATAAGATCAGTAATATCTAAGAACTCCCTCAGGTTAGCCCCAGCCTGAGGTTGAGTTCGCCCTGTCAGTACCATCTTACCCAGGTGGGACGAGGTGGCAAATGATGAAGCATGTCACATTATGTGAGTGAGCCATACTCGTCCAATTCTTGGAATTGCGAATAAACTGGGAGTGAAGTAGGTAGCAGCAACAGGGATGTCAACACATCCCTTTCTCATGTTTCGCTAAATAGCGAACTGGGGTGAAGTGCTGGGATGTCACGCCATCTTTGTTTTTGATTAGTGACTAAAGGCAGGCTTGAGCCCACTGATGCGCTGTATCTCTCCTTTTGTGTGATAGAATACCAAAATATATGCACATGTGCAGTCACCTTCTGAAGCCAACATTTATATTCATAGGAGTAGGACCTTTAAAAGGTCACAGCCTACCACATCACTCCCCACTACACCGTATATCACCATAAATCCTTCACAGCTGGTGCCCAGAGCAAATCCAACACACTAGCCTCTTCCCTTTTCTCTCATTTGACCTTTCTCACTCACATCCTCTCCTGCCACCCTTCGTCCCTCTTACTGTCTATTTTCCCCCAGGTATCTTTTTTCGACCTTTTTAGATCTGGTTTTTGACAGCACAGCTGTCGAACACACATTACTCACAATATAAATAGAGCGAACTTTGGTTCCACCCCTTTCAACCATTGGCTGTCTTTGACGCCCTCTTTCCGCCACTGACTTAAGAGTTTGTCAATCCCATCTTTGCCCAGCCCAATGGAGTACTCGTCTCTTGCTTAATGCTATTGCCTGTTTGATGTATCAACCTCCTTCCTTTGGAATGCATAAGGATTCCTTCTCTTTTCAGCCTCTGCTTACAGTTGCTGTGAGGCCATGCTCTCCCTTCTCCGCTCCGCTACGCTGACTGCCATTGGCCAAATCACCCTCTACGCTCACAGAGAACTCGGGCATCCAGGCAGACCGAGATGGAGAGCAGCCCATCATCAATTGTCTCTTGACGATGGCGCTGCATGTTTTGGGACACTCCTGCACGGAGAACCTCAACAGCTGTACCGTGTCACTTTCCCTTAACCCTGCCCTGTATCCTACTGCACTTCACAATATTGGTATACGGCGGGGGGGGGCCTGGAACACAATTCAAAAAGATATGTGCATCTATGCTTGTGTTATGTTAATTTATTGGGAGAAGAGTTGGCTCGCTGTTCACTTTCTGTCATCTGCATGAGAAAATAAAGAGCCTTCCCTCTTTTTCCTGTATCTGAGCCATTTTCTCTTTGCCCTTACTGGGCATTTAGCCTTTATCCCTGTTTCAGTACACAGCCAGCTGCCCTATAATCAGCCTCCGTGCATCGCTCCTCTTCCCCTTTTCTCTATTCCAGCCTTCCAGTATCCTCCATACCACCTCCCGTTATCCCTTCTCATGGACGGCGATACCTCCAATTGCCCAGTTATTGTCACATAGGACAGGCAAAATACTCCTGTCCCTGCCGCATCCAAATAGATTTGCACTTGCCAACACCTTTCTTAATCTAGTTACAACACAGTGTCTCCACTGAAATGTGTCAAAAATGATAGCCAAATCCTCTCAGCCTTGCGCCCATTTTTACCTTGAGATGTGGCAACACTGCACCGGCCATGGAAATATTGAATCTACTACAAAATATTCTCCCTCCTCTTACCACCCTGCATGTGAAATGTAATGTTCCAACAACCTCCGCGCCTTTCGCAGCTCCACCTTTTTCTTTTCTACCAACACATCCAGCAATTAAACTAGTAACTGTACCGTTGGGAACACCACATCTATATTTTCCATGTCTAACTCAGCCCCCAAAAATGTTTAAACTTGACAGGGCTCTTCTTTCTTCTTAGGTGGTAGGGGCACTCTCAACTGTGACATAAGGACCTCAAACTGCAATCGCGCCTACAAACACTGCTCTTCACAGTTCAGCCTACAAAAAGATCATCCAAGTAGTGTTACTCTACCAAAACCTGTTCTTATTCTAAAACCCTGCTGCAGAAAAGGCCAGAAAAAAAATTAACCACGAATGCGAAATGGAACACCCATGGGTAACACTTTATCTATACAAAGAGCTCCTTCTAACTGGATACCCAAAACAGGGAAGTCAATGGGGCGTGGGAGAGGCAGATAAGAAGCTATCCAGCTAACCACAAACCTCATCATATCATCTTTCCTCTGCCTTAAAATCCTTTTCCAGTCGGTCTCTTTTTACAGCCTCTGACTCCAAAAACGTCTTCTCCCATTGTCGGTGTGACTTCTCTGCCAGCTGCCAAGCCCTTACACTACTACATCCCACACTTCGGGCAGCACTGCGGTTGCTGCCTCATCCACCTCCAGAACTAAACCACACAATCTCATCCATTCCGAATGAAACAGTGCATCAGCCGCCCAGTTGTGTAGGCCGGGAATGTGTCATACCCTAAACACAATGTTCCAACGCAAACACCACAATACAAGTTCTCTCATATTGCAAAGCACTTACTGGTCCTTCGATGGCTGCCTGTTGACCTCGTGGACTACTTTATGATTGTCCACCACGCATGCCACCTTTTTGTCTCACAACTTCCTCCCCCCACAGTCTCACTGCCAGCACCTCTATAGAAAAGTCCCAAAATGTAATGCTGTACTTCCCTTGCTTCCGGCTCCACCTCCCTTTCCCTTATAATCCAAACCCCCCAGCACCAGATGCGTCCGAAAATGTTTCCACCTGCAAAGTTGCTGTGTCTTCATGCTCCCAAACTCTGACTTCATTGTAGACAGTCAAAAATCTTTGCCACACCTCCAAGTTTCTCTTTATTCTGCTAGTCATACACATCCTGTGATAAGTCTAAGCCACTCCCCTCATTGACAGCACCACTTGCTTGCAAAACACTCTCCACCGGGTCACTACTCTGCACACAAAAATTAAACTGTCCAAGTAACTGCTGAACAAACCTCAGCTCACATTTTTTTCATGCTAATGGCCAGAACCAATAACTCTTGCAGTCTCTGGAATACATCCACTGGTATTCGTGACACCATTGTCACGGACTCCCGCACTGTCCCCAGAAATGTTGTTTCATTTGCTGGAGGAATTCTGAAATGATGTGTCACTTCCTGAAAAGCTGTCATAAGTCTCGAGCATTCACTCCTCTAGTCTACCTCTTCCACCTTCAAAATGTTGTCAGGGTATGCAGCAGTTGCTCAGACCCCGAAACCTTTCATACTGTCCATCCTCAAACATGCTGAACTTCTCAAAAGCAGCACAGGCAACTGCACAGCCCTTGGGCATCGCCTTGTGTATGTGACATTCAACTGTACGCCACCAACTGAAAGACTGAAAGCCATGTGTGTGTAATATGAAAGCAAACTTTATATCTACCTACTCAATCTCCACTCCTCTCCCACACTGGCTCACCAGTTTTACTGCCTCATGAAAGCTGGTGTATGAAACCAGAAACTCATCTTGGTCTAAGTAGTCATTTACTGAGGACCTTTCCAGCCAAGAAAGGTGATGTTTCAACAAGAATTTGTCTTAGGCCTCTTTGGCACAATTTCAATCAGTGATATGAGTAAATAATTTATTGGTGACATCACAAACGGCCTTGCCATTCCCCTTCCAGATACTTGCTTGATCAATTTGTCCTATATGATCTGCTGTTTTCCTTTACTCGATCTCAAATTTCCTGTCAATCTCCTGGGGTCTGCATATGGTATTCTAAACCTGTTCATAAATCCTGCCCTTAAGTAGGCTTCCCTATACACAGGAACACTGGTAATATGCGGTAGGAGAAGGCCAAATTATGTGGCAGGATTGTCCAAATTATGCGGCAAGAAAAGCCACATTATGCGGCATAATGCGGCACATTTTCTGATAGTATTACTTTATTATTTTGTCATTTTTACACCTGTTAAATCTGTCTGGGCATGGGTTGCACCTTATTAGTACCAGTTTAATGCTTAAACATAGCAATAAGCAAGAGAAAGGTGACCAGTCAACATTTGCAATGGGGCTTCCACTGCACAGCAACATGTGTCGCTGCATTTTTAGTAACTTTTGAACCGTTTGAGCTAGAAAATTGTTTTGGGGCAAAATCTGCAGATTATACAGCAGATATCGGATTATGTGGCAAATGCGAGGGATCCATAATTATGCGAAAAATGCTGCTGCCACACAATTGCATAATTCCAGTGGCCCTGCCTATACAGGTACATTCACAGTCACTTACCCCTGTTGCCCATGTCACTTTGGAGTAACCACTCTCTCTTTATACCCCTTTCCTATCTCTTTTGCCCCTGCCACCTTGTGCTGCCCCTCGGTCACTGTGGCAGTGTAAGACTGAGTGCTTCTCGACATACTTCTGACAGTCGTGCCTAAATTTTCAAGAATATCGGTAACACGCTACTTTGTTGAAGTTCCAATAGTATCTGATGGGTCCTCACCTCCCCTCTTCTCCCCAGGGTGGAACACCATGGAAACAGCCCTATCAGCAGTGGTAACCTGCCACACGTGTACTGTAGGCAGAATCCTTGTTGGCATCATGAACTGTAGCCAGAATTCATTGTCCAGCTCTCCCAATGCCTTGGCAGGGTTCAAATGTCAAACGGTTCCTATGAATCAAGTAGAAATGGGTATCTGGACAACATAACCATCAGAATATGGGGCCTGAGTCCACCCATATCATTAGAGTATGTTGGCCCAATTACTAGCTAGCTCACAGTGCGTCATCTGGACACCTAACCTTACAGGGTACCAGATAGTATCTGCAACCTCAGAACATGACTACTCTAATTCCCCAAGGAAATCGTGAAAACAGATCTGCCCTTTCATTGTTACTCAGGCATGCCCAGAGAGAGATACAAGACAAATACAAATTGAGGGCCTCATTTATGAAAAGTGTTGCATTGCTGCGGGAAAACGGTGATCCAACACTTTTCATAGTGCCATCCTTGTAACATCATGATGCATCGTATTTACTGTACAGTGCTCCATGTTGCAAGGATTTACAGATAAGTTAGTATTCCTGACATATCTGTAGGCACAAAATTGGCGCATTGCTGGAGTGTGTCTGAAAACAGACACAACTCCAGCAATGTGTCTTTTCACATGGGGCAGGTCCCATTTGAAAAGCCCTGTGTCACTCCTTACGCCTGCTTCAAGCAGGCGTAAGTGTTTGATGTAGTGATTTCATAGATTCGCTGTGTCACTTCTGCGTGGCTTTGCTGCGATGGAACGCCCACTCTGCATACATTATACCTGTTGCAGGTATAATGTAGCGCAGGGTTTTACAAAGTGACGCATTTGCCTAGATGCGTCACTTTGTAAATATGGCGCAGTGTGGCAAATTTTTTACGCCGCCGCAGCATCACAAAAAGTGATGCAACGACTGCGTAAGGGCCTCATAAATAAGGCCCTGACTTTTAAAACATTATTTGAAACAATTGAATTCTTGTGTAAAAAGTATGAGCTGCAATTATTAGTAGGATGAAACAAAGCATTGTAACTAGCATTACAAGAATGGCAAAAAAGATAAACAGTTCACCATTATGACGTTACTGTGTGATTATGATTATATTTGTGATTATACATATGCTCCTCCCTAACACTACCTACACTATCGAGATCAAAGTGGGACAACCCAACCCCCATACCTGTGAGTGGTGTATCAGGAAGTCGATCTGGTGTAGAGCAGGCTACCATTCTTTGCAGGATAGAGAATAGAGTCAGCAAGGCTGTATCTCAGGCACAGCATTCCAGGATAATCTGCAGAAGTGCTCCTCTGCCGTATTTGGCTCAGAGGTAGTTTATATAATAAAAGCACTTTTCCAACCGCACTGTGTCTTTGGTGCAATGCTGTTGTAATTGTTTGTCTTGCGACTCATAGCTGTCTCTAACCGGACAACCAAATACAAGGGCATCCCTTTCAGTGTCCTAAGCCTTAGACAGAGTGTACAAACTACATGATAAATTGCTTACTAAGAGATATGCTGGAAGACTTGTGCGCGGGCCCTGTTGAACCTTACAACACCTACTCCTTAGTTGGAGAGAGACTCTTGCTTCAAATTACAACTTAAATGCTAGTCTAATAAAAATCAAACTATCTAAGCCTTATTATTAGAAATGAATATAAAGTGTACTTTAATAATAAAAGTGTATAAAAGCCATAATACATAAAAAATGGCAATTTAAAAATATGCAATTATTAGAATTAACAAAAAATCAATTTGTAATAAAAATAAAATGCTGAATTAAATCTAGGAGGCTCCCGAAATGTCTTCCATGTTCGGAGAGTCAATAGGAACCATGGAGGAACCCACTGCCGCAGACGATGTTTCTACAGTGACCCAGACTGCAAGTTCCAAAGAACAAACATGGTCATATCCAGCCCAATCAGCAGCCTGCTGATGGTGTGCCAGCTGGCAGTGTAACCGCAGAGGAAGAGCCAGGATCCGAGAATCCAGGAGCCGAAGCATACAGGAATGGCTCATAATAAGCATCCTGCAGCAATGGTTGTCTTTAGGACAGCAGTGAAGATGAGCCCTTAGCAGACGCGCCTTCAGATCCATATCCGTAGATTGAACCAGTTGCATGGCAATACATAGATCGAGTGCACACTCAAAAGTGCACAATAGACAGCGGAACATGGGCTGTACGCAGTGTAACCATAAAAGTTGAAAGGACAAAGACAAGTTGTCATTTAGTTCCTGAAGTAAAGACACTCCAAAGCACTACATCATATGTTCATGACACAGCAGGATGTGTGGCAATTCCATCACCATTTGGCCTTGAGGTGGAATATTCATTGAGGAGCAAAAAAAAAAAATAGGACCAAAATTCCAACAATCAGGAATAAGACTTTGAATACATTGGAAACCAAACAGTGTATAAAAGACGGAATCACTTTAAATACAGTATGGAATGTGTTGAAAAAGCCAAACCTGATCACTTAAAAAAGTGTACTACTCCCGCAGTATTTAAAGCATTAAAAATGCAGTGCACAAGTTCACCAAAATGTTGAGGGAGGTTTGTGCGCAGTAGTCATTGTATTTCAGAGGAAGGCCTTGCAACTTGGATATAAAGCACCTCTCTAGCAGATGTTTACGCAACATCCTTTTGAAACAATAAGATTTTCAGTCGACCTAACTTATGGAAGTTCACGTTAAAAATAGCAATTGAAGGCCATACTGTTGCTTCTCTGACTGTATGTGCAGGTGGGAAAAACACATTATTTCAACAGGTCACAACCTTGGAAACCGTCACCACATATGGTACTCCCTGTTTCATCCCACAACAACCTTGGTCATTCAGAATCAAATAACTTCCATTTGAAAGCTATCTGAATACTGGCCGAATTAAGGCTGCAGGGACACCCTTCAGATAACATGCCAAATTGACCATTGATGCATTGCACGCTCCATGAAGCATTACAGACCAATGATTTGTAAGCCCGGGCGGAGTTGGCGGAGTGCCACTACGCGGAGTTCCACGGAGTTGGAAAAAAACTCTGTGGAACTCCGCTCCGCTCCCCTCCACCCTCCCTGATTTAATTATAACCCAAAAAAGGCACTTACCTGCGGTGGCGTCTCCGGGCTGCCCTCCACCTCGCTGTGGTCTCTCTCTCCTCCTCGTCCTCGCCGTCCTCGTCCATGCAAACCCCTACGTTGTACGTCTTGCAGCCCGGAGACATCACAGCAGGTAAGTGCCTTTTTTTTTGTTAAAGTTAAATTAGGGAGAGTGGAGGGGCCAGCTAACTCCGCTCCGCTGCGGAGTCGGAGTTTTGCCTGAACTCCGCATTCTCAACGGAGCGCGGAGAAGGCAAAACTCCGTAAACTCCGCTGGTGGAGCGTAATTCTCTGCCCAGGGTTAATGATTTGCCAAACAAAGTTTCACATTTATTTCCGCTGAGAAAGACCTCAGTTTCGCCATTCTGACACCAGTAATCGAAAGGCAAAACCAAGGTTTTGTGAACAAATCGCTCCCCTCAAGCCTCGTATCTGCTACTTGAAAGTGTTTCAAACAAGATGTAAAATGAAACGTAGAAATTGGTAGTGAGATAAATCCATGGATCAACCATAAGGCTGATGGTGTCTCAGCTAGTGTGAAGGGCAATTTTTCTAAATGCACTATACTTAGCATTGTGTAAGTTGAGTCTTTTTTGGCATTATCTTTTGTGTGTGTGTTAAATTATAAGGCAAAAATAAATCAGTCGCGTTCAGGTATTTCCATGGCACATGATTTGATTTTAAAATCTGCAATGTCCAACTCAATTGCACAATCGATCTTAGTTGACTTTGTCCCTGCTGTAGGAGGGACATGTCACTTTGTATTATATGTAATACAGATGATACAATGCTATTCAGAGAATAAATACAAATTGACAATGTGGTCATACCGTTATCCACGACAGCTAAAGACTTTTCCAAAATTGCCCTGTCAATTTCCCTCAAAATTTCAGCCTCTCCTGCTGGGAAACCTTCAAAAGTTCATTGTTTATGGCGTATAGGAAACGTTTAGAATGTGGTGATCTAGGACCCAACAAGAAAGCCTGTAAATCCATGTCATCAGAAAGGAGAAATAAATGTTCCTTAACTGCAGGTAAAGTCAAATGTTGTAGTAATTGCTGGCATAACTTCCCTACACTGTAGGTAGTAACCACTCCTGAGTGTTGTGTCTGCAAATAGCAGGGATCTGGTCTGTTTTGTTGCTCGAATCAAATTTCCTTAAAAAACAAAAGACAAGAGGGTTTTGACAAAACAAAACAAAACAGTTTAATTAAACAGTTCAGCCAGGATAACAGTTACAGGCACTAGGTCTGAGGACTGTCTCAATTTACACCGAGTTTGAGGTCTCTTAATATACAATATTACAACAAGCAATAAAGGTTTCCTGCGTACCATATATGGTGAAGAATGTTGGTTGCTGACTTTAAGGTCATAAACTAAGGGTCAGTGGTTACTAAAGGTGGGTCTTGACCTGCATGGACACAGTGTGGCCAGTGGTGAATGTGTCCAGATGTCCGGCATGGTCAGTATGTGATCACTGCATGTGCTAGGCCCTGATTGGCTATGTGTTCCTAACAAATATGGCATCTGACTTTATGGTGTTTTTAGGAGCATGTACCCGCACCAGCCATGTGTGCTTCATTGGAACAATCTCCCCTGACCATTGTAATGTCACTGCACCTATCTATGGAATTGATCAAGAGTTTTCTGCCCAGGTGTTTGCCTGCCAGCTATGCGCCCTCCCACCTTTGACCCATCAATCAGTAATCCCAGGCCTAGTTCGCTGGGCCTGGCTGACTACATATTTGCATGTCGAGGTAGGATTGGGGTGCAGAATGGGACATTCTATTAATAAGGATGAAAGTTCATTTTTATCGATAAACACATCAATATCCATATTAACATTCACCCCTCTAGTTGATTCTTCAACTACACCATCTACCACATGCGTTTGTACCATTATTTTATTTGGGTCCCTCTGTTCCCTATGCTCGCTATTGACTATGACAATCTTCCTAATTATTGCATTTTACCTAGCTTGAGGACTATGTTTTTACAGCAGGTGATCCTCAATTGTATAACCCTGCAAACCAGTAGCAACACAACGATAACTGGCAGAAGTGATTTACACAGACCGTAGAACTAATTTGAAAACCATTCCTGCTCAGGGGCACCACATTCTTCTCCATGCTTCTCTATAGATTATGCAGTGCTTGGATGGCAAGTGTCAATGTTCCATTGTCCATGTTGTTCCCTGGGATGGATGTGCAGCAGGCAGCGCCTATCTTGGTGCAGACCTCTCCCTTCACTGCAGTCATTAAGTCTAGCATATATCGGTGCTGTATTGCCATGAGGCGAATGGCTCGCATTTCTTCCTTGACAGAATTGAGGCAAAGGGTGCAAATACATTTTATTTGTGTTAAAGCGCAACTAAAGGCTGGATTTAGTATTCCACTCAGATATCCACGTAAAATACAGATCTGTTCTTTGTGGCAGGCATATTAACCCACTGCAATCCACTAGACAAAACTCAGATCTCTCTTTCTAGCAGGAACATTAGTCGCAAGAGTTATCATGACATTTATATTGCTGCCTGGAAGGCACCCTCCCACCTGTGACCCATCAATCAGTCATCACAGTCCTAGGTCACAGGGCCTGCCCGACTACATACTTGCGTGTCGAGGTAGATGTAGGGTTCAGAATGGGCGATTTCATTAATAAGGATGATAGTTCATTTTTATTGATAAATGCATTGATATCCGTATTAACAGTTTTTTTTAAAACCCTTTGTGGTGTTTGAAAAATGTGCATGACAACCATTAGTGTCTGTTGGCCACACTAACCACCCATCTGAACCTGAAAGTGAAGAGTTATATGTACCATTTTGTATCATATTGTTGAGCTGTTCTTCTGTGTAATTAGCAAAATGTTGCCAATTATCAAAACGAGCAAAAGAGGGAATGCTAGGTGTGTTCATGTCTTTAATTTTTTAGCCAAACCCAAGTAAGTAGTTTGCTGTACTGTCTTGTTAAAAAAATCATTTGTCTAGGTATTAGACTCACTCTAAGCAAAGCCTCATTGCCCTGGACTTGCCAATATCGTGTTTCCCAAATTGATTTTGTCTTTGCAAAACTCATAACCTTGTATGGACAGTTGGGAAATGAATGAATCTAAATAGATTCGGTTTTTTTGAGTCAGTATATTTTCCTTCAATGGGGAAGGGGTAAGTTTATAATAAGAAGAAACTGAGTCTTAGGGTTGATACCAGAAGAATATGCAAACTTTTGTAGGCATGTTTTTGAACTACCCATCGGTGATGCCGGGCAATATTCCCATTGTGTGTAATTGAAAACTGCATGTGGAATACTACCTCTGTGTAAATAATGGTGTGCATAATAATGATTAAACAAACAGTTCACCATAATTAGCAGGATTGAGATGCAAGTCTTCACTTTAGAATACTGTATAAGATTGTAGTTCAGAAAACATTGATTTAATAACAATTACATCCCAATCCTCAGAAATACTACCAGTAAGTATGGATGATAACATCATCCATACTTACATTAAATACATAAGCAACTTGTAATGTTTCTGTAGGACCATATATATCAAATGGGACATTATCCTAAATAATTCCATCTGGGACAGGAAACATAGAAATGGTTACAAGGGGCATGTCTCTTCTGACTTTATGTGAAGAAGAATGAGACTTCAGTACCTCAGCTACCATTTCAACAGCAGAGCATTCTGGGACATAATGTCCATTTAGGAGCAAAAAAACAACTGTGACAAAACCATTCCAAATAAATAGGAAATGCAGTGAAATGGCGATCCATCTGCAGGACTATGGTGGAATCAAATAAATCTGTTTCTGCCACAAATGGAATGTACAGTGGAACTGGTTTGTGCTTCCAGAGGTGGCTGATAATAAACAACTTTTTGTTTGGAATGGCAGTTGAAGACTGTGAATTCACATATGGTGAGTTTACGGTGTCAGCAGTTGTAACAAGAAGTAGTAGAACTTCAGTATCTCAAATCCCCACTGGGGAGTAGCAATTTCTGTATTATTCAATGTTTGTAGAGGTATTTCCTGTATAGTAGTAAGAGGAGACAGGTAACTGCTCAGGAGCCCTTGTGGCCTACTGTGTAGGAAAGGCCACATGGTGTAGTTTGATGTTGTCGATGGACATAAATCGTTTCTTTCTGCAACCAGCAAGTGGTGGCAAAATCACAGTTCTGGTGCCTGCAATGCTAAGGGCTGGCACCAGTGCTCTGTGTGATGGGCCAAACTCAATTTTTTGGTAATCTTCTCATGAACTAGATCCCCAACCTTAGGAATCCAGACTGGACTTCCTGGTTGTACCTTCAATTCTTCAGTTTCAAAACGTTTAGTATTTTAATTTGAGCATTCATCTCAGAAGTCTTGTAGCTCCTGTAAGACAGTGAAATGTTCACTGATGTCAAAAGGCATATCTGCCGCCATTGTGCCAGGATTATCAAGGTCTAGAATGTACATATGGATGCCGAACAGGACTTCATAGGGTGTCTGGCTGCCCAAGAATCTTCTAGGCAGATTATTTATGGCTCTCTGGACTCCATACAAGTGATGGTTACAACTACTACCTGAACCTAATACTCTAGCTATTAAATACTGCTTTTAGTCACTGTTTTTCCTTTGCACTATCGAATTTCCCTCAGGATGATAGGGGGAGGAATAATGCACAGCCACATAGAGGCAATTGTTGCAGCCACACCCATAAAAATCTAGAACCACTGCCAATAGAATAAATTTAAATGAACCGTCTGAATTTCAAAGCTTCGCATTGGTCAAGATAGACACATGGCAATGGTTTGTTTGAGACTAAGACAGGTGCATGCGGTGCGCATGCTGCGGTGGAACTTTTAATTTGCTGACAAATGTTATAGCTAAGGACATATTGTTTTGTCTGCTTGTAGAGACCATGCCACCAGTAGCGCTGCTGGAGTAATGAAACAGTAGCCGCCACACCAGTATGGGCAGAAGCTAACCCCTCATTAGCAGCTATGATTAATTCTAGCCTGTGGTCTTGGGGGCATATTTACGAGCCCCTATCACCACCAGAGGGTCACTTTTTTTGATGCTCCTGTGCCGTAGCGCCATTTACAATATTTACAAGGTGGCGCTAAGCCACTTAGCGTGGCTTAACACCACCTTGTAAATATGACCCTTTCCGCTGCAGTCCTCTGCAGGAAAGGGGTGTGCAATGGGTGTTGCTCTGGGTGTTTCACTGCAACACCCATTGCTTTTTGGCGCTGCCCCAGATTTACAAGGAGGCGTAAATCTGTGGCAGTGCTAAACAAACAATGCCATGCAATAGCAGGCGTTAGAATGGCCCACGAGGAGAAATGCTTTCATTTCTCTTTGTTTTTGCTTTTCTATGCGTGCTGCATTCTGCAGCACACATAGAAGCAGCAAATCGTCATAATTTAACAATTGTTTATGTGCAGGAAGGTAACCCTTCCTGCACATAAACAATCATTGAATGATGACGATTTGCTACTTCTATGTGTGCTTCAGAATGCAGTACACATAGAAGTAACAAATAGCCATTATGGATTGTTTATGTGCAGGAAGGGATATCTTCCTACACATAAACAATCATTCCCTGCAACGCAGGCACCCTTGCACTATGGTGCAAGGGTACCTGTGTTGGCGCTAGGCGGCTAATTTTAGCACCAACGCTAAGCAAAACACAGGAGTGTGCCGTATTGTAGTAAATGCGGCGCATCCCTGCTTTTTGAAAATGTAGGAGCGCAGCGCTGCCAAATTTAGCATTGCTCTGCGCCCCGACATTTTCTAGTAAATATGCCCCTTGGTTTGGTATCACTCGATCCCCCACTCCAAGAATACGAGCAAAAGGTATGTTTTGGGCACTCAATAGGTTGGAGTATTTTGCTGAAAATGTTTTGGGTAATGGTGTGCCAGTATGTGAAGCATTTACAGTTACCATGATGTCAGCATCATGTGAGAACAAGTAATTGCAGCTACTACAGCAGTCTGAACTGCTGACTTTGTGGCTTCATCAGCCAGTGAATTCCCTGCAGAGTGTATTCCAACACTTTGGAGACTTAGGGGTCGATTCCGATTCGGGCCGGAAATCTCTCCGACCGAGCCGGACCCGGAGAGATTTCCGACCGAATCGGACCCGTGCAGTCCGACCGAACGAGTACGATGCGCACGTATGCCATCGGACCCGAGTCGGTCGGACTCCCATTGAAGTCAATGGGAGCCGGTCGTACAACGCGTACGCGGGCTCCCATTGACTCAATGGGTGCGAGTCGGACAAGTGCGCCCCCTACAGCGGGTACGCGGCGAGCGATTCGCGCCGTACACGCACAGGTAGGGGGACCCATGGGTCCCCCTGTGTGCGACTCGCGCGGCTACGCGTACAGGGGGTCCGACACGGACCCCCAAAGTACGGCTCCGACAGCTCTATCGAGCCGGAGTGCGCGGCTCGGTCGGACTGCTCGCGGCGCGCATCGTACTTACCCGGCCGGGAAACGTCTCCATTGCGCGGTGCGAGTTGAGTCCGAGCGAGTCGGTCGGTGCGGTTCGAGCCGGGAACGAGTCGGTCGGAGCGGTCGGGACGCCCGGACGAGTCGGTCGGCGAATTCGCATCGTACTCGCTCGGCCGGACCCGCGTACGATTCGGTCGGGAAACAGGGCTCCGAATCGGATCCGGAGTGTATCAATTACAGGAGCCCATAGTACACTTTCTTTAAGATGTGCCACCGTTCCCCAAAGCAATTTATGCTTGATAGCGTTCCCTTTGAGTCTCTGAATCCATTCAAGCCCCAATAATGTAAATGCTCATTGAAGGACTAGACACAGTAATACGAATCCCACTATTAATGTGGGGAATTCTGTATCGGTATTTTCAACTGCCAGAATTAGAGCTTTGAGTTCAGCCAGGTACGCAGTACAATTCCCTAGACATTATGTAAAGGTTTTTTGAGGGTGGAATTCTCGAATCCTCATGACTACGTGCACTGATGCGCAGTCTGTCGAGTATTGCTGTTTTGTTCCAACTGTTGAAGAAATTAAATGCCTTTTCCTCTCTCCAGCACTTTTGGCAGTCTCCCACCCAGGTGCAAATCAGGCCTGACCTTGCATGCCTTCCAAGAATGAGTGAGATCGAATACATTCAGAACAGTCTGACCATCCTTGCCGAGTTCTGGGGAAAATGCTCCCCAAGCTTTGACTTAGTTGATGACATAAAGCACGGTGGACACACGCCGTTCACGTCATCACGTCCACGTTCCGTTTCTTCCCCCAAATTTCCCCGGGCAGAGAGGGCGTTTCCACCCCTCCGCCCAGTGCCTGTCTAGGGCGATTGCCTCAATAACATCAGTGCTTTTGTGTTGTTGCTCTTTTGTAAAGGCATTCAGTTTTATACATGTGTTGTACAACCCTGCACGCACACGCACACACACACACACACACTCTCTCTCACTCTCTCTCTCCCTCTCTCTCTTTCTCTCTCTCTCTCTCTCTCTCTCTCTCTCTCTCACTACACCCTTAAGTGGCTCCATGCTTTCCACTTTAAGGTCTGTAACCTTACAGTGTGCCTACATGCTCTATATGAGTAGTATGTGCAAGTACTTGGGATTTTGTGTGCTCTCTAGCTTCATCAGTGTCCAGATGTATCGTATGTGTGTGCATGTATACCTGTTGTTCTGCTGCATAGCTGTCAATGTTTCTGATTGCTATGTGAGACATTTTCATATTTTCAGTGTAATTATGAGTGACATTTCAACGACTATGACTGACACTTTCTCACAAGTTAAACCAAGCAATGAAGAGCATGGAAAGAGATAAATATCAGAAATTACACCCTTTTAAGCAACGAGAAGCTCTGAAACGCCTGAAATGGAAAGTCAAAACTAGATTTATAATGAACACTTAATTTCTGCGCATTGTGCACCAGCCTATCTTCTACTGTATGCAATTCCAGTGTAAAAGAATGTGCATATTCACAGTGCTTTCTGTCGCAGGCTGGAACCTCATAGCACTATAATACAAATGCCACTGTTCATCACTGCGCCAACCAGTACTGAATTCTGTTTCGCTCTGGTTACACACAAAACATTTGCAGCGATTGCATTAAAATCGTACAGCACCATATCATATTTCATGGGAAGCTGACAGCTTGGTTTTTGGACTCTGGAACAGCTGGAAATCACCACACATCATTCATCACACATCAATAACATTCATTCTAACTGTGAAACAAGTTAACCCCTGGCATTTTGGAAAAATAACATGCCTCTTGTGTAAACTAACTGGAGTAATTGGAGTGAGCTAATAAGGTTAAAGCACATGCTGCAGAGATCAGATGAGTGAACTATGCAGACTCTGAGACATAGTGTGTGACTCACCTAGGCTGGCAGCACCATACTCTCTACAGCGCTCTGTTGATCTACAGCTTGGTCAGAGTTTTAACACACACAGATTCATGCATGTACCTACATGTTTGACGTTGGTAGACAAGTTCTTCCAGCAGACGCCAGAGGCCCCTGGGGAGCAAGCATTGGCTATATACCCGGGGAGGAGATGTGGCCTTGTGACTAGAGCTGCCACCTTTGGAACTAGGGAACCTGGATCAAATAACCAGCCTCAGCGCGATGCCCTGTGATTTTGGGCAATTCACTTAATCACCCCATGCCTAAAAAAATATGTGTAAGATGTTCTTGTGCTCATGTAAAGCGCTCTAATGCCCTGGTCACCTTTGCGCTATATAACACTGCAAAAAAAAACTGTAGTCATTTCATTCTCACTGGGAGGGGAAGGTGGGTGGAGCTGTCCCCGTCACACAAAAACAGAGCATAAAGTTAAAAGGGTTAGACGATTGAGAGACAAAGGAGGAGGCATCTGATCACATCTACAATGAACTTGTTGCATATATTTTTTCAGTTCTTTCCGGTGGAGGGTGGGGGGGGGGTGAGGCTAAATGTCACCAGCCTAGGAAGACTTGGGTTAGAGTTTGTTCTAATGAAAGCCTGGCAGTTCCAGGCCTAGGGGCTCTAATCAGTGCCGCTTAGGCCCTTGTGTGTCCAAGCAGGGTTCAAATAGGCCCGTGAGCTCGAACCGGATCAATTTAGAATCACAAAGGCCCAAAGAGGATCTGAGGAGAACCAGACTAATATCACGTGGGCACTTAGAGAGCATGTGTTTGTTTGTCCCATTATTGTCTATAAATGGTGCCAATGAGATGTGCCAGACACATCGGCGGCCATGGGATAGTGGCTGACATGAGGTTAGTGCCCATCACCAAGGCCAGTAAATGTGCAAAAGCAGGTAGGCACATTACCACAGGACCGCGAGAATCAGTCATGAGAGGCTGAATACTAAAACATAATTCATCTGTCTTCATTTTTGTAAGTGTCACACACTTCACGACTGCAGCATGTTTCATACAGTCCACGAATAAATAGACATAAAAGAACATTTTCGCGTGTGAGAATTTCCCGACTGACCCGCATAGGTCACAGCCAGCCAGGACGCTGTATTATTTCAAAAACTAAAGCGATTCAAATCACAATACCCTGAGCGTCTGTCCCGGTCGGCGCGCCGCTACCTGCGCAGCCCCGCAGCGAGTGGCACAGATCACGCAAGCAGGCTGTCGCAGAGCTACACCAGGCTCTGCTGACTTTAAGTGATGGCGCTGTGAAAGTAATTTGTTGGACCGGCACCACAGAGTCAGTCACAGTGGCTCACCCTGACGGGTCCAAAAGGTTAGTGCTGCGACTAGTATGTCGCGGAACATCGCTGAAAACTATTATACAGGCTCAGACTGTGTGTGTGACAGACCGCAGAACACAGCAGGGCAGACGCAGCTGAAAATGACCACGCGCCAAGCGCTATTATAATTTATAAAGCAAATTGTTATTAGAAGCAGAGTGAGAGATACCTCACTCCAGCCGCCACTGACTCATTTACTTTACAAACGCTGGCCACCCGGCCACGATTCAGACTCTCAAGAACAGCAGCAGCTGCGCAGTGGTGTGCTCTGAGCTCAGCGGCAACATTTACCACGATGCGAGCAGCGCCGTCATTGCCACTGGCTGCAGCCTCCCACAACTTAATTTCATGAACTGCAGCCACCTGTTCGCTCCGCCGTTCTCTCTCCTGAGGTCAGTCATCATGATGTAGTCAATCAGTAATGGCGCGCGAATCCTACTGTTACATTGTAGCAGCTAGAGCTGCAGTGCAGAGCAGCTCTGCCAGCCCCAAAGCCTCCCGGGTGCAGCCCTCAGGGCACGCTACCACTGCAGCTTTAGTTTCAGTCAGCATTACTGGTACATGATTAGCAACGCTAGGACTTCACAGCCAAAGAGGCACTATGACTATTATGTGTGAATTTCAGTGCGGTGATGCGGACCACCACTCTCACATGCGTTAGTCTAATGCCTGATGTGTGGTACTTGGCAGGGCTGCCTGTTTGTCGCCCATGTGGACACTGCGTGAGTCTCTTCAGCCCTTCGCTAGCGGCATCCCCACCCACCAGCCCACCTGCTTGACCTGCAGGGCTGCACAGAGAGGAACCTCACTGAAGACAGGTTCCCTACCACTCTACATACTCCGGACTGCCCCCTTCTCCACCTGGGGTGAAGGCATAGAGTGCCCCCTCTTGTGTTCAGGCTGTGGAGGACTGCACAGCAGCAGTTCCCAAATGTTTAGTGAGTGGCTCCTTGGTTTTGCACTCTTCCTGAGGCATCAGGTGAACTTTGACTGCGCCACCCTCCGACTGTCCACCCTGGTCCTAACGCCTGCACCCAATACTTTGCTGTTCCAGCACACCAGCCTCAAGCATCCATCCCAGCTTTGGATTCTTTCGCAGTGACAGGCCCGCCAGCAACTCAGGCTGCTAGATGGAAAGCATGGATGGAACGTCTGGAGACCAACTTTCTGGCTGTTGACACAGAAGATGAGAGGAAGCGGCCGCTGTTTCCCCACCTTGCAGGGGCTGATGTGCATAAGATCTAAAAAACAATTGTGGAAGCTGGTCCGCCACACACATATACAACACTTAAGAATGCTATCACTGCCACTTAGAACCGTTCACAAACCCAGACTATGAATGTTTCCTCCTATGGCTGGCACACCAGACACCCGATGAATCTGTAGATGTTTTATACACCCGACTGCTTGAACTGGCCAGTACCTGCACCCTGCCTGGTTAGGATGAAGAAGCCTGGGTGCAATTCATACAAGGGTGTGCCACAGTAAAGCTACGAGAGCAGGTCCTACAAGTGGCCAACATGTCGATGAAGGACATTCTCACCTTAGGGCAATCCAAAAAGCAGTCCAAGGCACAGGCACCACACATGGACACAGTTCTGCAGCATCCTGTTAAGCCAGACCCCGTTAATGCCGGTAGCGATGAGCCTCGCAGTACAAAGGCTGAGTTGCCCGCACCCAGGCCACCTAGCTAACCCTGCAGATGGTGTGGTGCCCCCCCCCCCTTTAGGGTGACTGCCCAGCGCGAGGAAAAAAGTGTGGTACCTGCAGCAAACTGAATAATTTCACAAAAGTCTGCCGGTTGACCCCCAAACCCATCCAGTTGCTGGGCCACACCATTGACACCCACTCCGAGACAGCAGAGAAAAGTGACATGGACGATGATAAACAAGAAACCGTTCATGTGGTGCATGCGATAGAACCCCACAGCTCCCCCAAATGCAATGCTAAAAACCGACACCAGACAGTCACAGCTCTAATTGACACAGGGGCCTCTATCAATCTCATGGCTGCCAACCTTTATTGTCAACTGCCAACACCACCCAAATTAGGCCGCACAAAGGTCAAGGTTTATGCATTTGGCTATAGGACACCGGTAAGGCTTGCAGGGGTTTTTCATACCAACATCGACCGCCATGAAAGCCAAAGTGTACGTATTGCCTGATGGCAGCGGTTTAATGGCATTTCTTCCATACACAAGTTGATAATTGGCACACTACAATTCGTCTCAGGAGATATGGAATATTTGCAGTAAATCATTTGAGAATGTGTATACATCTTGAATACATACTGTAAATAAGCACAGGCTAGTTCTTCCCTTTAACTGAGCTTATTCACATTAGACTCCCTTAATAAGTCATCCATGGTTACCATATCTTTGCATGTGTCTTTGCCCATATCCTAGCTTGATAAATGTGTTCCTCAAACAAGGCATCTGTCTATTCTCTGAAGACATTCTCGCATGGGCGAGGCCGAGTTTGAATTCCAGTGTATGCCAATATCATGCTTGGCCAACAGGAAACCCATACCAATGAGCATGGGTGCACTCCTCTGGAACCCACTCTTCATCATAATAGCCAGCAATGCTAGCCGGGGGGTTAGAGCTAGGGGAAGGTAGAGACCTCTGATAAAGTATTACATAAGATGGACCAGTATGCTTGGATAACTCTACAATCACAGGTTACATGGAGAAAGTCCCTTTTTGGATTGCAACATCTAAAGCACGGTAGTGTGGAGATATTTCCCATTTTCCAGAGATATTCTTATGCGTAGTATGCTGGTGTTCTAGCTCTTTAAGCTCTATGTTCCATGCAGATGGGAGGCCAATTCTGTTGAGAGTGCCACATTGAAATGCGTGAATAATATATTAATGTCTAAGGGAAGATAAGCAAGCCCTGTTAGTTATCCCTCTGTACCACCTTCAGAGCTAAACAGTTATAAATATTCTTGCCAAGCCTCTCTAAGTAACCTCTGGTGTCTTTCTGTCCACATCCCCTCGCCACTCATTAGCTGGTCCAACGTAGCATTATCCTTGAAGGGGACAGAGGGTTTTCTTTCTGCAGGATCCTGTGCTGATGCTAACCAAGCCTAAATTATGGCTCCACTGAAAAATGACTGATTAATCCCTTCCTTTCTCCTTGCTTTTCCCTCATTTTCACTGCTTTCTCCTTCCTTTGCTCTTGTTTTCTGAGTGCTCTCTCCTTGCTATTCCCTCATTTTTCACTGTTTCCTCCTTCCTTTCTCCTTGTTTTTCACTGCTTTCTCCTTGTTTTTTCCATCTTTGCCGCTCCTGTCTGCCTCCCGTTTTCCCGCTTCCCGCCTAGCCCCGCTCAACGCATCCCTGAACCCCTCCCTCCTCCCAGGACCTACTTAATAAAGGCTGTAATGTGACCCCATTGAGCAAGTCACAGGCCCAGCTCTCCCCATGCTGCTGCATTGCTCTTGCTCCTGTCTTCCCCTTGCTTCTTTCCTGTTTTCTGACTGCCTTCTCCTTGCTTTTCCCTCACTTTTCACTGCTTTCTCCTACCTTTCTCCTTGCTTTTCCCTTGTTTTTCACTGCTTTCTCCTTCCTTTCTCCTTGCATTTGCCCTCGTTTTTCCCTGTTTTCTCCTTCCTTTTCCCCCATTTTCTGAGTTCCCTCTTTTTGCTTTTCCCTCATTTTTCACTGCTTTTTACTTGTTTTTTCCCTCTTTGCCACTCCTGCCTGCCGCCCGTTTTCCCGCCTCCCGCTTTGCCCCGCCCACCGCCTCCCAGTGCCCCCTCCCTCTTTCCAGGACCTATTTAATGGAAGCCGCAGCACGACCCCATTGTGCAGGTCCCAGACCCAGCTCTCCCCATGCTGCTGCATCGCTCTTGCTCCTGTCCTACCCTTGCTTCTTTCCCATTTTCTGAGTGCTTTCTCCGTGCTTTTCCCTCACTTTTCACTGCTTTCTCCTACCTTTCTCCTTGCTTTTCCCTCATTTTTCACTACTTTCTCCTTTTTTTCTCCTTGTTTTTCCCTTGTTTTTCACTCTCTCCTTCCCTTCTCCTTGCTTTCCCTCATTTTTCAATGCTTTCTCCTTCCTTTCCCCCTGTTTTCTGAGTGCTCTCTCCTTTCTTTCCCCTCGTTTTTCACTGATTTCTCCTTGCTTTTCCCTAATTTTTCACTGCTTTCTCCTTCTTTTTCCCTGTTTTCTGAGTGCTCTCTCCTTGCTTTTCCCTTGTTTTTCACTGCTCTCTCCTTGTTTTTTCCCCTCTTTGCTGTTCATGCCTGCCACTCGAATTCCGGCCTCCCACTGAGTACCACCCACCACCTCCCACCTCCCAGCTCCCCTCCATGTTATGTTATCGGATTTGTAAAGCGCATGGCTGCCCCAGCGATGGGGCATCCCAGCGCTGGATCCACAGAGGAAAGACTGAAAGGCGAGACATAGACAGAGGAAGCAATCAAGGAAAGAGCCAAGTCTTCACTGCCTTCCTGAACACCTTATGGTCTTGTAAGTTCCTGATGGTGCTCGGGAGAGTATTCCAAAGAGATGCAGCCAGAATGCGGAACGAGCGACCGCCCGCCGGGGCTCTTCTGACACGGGGGGTGCATACCAGTAGTTGGTGTGATGAGCGGAGGGCACGTTCTGGTATATAGGGGATGAGAAGATTGGTTAAAATGGAAGGGGCCTGCGAATGGAAAATTCTGTGGGCGATACACAGAGATTTGAATTTAATTCATTTTTCCACCGAGAACCAGTGTAGTTTATGTATGTATTTGGATGTGGCCATCCTCCCAGGACCTACTTAATGAAGGCTGCATCATGGCTGTGCTGCCCGTGCGCTGCAGGCATGCCAAAAGCAAGCCTGTCAGCACCCGTCCGTGCCTGGACTGCGCCTAGCACCAGAAACACTGGTTCTTCCACCCCGTGCAGCTACACCACTGCAGACCTGCGAGCCCTGGATCCCGGGGGTATCAACAACAACAACTGCTGGCGCACATCTCCACACACCACCAGAGGACCGTTCTCCTGCCAGCACTGCCGCTTCACCTGCAACACCGAAGCAACCAACAACACCGGAGACGCTGCAACCATGACTGTGCCGGCCACGCCAACCGAGGCCGCCACAGCACAGGTCCAATGCATTCTACTTAATGCACGATCGCTCAGCAAACACACCACGGAGATCTGGGACATGATCTCATCCCTCATCCCAGATGCCATCTTCCTCACAGAGACCTGGCTGAACCCCGCCTCTATGCCAGACTTCGCTGTCACCACACCCGAAGGCTACAACATAACACACCAGGACTGAACCAACAAACACGGAGGTGGAATTGCCGTCATCTACAAGGACACCATCCGCTGCACAACCTCCTCAGATGACCCAACCGCAATAATGGAGCATCTCAATTTCCAACTTCACACAGATGGTAAAAGCACCGTCAGAGGCACCCTCGCATACAGACTACCAGGACCACGCCCCAGCTTCTGCAAGGCCATCCCTGACCTAATCACCCCGATCGCCGTCGACTCTGAGCACTACATCTTCCTAAGTGATCTCAATTTCCGCCTTGATGACCCCAGACAACACCAACACAACTGACCTCCTGGCAAGCATGAGCAACATCGGCCTCCAACAACTTGTCACCGACCACACCCACATTGCAGGACACACGCTCGACCCCATTTTTACCTCCAGCAACAGAGTCAAGTACAATCACGTCTCACAGCTCACCTGAGCTGACCACTACAGGGTCCACTTCACTATCTCAGGATCTACCAACACTGGAATCACACCCCCAGCTCCACACTTAGAAACTGGAAAAAGATACCAGAAGGCCAGTGGAACAACGCTTTCAACTCCCACCTCCTAAACACATCATCTGACCCAGAATAGGCTGCGAAGAACTTCTCCCAGTGGATCACGGAATGCAGCAACACAATTGACCCCACCAAGCCAGCCAAAGTACCAGCCAGAAGAGCCAGCTAATTCACTGCAGAGCTGAAATCCTCCAGACGGAACTGCAGACAACTAGAAAAGAAGAGGCACACTAGCAAAAAAGACAGGAGACCATACCACCTTCAAAACAGCACTCAAACAGTACCACCGCCTCCTGAGAGAACCAAAGAAGAACGCACTCGCAGACCGCATAGAAGCCAGCACAAACCACAGCAAGGAGCTCTTTGCCATCGTGAAGGAGTTCTCCAACCCCGCAGCTGGCGAGAACGACATCACCCCCTCGCAAGAACTGTGTGACACCCTGGTGGACCTCTTTCACAACAAGATCTCAGCCATCTACGAGAACTTCAAACCCCACCCCCCCACCGCCGACAGCATAAGCCTACTCACACCCACAAACACAAACCCCGAACACCTGCTCACTTTTTGGGATCCTCTCACAACTCAAGCCACAATCTCCATCACGAACTCCGTACACTCGGGAGCACCCATGGACCCATGTTCCCACCACATCTTCTACCTCGGGAGCAAGACGATTGGCGACAAGCTCAAGAATGTCCTAAATGCATCCATCACCTCAGCCTCCTTTCCTGAGGACTGGAAACACTCCTGAAGAAACCATCCATTTACCCAACAGATCCGCAGAACTACCAGCTCATCTCCCTGCTCCTTTTTCTGGTGAAGCTTCTCGAAAAGGCAATCAACCAGCAACTCACCGAACACCTGGAACACTTCAACCTTCTGGACCCCTCTCAATCCGGATTCTGAGGAAACCACAGCACTGAGGCAGCCCTGATCGCAGCCCCCGATGACATCAGGGCCCTCCTGACTGTTGCAAAATAGCAGCCCTCATCCTCCTTGACCTGTCAGCCGCCTTCAACACCATCTCCCACCACATCTTGATCAACAGACTTCACCAAGTCGGAATCCAGGGAGACGCCCTCAAATGGATCACCTCATACCTCACCGGAAGAACCCAGAGACTCCGTCTCCCATCATTCACCTCGGAGCCCAAGAAGATCATCTGCAGCATCCCACAAGGATTGTCCTTCAGCCCCACCCTCTTCAACACGTACATGACCTACCCTGGCCAACTCCGTCAGATCACATGGACTCAACATCATCTCCTTTGCCGACGACACCCAGCTCATCCTCTCGCTGTCAGAAGACCCCTCCACCACCAGAGCCAACTTACACAGATGTATGATGAAAATCGCTGACTGGATGAAGGACAACTGTCTCAAGCTCAACACGGACAAGACAGAAGCACTCATGTTTGGGAACAACACCTCACCATGGAACAACACTTGGTGGCCTGCTGCACTTGGACCTTCCCCTGCCCGACAGACCATGCCCACAACCTCGGCATCATCTTGGACAGCAAGTTATCTATACAGAAACAGGTAAACGCAGTCTTGTCCGCCTGCTTCCACACCCTATGCATGCTCCATAAGATTTTCAGGTGGCTCCCAATCAACACCAGAAGGACCGTCACTCAGGCCCTCATCACCAGCAGGCTGGACTACGGGAACACTTTTTACGTAGGAATCATTACATGCCTTCTGAAGAGACTACATGCAATACAAAACTCAGCATCAACACTCATCCTCGACCTCCCCAGATGGACTCACATCACCCCACACCTCAAGAAGCTATACTGGCTCCTGATTCAGAAGATAAGCCAGTTCAAGATGCTGGCCCATGCATC
The DNA here is from genome assembly GCA_963921515.1 of Calotriton arnoldi. Lineage (NCBI taxonomy): Eukaryota > Metazoa > Chordata > Amphibia > Caudata > Salamandridae > Calotriton > Calotriton arnoldi. The sequence continues at coordinate 447,138 of CAWUFW010011967.1, read as the reverse complement.
CAAAGCCCTGCACAACGAAGGACCAGCATACATCAACAAACGAATGACCTTCCACCAAAGGACCAGACACCTGTGATTCACCTCCCTCTTCCTTGCAGACACACCCTGGATATGCCAAGTCAACAGAGGAGGATACCCCTTCTCTCACCTAGCGGCCAAAGCCTGGAACGACCTTCCCCTGCAGCTTAGGAGATCCGCATCACTCAGGGAATTCAGGAAAGGACTCAAGACCTGGATGTTAGAATGAACACAGCACAGCGAAGCAGCCAGCAACTCCAGCGCCTTGAGACCCTCATGGGTGATTAGCCACACTTTATAAATCCTGATTGATTAAGTATTTAATTCCTGAATGAGGAAACAATCCGAAGAAATAGCCCCCTAAGGAAGATTTTGAGGATCATGATTGCTTCCTTGCTCCTGCATTTCTGCTTTCTTGAAATATTTTCTAGACCTTATTGTTGGACTTGGCCCTGTTGGCAAACCCATCCCTACATTTTTTGCCTTCCCCCTTCTGTTTTCTGAACCCGTTTTTATTTTCCTTGAGGACTCTGCACACTTAGCCACTGCTAACCAGTGCTAAAGTGCTTGTGCACTCTCCTTTAAACATGGTAGAACTGGCTTACACCCAATTGGCATATTTAATTTACTTGTAAGTCCCTTGTAGAGTGGTACTACATGTACCCAGCACCTGTAAATTAAATGCTATTAGTGGGCCTGCAGCACTTATTGTGGTACCCACTTAAGTATCCCTGCAAATATGTCTGAGGCTTGTCATTGAAGCTTGTGTGTGCAATTTTAAACTGCCATTTCGACCTGGCAAAATAAATATTTAGCCTGGTCCAAACCATCATTTTTAATACATATCAGTCACCCCTAGGGTAGGCCATGAACAACCCAGAGGGCAGTGTGCACTGTAATTAAAAAGTTGGCCATGTGCTTTTAAGTTTTACATGTTCTGGTAGTGAAAGACTCCTACTGCTAGGCCTGCCTGTCCCACAGTATAACATTGGAGTCACCTTATTATATTTAATAAGCTGTAACTTCCAATTGGATGCAAATGCACAGTTGGATTTTGTAGTCTAAAGAATTGTAATTTAAAGCCCTCTTTAATGTCAAAGTCGGATTTTTAATCACAATTGTGAAAATGCCATTTTTAGAAAGTTGGCATTTTCCTGTTGCAACCATTTGATGTCTGCTGCCTGTAGCCTGGGTCACATGACTAGGTGTAGTTGGCAGTTGGTCTTTGTGTACAGCTCCAAGACAGTTAGACAAAGGGACACTAAGGGGCATATTTACAAAAAAATGTCAGAAAGCGGTGTTCCGCCAAATTTGGCAACACCGCGCGCCGTCATTTTTAAAACACAGGGATGCGCCGTATTCACAAGAACACAGCGCACCCCTGTGTTTCCCCTAGCACTAAAAAAGCTGCCTGCGCTGCAGGGGCAATTGTTTATGTGCCAGAAGGGACACCTTCCTGCACATAAACAATCATTAATGGCAATCTGCTCTTTCTTTGTGTAGAAAGAGCAAAAAACGCTTAGAAATGAATCATTTCTCCTCATAGCACCATTCTAAGACTAGTTATTCCCTGGCCTTAGTTTTTGGTGCTGCCCCAGCCTTGTAAATATGGGGCAGCATCAAAAAGCAATGGGTGTTGCGGTGGAACGCCCACTGCAACACCCATTGCACACCCCTTTGCCGCAGAGGACTGCAGCGGAAAGGGGCATATCTGCAAGCTGCCGTTAAGCTACGTTAAGTGGCTTAGCGCTATCTTGTAAATATGGGGAATGCCGCTATGCCACCAGAGCGTCACAAAAAGTGACGCTCCAGTGGCGATTGGGGCTTGTAAATATGCCCCTCGGTGTTGGCAGGATGGGCTACTGTGGAGTTAACCAGGGGGCGGGACTGTCACCTACAACACTTGTACATCACAAAGGCCCTGCCTGAGTACTCTCGCAAAGGGTCTAACACTGGTCTTTTGTCACCCCGGACAAATTGGGGCCAGGGCAGAGAGGAAGTGGATGCCCGACACCTCTGGGAGTGTGGAAACCTCCAGAAGCTTCTCCTACTTCAAAGTGGGGGAAGCAGGTATAAATATTGGACCTCAGACCCCAACTCTTCAGATCACTTCTGGACCTGGGACTCTGCCAGGAAGAAGGACTGTCCAGCTGTGAAGTCTTGCCTGCTGACCTGCTTTTCTGCCCAAGGACTGCTGTGCTACCCAAGGACTGTTGTTGCTGCACCGGGACTCTTCTGCTGCGAATTTCCCTGCTGAATCCAGCCTGCCTGTGTGTCACAGGACACCAAGATCTCCAAGGGTCAGTCGGCTGACCTCCTGTTCTCAAGCCACAGGAACAGAACAGGGTTCTCTGTGCCATGCATCTTGTATGCAAGACAACGCATCGCCTTGACAGCTCTGCAAGCTTGATCCAGCACAACACATCTCAATGCCGACAACCGCCCCAGCGCCCACCAGCACCTCGCAGCTCCAACGCAGGACCACGCATCCCCTCAACAGCTTTGCAAGCTTGACCCAACGGGATGCATCTCGATGCCAACAACCAGCACAGCGTCCATGCAGGACTGCATATCTCGGCAACTCTGCCTGCTCGACCTAGTGTGACGCATATTGACACTGACAACCGGCCCAGCTCATCACAGCTTGGCACATCTCGATGCAGTCCTCGCAAGCCCGAGTGGCTTAACCAACACTGGCCCAACATGACGCACCTTGACCTCAGTGCCGACGTATTGCTACGTAAATCTTTGCAAGCCCCAGCTGCTTCCTCAATGACGGAGCAGGACCTTCCATTGCAAGCACCCATCACCGGGCACTGACTTCGCTATGCAGAGCCCCTTGGCACAGTATCTCGCTTTGCAAGCTCCATGTTGACGGTCTTTTAATGCTGGCCAGCACAACTCAACACACGGACTTTGCATCGCTTCGCAATCGATATTTAAGTTACTCTTGTTCAACACGCCTACCTGAGTCCCTGTAGCCGGCCTGTGCTCCATCGCAGTTGGTCTGAACTTGTGACAGATAACCACATTTGGTGCTTTTGCTATTTGGTGCTATAATCACTGAAATCTTTATATGTCTTTATCTTTATATGTCCGGTTCTTCTGATTGGATTATTGTCATTTTGGTCTCAAATTATTTATAACATTTTACACTATTTTTCTAATTTGGTGTGGGATTTTTCTTGTGATTTCACGTTATTACTGTTTGAAGTGCTGCATAAATACTTTACACATTGCCTCTAAGTTAAGCCTGATTACTCTGTGCCAAGCTACCAGAGCGTTGAGCACAGGTTATTGTGGGGTTTACTTGTGACTTTACCCGGACAAGGATTGTGGTTGCTGCTTCAGTAGGGTTACACCCTTCTTAACCAGTAACCCAGTTTATTACAATTAGGCTTCAACTGGTTCTCAGACAGCCTAGCCTAGCAAAAAATAACCTTCTGTGCCATGCTGTTTGTCTATTCATCAGTGAACCTTTGCTGTAATGTGCCTGAGATACTAACGTGCAATGATGGATACTGCTGTCAAGGCTCAAGCTCAGTCACATCTGACAGAAATTTTACTTGTCTTTTCATTTCTCATAGACTGAGATAATTTTGTTTTTAAGAAATCTGTGTCTATTCACATGTTTCTCACTTATGATAGTATGAGCCTAGTGGATTGGACGCACCACCATACAGGAAGTTGCTAAGAAGTCTCAAGCCCTGTGTCCCTAAAACCTTCTATGCAACAAGCCTTGTTATCAATCTCACCCCTAACTTTCGTGCACTCTGCACAACCCCGATATTTCCTACTCTACTCTTCCACCTCCATTTAATTTCTTGTGTCAGACTTTCCTCCCCTGTCACTCTGACAACACATTCTACTAGTCCTCTCCACACCTCTCCCTCATTGCTCTAGTCTTACCCACACTCTCCTACCCCCTACCTCTTAAACCTGCCCTTCCTACTTGAACGCAGCCCAATACTCTCCCTCACTTTTAATCCTTCCATTCCCAGCATTCCTCCTCAGTCTTCCCACTCAACCAACTGGTCTCTAGTCACACTACAACCCATCATGCTGCTGAATGGCCTCCCTCCCCCGTATATTCTATTCTTCAAGCCCGCTACTCCAACTTCCACCCATGCTCTTCACATTTTACAACCATGCCCCTTCCCCCTCTGTCTTCATAACTTTCTGCCTTACGGCCACCACCTACCAACCCTGTGTTCTTAAACACAAATACACATGCACACACATACACAATCACACACACACATACACACTCACTCACACACACACACACGGTCCCACAGTCCACTCTAGTCCCCACAACGTAAGTGCGTTATCACACCCTAGTCCCCACAAGGATAGTAACACAAACCCACACACACATCAGCAGGACCAGAAAGGTGGGTCTCTGCAGATCTGCATCCCACTGGACGCTGCTACAGAGCAGGGAATCTGTTTCCTGTCGCGCCGTGAGGGGAACGGCCATTTAACCTTCATTTGCCGTGAGGGGAACGGCCATAACTCAACCAGCTGCCCGCCCGCCGTGAGGGGAACGGCCAACTACACATCCCAGTAGCCCTTGCAGCGGCGCCGGCCGCAACGCTTTCTCCCGCGCCTGGAGGCGTGTTAAAGCGCAGCCAGCCTCCCGCAGCGCGGGACGCGCGCGGGCGAAGCCCGGGCCAAGGGCGGGCCCGTCCTGCGCCCGTCATCGACAGGCAGAGGCAGGGCAGGGCCACCCCCCTTTCATCTGCAATTGAGGCCCCTTGTGTAGGCTCTGGAGCTCGTGTGCAGGTACTGTTGGGCCCGGGATATAATTGCTTTCTTTTCCTCAGACGGCCGCAAGCTCAAGGATTGTAGTGTTATTTGGACATTTTCAAAGTATTTTACCCTGATGGTCAAGGAGTACTTATAGTACTTACATTAAATTTGGCTAAGACTCTATCCTACGAGCCAGGATCCCGTATTGTACATTGTATTTTAGCGCTCCGACTGTGATTAATTGATTTTTAATATGATAATCATTTACTGCATAAGTATTTAGCACTTTTTTAAAGCCTTGAGGAGTTTTTATAATTTGTTATTTGAGCGGTTTGTGTTTTAACATTCTTTTGTATTTTGCACACTGCATATTGCACTAGTCACTTCATCTTTACAAGTAAAATTGTATTTTATAAGGGACCTGAGTAAATAACCCTGTATGCCTATAGCTGCCAAATATGAATAAGCGGAAATTAAATCTGGGGAAAAGTGTGGCTGAAACTCTAGACGCTTTTTTAATGACGGCCGAATCTGTCCTCATTAATGAAATTAAAACGACAGAACATAGGCTATCTCTTGAGCCTTACCCTTTGCAAGGTAGGCTCTCCTTAACTCCTGTTTTCTCTGATGCTCTGTCGGTTCCCAATCAGGATGTATCTCCTTTACGGCTGAGCCAGTCACTACACGATGTCCCAGTAACTCTGACTAATTCTGTTTCCTGCACATCCTTGGTGCAGGAACCTAGTCCTGTCAAATCGAAAGCGATAACTAGAGGGCAGAAAGCAAAAACAAAATCAAACCGTATTAACGAATCCCCCGCTGTAATAAGGAAGAGCCGGGGAACAACGAAATCAAATAAATCCGTAAAGGGTACACTTGGGAGAAAAGAGTTAGTTGTTCCAACCACAAGTGTTGGTAGTGATGGAAATCTGACCTCCTCGAATCAGATCAGGGCAGGGCTACCAATCGATAATACGCTGGAGGGGACTTCTGGGGCAGGTTTGAGACCATGCTGACCACCTTATTAGACCCCATATTTCAAAAAATAAGTTTAGTAGAAGACAGGCTATTTAAATTAGAAAGGGTGATGGTTCATACTCTGCCGGTTATTCAGACAGCAAGTATAAACACGGCCAAAGCTCAAATTGTTACGGAACAGGAAAGAGAGGGACAGAATGGAGTAGGGGTAGTCCCGAGTGTTAGGCCAACAGTAAATAGCGAGGCACTAGATAAGAATAGCTCTAATATTACGAGGCCCACCAGTGGAGATACTCCAGTTCCTATACAGCAGTTATCTTCTAGAACAGGTCCCCCTGTGCCTCAGAGGGACAGGAGACCAGAGGGCAGGAGCCCCCAGGCGATGAATCTTCCAACCATTGATCTTCCACCCGAATCCACTCCATATGTTGTGATTTTGGGGAGTGTTCCCTCCCTCCCCTACGGGAAGAGTGAAGATTATGGGCATTTGTTAAATAAAATAAACCACTGGTTCACATACAATACTACCCTTGGTGCTCATGCATCTAAAAACATACTCATGGTACGAAGGGTTAATTGGATTGGGTGCTCACGTAAACACGGGACAGGTGACTGTGTTATTATAAATTTTGACAACCCCTTTACTGCAGGCTGTATTCTTTTTAGGGATTGTAGCCTCACCCCCTTAGTGGGATCTGTTATCAAGGCATTACCTTTGGGCTATTTCTACAGACCATTCCCCTATGGGGATATGTCTGCAGAGGGCCCTGGGATATCCCACCGATGGGGCTGCTTAACAAGACCACTTCTGAGACACCAGTCCATTTCCATGGTTCAATCATTGCTAGATCCAGATAGACAATCTGGTATCGGCAATAGAGAGGCGTCAAATAATAGATTTGCTGCCTTAACAGATATGGAGGAGTGCGATTGACTGCGGGGCCCTGTATTCCCAGGGTCCGTGATGATCGCATCTCCTCAGGCTCCAGGGGAGATAGTTGTAGGGCTCCCAGTGTTGAGATCGAATAATTTTCTATCCTGGAATATAGCAGGGCTGGCAACTAAGCTTCAGGATCCACGGTGGGTGTGCTATGTCAAGCAATTTATGGTAATCAGCCTCCAGGAAACGTGGTCGGTGGATTGCGACCTATTCCTGGAAGGCTATAAGGCCTTTTTGTCCCAGCCGTACGATCTGTGAGTGGAAGACCAAAGGGTGGACTAGTCACATATATTTCTGTGGCTATTGATTGTAAGTTGCAGGTGATACCAACTACACACCCAGGAATTCTGGCACTGTCGGCCAGAAGGGGGGATATTAGCTGGGGAATTGTTAATTTCTATAACTCATTTATCTCCCCGCAGGAGGCTAGTAACATAACTGCCCTGGGAGTAACCATAAAACAATCCCTGGGCCCAAGTCTTCATAACCTTTTGGTTTCTGGCGATTTTAATATACATCCTTGCGGTAAGCCAACAACATCGTGTATTTCTGAGCTGGGTTGCCCCCGTATGGAGGGTTTTCATTTTGAACACCATGCTCAAGGGGAGTTGCTGAATTCTATAATAAATGAACTAGATATGGTGGCTACAATGTCCCTAACTGACCCGCGCACTAATTTTCCGGTGCCTACTTTTAAAGGGCACGGGAGGGGATCTTTTATTGATTTTATTCTAATTTCGTCCTCTTTACAATTTTTTATCAATAATTTTAATATCGCAGAAAGTGATTTTAGTGACCATAATCCCTTAGCACTTCATATGACAGGTCCACTGTCAGTAAAATTTGGGATGCTCCAAGTAAGGGCGTTTGAGACCAACAGATGGGAAGCGTAGATTAAAATGGTCTCGGGTATCTCCAGAAGCATTTTATAACAAGGTTAAAATAGCCTGTGCTGATGAACTATTATTATGTATAATGGAGTTGTCCCCTCCAAAAGAGATCCTTGGTGCATTTGAGTCTATTTCACAGAAAGTGGCCGAACTGCTTCATGCTCCAGCCAGAGGACAAACCTTGTCTGGTCCTAGATGGTTTGATTCTCAATGCTCCAAGGCAGCCAAGAGGTTGAGGAGGTATTGTCAGCAAAACCTAGAATTCAATCTGAAGTCTCTATCTGTCGTAGGGAATACAAGGAAGCCCTTGCCAATCGGAAGGGAGTAATGAAGGAAGAAGCTTGGAAGGAGCTGATCGATTCCAGCACTCTCAGAAACAGCTCGAGGTTCTGGAGTGTTGTGAATAGGCCCTTGTTTGATCATGAAGGGGGGTTCCCTTGATTCACATATCACTGAGGAGGAGTGGGTACTTCATTTTAAATCTATGTTTGACTGCCCGCTTGAGCATAATTATAGGAAGCCCCAGGACAGGAAGGACCCAGAAATAATATTTGAGAAGGGCGAGATCCTGGAAGGTATCATTGGATTATCTATTGGTAAAGCGCCTGGACCTGACGGGATCCCCCCAGACTTATTTTAGTCAGACCCTTCTTTTTGGGTGCCGATACTGGAGGCAGTTTTTAATGCTGCAGCAAAGAATGGTTGTCCCCAGTCCTGGGCAATCTCTACTATAGTTCCTGTTTTTAAAAAGGGTGACAGAAATAGTACCCACTGCTATAGACCAATTTCGCTTATTGACTCAGTGTTAAAAGTGGTGGGACGGGTCCTCATACAGAGATTATCGACTTGGGCGGAGGACAATAAGATCTTGTCGGAAGTCCAGTATGGTTTTTGCCAGGGACGTTCCACTGTTGCTCAGTGTCTTAATTTATTTATGATATTGAGCAAATATACTGTTGCTCGCTCTGGGACTATTCACCTTGCCTTCATGGACTTGTCATCTGCGTTTGACTGTGTTAACAGGAACAAGCTATGGCAGTCCATGAGGGCAATGGGAGTGGAGAACAGTATTGTCAATTTTCTTGAGGACCTGCATATGTCAACTAAAGCCAATGTCAGGTTCTCACAGGACCTGCAGGTCACAAGGAATTTTGATATCAAGAAGGGAGTCCGGCAAGGCTGTATTTTGGCCCCATTTTTATTTAATTTTTATATTAATGAACTGGATAGCGCATTGAGGGCATCGGGGGTTGATTACCCACGTGTAGGACGGCGAGGGATTCCTGTCCTGTTATATGCGGACGACGGCGTCCTTATATCCAGGACTGAACTGGGTTTGCAATCGCTTTTAACCACCTTCTCCAGATTCATGACTGATCGGGACTTGGCAATTAATAATTCCAAGTCTTATGTCATGCAAGTAGGACAATCGGGGAAAAAGAGTTTTCATTTTAGTGTAGGTGATTCCAAGATCCCCTGTACAAATGTATTTTCGTACTTAGGGGTCCTCTTTGATGACCAGCTCAAATGGGGCCCCCTATTACAGAAAAAAAAGGGGATCTGACAGGGTTAACTCAGCAATTTTTAATTTTGCATCTAAAATAGGGAAGAAACCAACAGGAGCTATGCTACAAGTGTATCGGGCTAAAAGCCTGGCCATAGCTTCTTATGGCAGTGATATCTGGGGATACACTGCTGCAGAAACCCTCCAGATAGCGGAAAATGATTTTTTGAAACGCTTATTATGCGTTCCCCGTGGTACATCTAATTTAGTGGTCCATGAGGAACTGGGGGTTCCCTATTTAAGTGATGCTCTTGCTCTGCGACCCATGATCTTCTGGCTAAAATGTTGGTTGAATAAAGATCTAATTCTAACCCACCTGATCCTAAGAGATTGTATGTCTCTTGACAACTCGGCCCGTATTCCATGGCTAAGATATATTAAAAAAAGCTTTGATGGGTTAGGGCGGGGAGACCTATTTTCTAACCCTGATGTTATTATAAAGAAGGATGTGGAATCGACTAAATCAGCCTTTTTGTCACATAGGAATATGGAAAGAGAAGCCAAGGAGGTGTTGAAACCTAGTGTGCGGACGTATATAATGCTTAAGACAACCCCCACGACGGAACCTTATCTCATGGGGTCTTTGTCCACACACGAAAAAATTTTGTTAACCAGGTTGCGGCTGAACCTTTTTCACCTTCTGCTCGCCAGACCCAAGGGTTTTAATAGAGGTCAAGTGCTAGCGCCCTGCGGCTGCGACGGACAGTCTCCGCAGGATACGCTGCACTTCCTGTTTTTATGTAAATTATATGAAATTCCTCGTAAGCGCTTTCTGGTTCCTATTTTAAAAAGAATGAATTTTAGACAGGTTCGCCCGGCACTTGTGTTTCTGCAACTATTGAAAGAGGACTGTATATTTTTTTTAGTAGGTTTTTTAAAAGCCACTGTTAAATCCAGGAGTTATATGGATGTGTAAAGAGTGTTTCCTCAGGCTTTTTTTTAAATATAATTTGTGCAATTTTAACTGTGGTATTGTTGTCATTTTAACTTATGCACCTTCATTTAAATTGTTTTTATGTTGATGTAACTTTTATGGTTTAAAAGTAAACCGAATAAAGTTTTCTGACTGTCTGGCATCCCACTGGAAATGAAGAAATGCAAAAAAAGAAAAGAGTATGGTAAAAGTCCTTCTCTATCTATGTACAAAGAATCTGGTACAGTATCCCCATATCCATCCGTACTGTAACGAACAGTATGAAAACTCTGGGGGATTAAGGTGATTCAGCGCTTACCGACACAGTACACAAGGTTATTCTGGTTTATAATATTAGTGTGGTGCTGTAAGTGAGAGGATGTCAACCCCACATCCCAAAAGGGAATGAAAAAATAAAGTTCCCCCAGTACACGCAATATCAATAAACACAGTTGTCAGTCAGTATGTTTTCATTCTGTTCTTCAAACTCTTTATTTTATTTCATTTCTTCCATCAGCCAACACGTGTTTTGTCAGGGGGTGTATCACCCTTTGACTTCCTCAGGGCTGGAAAAGTCAAATTAAATCTATCTTACATTCATAACTTTGTAAGTTATCAGAATTATACAGTAATTATAACTCCTAGTGCAACCAATTCCATGGTGGTGGTGGTAAATAAAGAATAAAAAATAAAATGTATCAAAATGTAAAATGTATAGTGGAACATCAAAAACGTTACCGTCATTGGTCATGTTGCTTTGTGTAAGTAATAATGGCAAAATTCCAAAATTGTGCCCGTCGGTTGGTCCCTTCCATATGGAACACCAAACATGTTATCTCATGCTACTTAGTATAAATAATTACATATTTGACACATGCCTGTCAGGTGGGTACCCTGACATTTGGTTGCCACTACACACAGTGGTTTGTTATGAATTGTTAATATTCAAAGCTGAGTACCGTATGATTATATATACTATATATTTTATATGTGCCATGCAAATGGGACCATTGTCCCATATAGTGAAACCTAAGGTTGTCCTCATCCGTCTTGGGCAATTTACCTGTATTCCGTAAGTGTATCCTGTAAAAATATATATAGTCTAATATAAGTACATGATAGGAAGATAACACAGTACAGCCAATGTACAGAAATATAATTATAAAGAACCTCGATAAATATGTTTGAACAAACGTTCGTTAAAGGTACCATTTCAACAGATCACCCCCAGTAGTACCACTGAGGGGGTATGGTCTTGTCCAGCTATAACTACATGACCACAATAAATTGCGTGTTATCTCATCAGGCTCTGAACTATCAATGTTATGCATTATCACCGTATTCAGCACGAGCCAGTAGGATGTCTGTAAACCTTGAAGGTTCCGACACCCTTGGACATCTACTGACCAAATCACAAATCTGGATATGTAGTTGCAAACAATCACATATGAAGTAACAACTTGGGGATGGCATGGAAGATATAATCACAAGTACAGCACAATTTATAAGCATACGTACCAATATATGTCTTGAGACCGACAGGTTATCTCAGAATTCACCTTACTCACATATATTATTGGATCATACCCTCTCCAAGTGCCCCATTCGTAAAGTAATCAATTTCATAAAAAGTAGTGTAGCTCATTGTCTATGTTTAAACCGTATTCAACAGTCTGTAATTTCATGATCCACCTTGCCTCACATCTCCTCAGAGACAATTCTCTATTTCCTCCTCTGGGATCTCTTGGCACATGGTCTATAACATAGAACAGGAAGCTCCTATGTGGCCCTTGTTATTGACATTCATTTACTTGTGTTGCAACAGGATATCTAGTATCACACGTTTTTATTGCTCTGAAGTGCTCGCTCACTCTCTCTTTGAGAGCGCGTATAGTGCTTCCCACATATAGAAGGCCACACCTACACTCAATAACGTAGACCACATACTTGGTATGACATGTAATGTTTGTACATATTTTGTACTCTCTACCTTTCAAATCCCTAAAGGATTTGGTTTTGTCTTTGGCACACCTGCACATTGCACAGTTGCCACACTTATAAAAACCCATTGCCTGATGTGTAAGCCTGACGAAACACTTGTTGGCTGATGGAAGAAATGAAATAAAAGAAAGAGTTTGAAGAACAGAATGAAAACATACTGATTGACAACTGTTTGTTGATATTGAGTGTGCTGGGGGAGCTTTGTTTTGTAACCAACAGTACTCCAATGTAGAAAAGGGCTAAAGCTAGACCTCTTTAAAAACACTTCATCACAGTGCAGCTAACATTTCACTTTCATTCTCAAATCCCAGGTACACTGCCAATCACTTGTTGGTTGTATCTATGCTTTTAATCCTGTACAGTGCTCCATTGCCTTTTGGCTAGTTTAATACTATGGGGGATATTCTCAAGAACGCGTGATAATTTTCGCAAAATTAGCTTAACGTAACTTCGCACATCGCAGTCCATCGCGGGAAAATAACACTGTGTTAACGTTGTATTCTCAACCCGGCGGCACCATGCGATAGTCTCATGATAACGCGCCAAATGACCGCGTTAAAATTAACGCGACGCCGAAAAAATGCGAAACACGAATGCGAAAAAAGTTGCGATGCCCTAAATCGCGATACAAAAATCAGCGATAACCAGCGACAGGCCTGCAATTCCCATGCGTCATGCGGGAAAATGCACTATAAAAGCAGAAAAAAACAAAAGACAAAAAAAAATAAACTGCGTAGCACCATGGATGCACCCGGACCGAGTGCAGAGGACAACGCGAACCCCACAAGCCCCACAGACGACCAGCAAGGAACCTCGGGGTCGGGGAAGGCCAAGGAGAAGATGAAGAGGAAGGAATCATGCACACTGCCTGGGTAGTTGGCGACGACATTGGTGAAGAGTCCCAGGTGGTCCACTATTGCCTGCACATTGATGGAATGCGTGTGCTTCCTGTTGCGATAATTGTGTGCAGTGGCAGCAGGGGGCACGAGGAGTACATGTGTGCAGTCGATTGCCCCCAATACGTGCGGGAAGCCAGCTATGGCGTAGAAGCCTTGCTTGGTCTCCAGCTGTTCCTGCGTAGTGTGGGGGAGGTGAAGGTACTGGGGTACCAAGCTGATGATGGCATCCAAGACAGGTGTGACGAACTTGGATAGGGCTGGCTGTGAGACTCCTCCGACTCTGGCAGTTGTTGGTTGGAAGGTACAAGAGGCCAACAGGTGCAGCACAGCCAGCAGCTTTGTCTGCGGAGGGATGTTGGTTGTCCGCTGTGTTGGTACCGTCAGCCTGAGGGCTATGATGGTCAGGATGCGGAGGATGGTTGTCCTTTTGAGCCTGTAGTGGGCAATGTCATCCTCTGGTGCTAAGTCTGTGAGGCTGGTGCGTTTTCTGATGGTCCGCTGTCTTTGTCTGCACTGCCTCTGTGGTAGTCTGAGGGTGGGGGTCTCCAGGGGAGGGGGGGTGGCGGGCCTGGGTGTGGTGGCGGTGGGTGTTGTGTCCCTCTTGGGGATCCGAGCTGCATGGTCAGTAGCTCCATGGCATCTGTTGTTCTTCAGGTGTGGTTCTGGTCTGGGCTCCCTTTTGTGGTGCAGGTTGTCATCTGACTTAACACCAGGTAAGAGCAGGTGTTAAATCCCTGCTGCTAACGCGCCTTATCACCTGTTTTGGGATCTTATCGCCGATCTGGCTGGTCGTTGAGAATATTGCGAAGTGGTGTTTTCGCGGCTTTTTGCACAGGAACGCCTACTCTGCATCTCATTAGCGTTAGTTGCCGGTGTCATCCGTGGTGATGTTTTTTGCGGCTGCTATTGCAGGTAAACTGGCGATTTCGGCTGTTAGCACCAGCTTGTGATTAGGGCGGTAAAACTATCGCCACTTTGGCTGCGATAAAGTGCCGCTAACTCGGCGATAAGTCCTTGAGAATATGCCCCTATGTAGATACCAAATATCTGTGTAAATATATACACCATAAGTGGAATTCTGCGGTAAGAGACTGAGATCTTGCCCCAACCTTTTATTAGCTCATTTCATCCTGTAGACCCCTGTCCCCTCCAGTACCAATCCTGCGCTTCTCTTCACCCCTTTTTAGGTAGAGCCTAGCATTGCAGCACATGCGCTGCTCGCTTTGCGAGGCATGCTGTAGTAGGGTATGATGTTTAAGTGGTGTGGAGCCCCCGCCAACTCTCCTCCCATACTTTTCATTGGCTTGTGGCATTGTCTTTGCTAAACGCTGGTTTCCGATTGATAATGAGGCTTCTTAGTCCCTCCTTGTTACCGCCCTGTCTCCTTTTGTGACCGCCCATCAGGTCTGGATCTTTTACTTGCGGCGTTTCACTGTCTCCTTTATTTAGTCGGTAAGCACTATATTTTTTTCACAATGGCGACAGCTTGTTTGTTTAGAGTTCATGGGTATCAATTTTTAACTTCTATAAATATAAACGTTTTGCGATAGATGGCTTTATTTAACAGTTGTGGACATACATTATTTATGGACTACTATTATTTATCAGCCGGGCGCCCGTTTCACGAGCGCCGCACTGGTCTCACTTTCACTGTTGGGTTGTTTTCCCGACTCCAGAGCAGAGCAGAGCCGGCAGGCGGACGAGACAGAGGGCTGTGCTGCTTGCCTCAGAGCAGGGGGCACTGCTGTCTGTGCCTGCCCTGCTCCTCGCTGCTGCCCCGGCCATGGATTGGCTCTGGTCTCCCTGAACAACTTGAGGTATGAGCTCTATCAGCGCACACCGTGCTGGTTATGCTTTCGTTATTGTGTCCCTTTCCCTGCTCCTCCACCCCACTCTCTCTGCTCTCACTCCCCCCTCCCTCCTCTCTTGCAGTCAGTTACCGGGCTCCAGCTTCCATGCCGTGTTTGTCAAGCCCGTCCCTGTTTTAATTGTTTCATGCCCGACGCAGTTTTAATTGATTGCTTTCTGCCATCCCGTTATCAGATGAAAGCAGGGCCGGACTGGCCGTAGCGGGCACCGAGCGTTTCCCCGGTAGGCCGCTAGGGTGGGGGCCGGTTTAGGGTCCCTGGGGGGCCGTTTTTGTTACCGGGGTCGGCAATATCGGCCCCCTGTAACAAAATCGCACTCCCTCTCACCCCAGGGAGGGGGCGGCTGAGCAGTTTGCCCGGGCCGGTTTCTGTTCCCAGTCCGGCCCTGGATGAAAGCACACTGCCAGACTCTAAGTTACTTTTTTCACACACTATTTTATGTGTTTGGAGCTGCACAAGTCTACACTGAAGGGTGGAAATATGGCAGAATTTTTAATAATGGAACCAGGATACTAATCCCCGTTTTGGCACTTGCACAAAAACTGTAATTGCGGGTCAACTGTATGCTCTCTTCGCCTTTTTAAACTGTACTTACGTATTCTGTAAATGTGAAGGAGTAAATTAGTATATAACGTGGCCTAGTACTATTTCAGCTCCGGTCCCCTTTAATTCCACCCTGGTTTCTATAATCCGGTCACAATCAGGCTATACATACACCATATTGTTCATGCACATCAACTAATGTCCGAGAAGCTCTTTCTACCATCAAATGTTCTTTGTAAACACCCCTACTCATTGGAATTAGGTTAGAGCTGTATCGTATATGTAAAATAATCTAATATTACATTGCTCGTTCTCGATTCCAGTTTTGACTAGGCTCTTTTTACTGATTTTGATCATGGATTCGAGGCACCAACACAACATCTCCCAAAAAGCATTGCAACTGAATTCACAAATTGTATTGCAAAAGTTATTACACGATTACAATTAAAAACGTAATATAATGATAACAAGAGATGCATGTAAAGTAGCAATTAACTTTTTCTGTACACAAATAATACATACCAACCTGCATGTGAGACTTCTAGTTTGATATGGTGGGGTTGTGGTAGTTCCTCAATGTAAGCAATGTTGGTGGTATCATAAGATTAGCCACCCGCATATTGTGCTCAGAAAAGCAGATTGAAAACTCGGGATTGGGCAAGGGCTGAGAGTAGAAGGTGTGGTGTAACGGCCAGAGCCGCCTACTTTGGAGCTGGCAATCCAGGCTTCAGTCTCAGCGTCGGCTCAACAGCCTGTGATTCTGGGCAAATCACGTAACCACCCCGTGCCTAGGAACAGCGCTTAGAGCCCCCCCAAGGGTGATTAGCCGCCCTACAAATCCGAGAACAGAAAGGAAATTGTTTTGTCCCATAACGGGGGTGAATAATTTATGCAGTCTGCTTTTGTTTCTGATATTTATTTTTTTATAACAGATCAATTGGGACGGAGTGAGCTGGTCACATCTCGAATAGTGCACCCTCAAATTTATGTGGAACGCACGTTGCATTTTATTTAAACAAGCACTGACTAAGCAAATAGTTTTGGTTTTATATCCAGCTCCTTGATCAGGGACATCAGCTCTCAGCCTGTTAAAGTTGTGCGATCCAGTGGTAGCGAAATGCTAGAACGGTTCATATTTTCTGTTAAAATGCATTGATCTAACTGAAGTAACGTTTAGTAACCAAGTAGTAATTTTCCAAAATAAAAATGTGGGAAAATGATGCAGGACCATGAATGCGGGTCACCTGAAGGCTATTAAAGAGGAGTCAGTAGTGTTAAGAGAATGTTGCAGAGGGAAATTAAGTAGGCATGTAGGTGGTTGTGCCGTGGCATGTGATGCCCTTTCACCACATCCTTTGGCTACTCCTCTGGCTGATAACCTGCAGCACGAGAAGCTTCGTGACTTGTGGAATGTGGGAGTTAGGCAGAGCACTGAACTGAAAAGGGTGCTGTTCCTGGGAGAAGATATGATGGAATAGCAGAAGAGATGAAGGAAAAGAAAGAGAATAAATGAAGGCTAGAGAACACAAGACAGATTGAGTGATCAAGAGAGTAAAGTGGGATGATGGAGGAAGAGAAAAAGGGATGATAAAGGGTATGAGCAAGAGGGGATATTTTTAATGGAAAGAGGAGCAAGAAGGCCATTATAAAAAGGAGGAGGGGGAGTCTAAGAAAGAAATGCAGGTAATGTTTTTCTCAAAAAGAAACTAATTAGTTTACTGGAGGACACTACAGAAGAAAGGCTAAGAATTAACTGATCTGATAATCTGATTATTTCCTGGTAAAGTTCCTCTGGGGATCATTTTAGACAAAAGCCTAAACATGCAGATGCACATCAGTTCCCTCACCAAAGGAGCGAACTTCCAACTCAACATCCTCAGAAAACTCAAACACTACCTTCCTGCTCCTGACCTTAAGGTTGCAGTGCAAGCCCTAGTGATTTCAAAGCTGGACTATGGAAGTGCTACGCTGTGTGGCTTGCCCAGAGTGAAGACGGCTCCTCTTAGGGTTGCCCTCAATTCTGCTGCTAGGCTCATAACTGGCACAAAAAAAGTCAACCATATCTCTCCGGACTTGTTAGCCCTTAATTGGCTTCCTTATGAAGCCCGGATACACTTAAAAATCGCATGCATGGCACACAAAGCCATCCACTACCAGACTCCGCAATACCTCGCGCAGAAATTGGAGCCCTCATGTGGTTCGAGAGCCTCCAGAAGTGCCAGCACCCTACTACTCAAACCCCATAAATTCAAGAAAAAAAAGACCTACAATCGTGCCTTCTCTGGTTTGGCTCACTCCCCACCCCCGAACTCAGGACGAATCCTTCCACGTTCCTCTTCAAAAAAGAAGCCAAAAGGCTCCTAATTAAGAAATTCTTACCTCAGCCTGGCCCCGCCACTTGATGCCGTGGCCTAACCGTTGATCCGTGGCCCGGCGGCCTGGACCATTTGAATGCTCGGACTTTCATGTCTGTGAATTTTTGCTCTGTATATTACGGCCTTGACATTTTATGACTCAAGAGAATGTTTGATCACTTTTGACTGTGAAATGTTAGCTGTGTTTACCATGTTGGACATTTAAGGGTCATGAGGATGTTCGGACACCTATGACTGTAATTATCACTTCGTTTATTTTCTCCTGCTGTGATATTTTATGTATATGATTCCTTCTCTTTGGTTGCCCTTGGGTGTTTACATGTACCCTCTTGCCACATATATTGTAAAGCGCTCTGATACCCCCGGTGGTCATGTTCGCGCTATATAAAACTTTATAAATAAATAAATAAAAATAAAGGCTTTAAGCACACACGAAGACTGTATTTTTGTTTCATACTGAGAGCCTTTAATGAGGTGCTGGCTCTGGTGGTCAGTGTAAAGCCTTAATAGATTTACATAGCTGTATGCATCTCTTCTCACTTCCTTTATTTCACAAAAAGCTTTATGAAGTGATAGGAGAAAATATACTCCATTTAAATAAGGTGAGCACCATGTATGATATTCTCCATTTATTGCCCTGCTCCGT
Source organism: Calotriton arnoldi (assembly GCA_963921515.1). NCBI lineage: Eukaryota > Metazoa > Chordata > Amphibia > Caudata > Salamandridae > Calotriton > Calotriton arnoldi. The sequence goes on along the minus strand of CAWUFW010011967.1, from coordinate 428,751 downwards.
ACGAAATTCAGTTGACTGTGAGTGTGAAAAGCTCAGTTGTCAGAATATCTTTGAACCAGTTGTTGTTTTGGTTCCGCTCTCATGTTTGAATTTAGGGAATTCCACAGTTTTTCACTTTGATTTCTCAAGGATCTGCTGCCCTGTTTAAGACCAATGATGCATCCTTGGTTGATCAAGTGTGCAGTTATTGAATTAATGTTATGCATTCTGCAGGTAATCCGGGATTATACCCCCAGTAAGCTTTGTGAATGGTGCACAGGAACTAGATCCTTATTTCTATCCAGGAGCAAGTGGAGTGTGTTAATGGAATATTTTCTATGTTCACACTTTTAAAGGTTCAAGGTCATTTTGTGTGTCTAGTTTTGCAGGCTCTGAGGCTAGGAATACCTTTTTTTTAGAGAAATTTGCAGATGGTTTTACAGTAGTCAGGTTGTGCCAGACAAGGGCACTCCTAAGCTCCAACCTATGGTCAGTCTGAGCCAGAGTACACCCAGCTTTTCACAGCAAGGTTAATGGAGTAGATCTGAAGCCCAGTCGAAGGGGAGTGAATTTGTCTCTTTTCCTACTAATACCAGAATCTTGGTTTCGGCTCTGTTCATGTAGCAGAAGCTCTCATTGATAAAGTGGAACTCACAGTCTAGGCAAGAGATGATGTTGGATGTGCTCCCGTGTATGTTTTCACATCCAGAAATAAGTTTGGTTGTTATCAGTGTACATTTGGAATTTAACCTGGGACTGCTGTAAAGGCTTATATGGGCATACAAATGTTGAACAGCAGACATGAGAAAACAATACTTGGCATGTGAACGGTTATATTTACCTGGCTTTTTTAGGTTTGACTTATAATGGTACTCGCATTATTCATGGTGAACATATTGTAATTTACACATGCACTATGGTTCATGCTCCTTCATCCATTGACTTCTTTGAATTGGGAATATTCTTCCAGACATTGTCAATCACATCTCAGATTAGCCCTTACAAATATTTAAGTCTTTCCTTCTGGGGAAAGCATTAAGGCCTCTATGACCTAAGTGAACTTACTAGGAGACTCATCAATTTAGATGAAACTCTCTTCTTGTTGGTGCACTGGACCTATAGAGTGGACTAAGGGGCCATTTAGCATGGCGCTCGAACTCAGAGGCTGGCCTAGGATTTAGTCAATGGTTAATTTGGACTATTTAACAAGTGTTAGTATTGTAGCTAAGAGTCTGAACAGCTGGGCGTGACCGGGGCCTCCCTGGGCGCTGTGGAATGCTTGCATTAGGGCACAGTGTTGTAGCCCTTTGACCCCGCAACCAAAGCATTAACGGAGCCCCTGTTTTGAAGGGGCCCCAACTGTAAGGGTCCTTGCCCAGCCCAATGGCGCCATGCCATAAGTGTATATGGGGAAGGGTGGCTAGAAAGTAATGAATACATAAATAAAAGGCATTGGGCCATATGTATCAATCTAAATTGCGATCGCAAACGAATTTCAGCATTTGCGATCGTAATTTAGCAGTGTGCAATGTATCACACAAAAACCCACTCGCAAAATAAGGAATCGCAAAATTTGCGATTCCCTATTTATCGAATGCATTTAAGGAATCGCAAATTGCGATTCCTTAAATGCAATGTAAGAGGCACAAAAAAGTGCGATTTGGCCTTAAGTGAATCGCAAATTACCACCAACTTCAAGTTGGTGGTAATTTATGATTTCTTTGAAAAATGCACTTTTTGCATTTTTCAAAGTGCCATGTGGCACACATACATGCCCTTAGGGCATGTATGTGTGCCACATGGGCACACATGCACATTTCAGGGGTGCCACAGGGTGTCCCTTTGGAACCCTTGCACCCTTGAAATTGTGTGCGCAATTTGCGACTACCTATTGGGTACTCGCAATTTGCGCACGCAATTCCCATTCATTCCTATGGGCCTCTTGGCCCTTAGGAATGAATGGAAAGGGATTCCTTAATTGCGAGTCGCAATTTGCGAGTCGCAATTAAGGAATGTCAGGGAATCGCAAAATATTTGCGAATTTTTATTTACATCTCGTTTTGCGATTCTCAAATAGCGATTCTCTAAAAATCGCTATTTGAGAATCGCAAACCCATTCTTTGGTACATATGCCCCATTGTTATTTGCAATGCCAATAGCTTAAACTCTGGCAAATGTGAGACCTATTGCATTGCAAATGCTTGTTTTATTTACCACTTGAATTTCACTCTGCCCATTTGCATTCATTCATATCTCCTCCATTCACCCTGTGATGCCCAGTTGTGTCCTCATAAACCCACTTCCTGATCTATGTCAAACCTCTTTGAAGCCTCTTGAAGGATGAGTGTAGCTAGCCCTCTCCATCCTTCCCTCCCTCTAGAACTTTTCTCACAGCTCCAAGGATCAAACTTTCTCTGTCCCCCACCCCAAGTATCCAATGCAGGGTTTGAAAAATCAACACATTAGCACTCGACCTTCGGGAAGTAATTTAATAAAGTTACTAGACCAACAACGTCTCCTCTCAACATTGCATTCTCAAAGTAGGAGTGAAATAGACATTTAGTCTGGTGTTTGCATATACTTGGGTCATGACTGAACGTGTCCCAACTCCATTGCCCTTTCTGATGCAAGCCTGACCTATGACAGTCTTTTTTCAGCCCATTCGGCCTTACAGATGTGAACCTGATAAGTGACTTACTGTACCCAGTGCTACTAATGTTTTAGTCAGTGGTCTGACAAGTGAATGAATCCGAAAAAGACCTAGCAGCCTTTTGAGGCAAATCTGACATGTGATTGGCCCTGACTCAACCCTGTTGACCTTTATATGTGATCCTGTCACACAATCCAGTATTCAGTAGTCCTGCTAGACTGCCAATGGCAATGCTGATGTGTGATGGAATCTACTCCAAGTCTGCCTGTCTTTCAGAGATGATCCTGGCAGGTGACTGCAGTGGTGCCATTTGGCCCATGTCATGTGTGACACTTTCACCCAGCCTGGGTTCTAACTGGACACTCTGCCTTCTGGCACTTGTAGTTCTTAGTTTTTTTTAGATCTAAAAATGTACTCTACACTCGTCAGTATGGAAAATGCTGTTTCACTGATAAATCAGGGCTGACGCCGGGTGCTGCACTTGACATGGTCTACTTAACAAATTTGTGATTGACTGCACCCCACTCCTTCAAACCTTCAGAGACAGGTAATAAAGAGCCAGTCATACATGCAATACAATACACATATGTTAATGGCAAGACAAGTCAGACAAGTACTGCCTAAATAGGCACTCAGATTACCTGGTTCCAGTGGCAGTGGTTTGTTTTTAAACCGAATGAATACATCTGATTTGATTCTTGCATAAACCAATCTCTTGATGTTTATATATGGCTGCCAAGGAAGTTGAGGCTCACACTCCCCCCTTTGGGGCCATTATTTTCTTTATTTACTCTACCTGTGGTTCAGGCAGGGTTTTTTCCACCAAGGTTGCAGCAGCACCTTGTATTTAAGCCTCAGGAATTCCTCTACTTATGTCAATAGGGCTGTGGCCTGAGTCTACCCTTCCACTTTTGTTAATGATTATTGTCAGCAGGTTCCTGGTGGGGCAGCTACAAATGTGGGTAAGTTATTTATAGAGTACTTGTTGTTCTTGATTTCCTCCCTTTGTTGCTGTGGTAATAACATTCTTGTGTTTTCTTTTGCGCCATAAGGTTCATGGAGAGTTTTTTGTTTGGGACATGCTTCAACCGATTGTGTTTTCTGTGGTATATTCGTATTTAGTAAATGGGATACATGGTGGTAATTTTTAAGTTATTGTGGTAATCCTCATTATGCTTACTCTTCCTTATTACATTCATGGCTTCCCCCCCACTTTCTCAGGTCAGCTGAGGCATGTCTTTTTAGTGACCTTACAGAAAGTGCTCCTACATTACCTGGGTGTCAGGTACCCCGTAGCTATGGCACTACACCCAGGCAGGGGAGCAAAGAATAGGAATGTATAATAAAAGTTATTTTTATGAAGCAGGTGGCTTCAAAAGCTCTTTCATTTAGACAGCATGCCTCATGGATCTATGAATGGAGTGAGGAAGAGGAGACAGCAATTAGGATGATGGTTTTTTATGAACAGAACAATAAAGAAGAAAACAATACACAGCTTGTATTAGCAGCCACTCTCTTCATTTGATTTATGATTTCTTAATGTCTGTGGATAATTTCATATGGACTTTTTTGATCATTAGTGGTGCAGCTCCAATTCAGCTTTGTTGTTCTATATCCCCTTGTTAGGGGAGGAGCTTCTGGGCAGGGGGCACATTTGGAGATTTGCACACAAGATTGTTTTTCATTCAAAATGTATTGGTAATTTACGGTACAGGTGCTGCATATGTTGCTCTTTGGTCCACTGTCCACATCTCGAGTTTCTAGCAATTAGGATTACTTGAGGTAGTCCAAACGTAAACCTTTCACTGGAGCACGATTTCTCCCCCCTACATGGAAGCCGATGGACAAGTAAACGTCTATGTCCTGCCTACAGTGTGGGTTGTTCGGTGATCTGGAGAAGCTGCTGCACCGTTTATAGGTTTACCTGTTATTGCCAGCAAATATGTGTTTCCTTGGTCAATATTTAAAGATGTTCCCAGCAGAGGTGCAGAGTGTGGTTATAAAATGTTCCTTCTATAAACAACGTCTGTGTTAAACATGCATGTAGTGTTCGGTCAACTTGTAAAAAAAAATTGTAATTCATAAAGGCAGAAGGTTTAAATGGGGTATGGGCTCTCTGAAACTCTCCCAGTTGATCGAAGCCTGTCCCTTTCGTTAATATATCTTTCTGGGTCTCTTCCTCCCACCACCTGTCGTACTCTTGTTCTTCCACTCCTCTTGCCCTTGGTTTTCTTTAAACCAAGTGCTTGTTGTGTTTGTATGTATATTCCTATAATTCAGGTGAGTCTGCAATCACTTTATAAAAGGCCATCTTTATTTTCCTTATTACAGTTGACCTATTACGTCTCTAGTTGCCTGTATTAAATAAATTACGTAGCTGCTCAACTGTAATAATTTACTACCGTTGACTTCTGATGTTATGCCTACTGACAGAGCCAGCCGCCAAAGTAACATGCAGCCCACAGTGCATAATTACACCTATGGTTTAAACAAAGATACAGGAACTGGATTTTTCTTCTGATATTTTTTTCTAAAAAGAAAAGTGCTCAGCAGAAAGGAGATATTTATGGTTTTTTCCACTCAAAAGGTCAATGAAGTAAAGATAGAATGCTGAATGTTTTACACAATCTGAGTCACAGCATTTTTAACCTGACTTACATAAAACTGATTCTAACATATTTTTTGCAAAATTTACTAAATGCATTTTCATTGTTTAATTTCACAGTACAGTTCTGCTTTTATTCCTTGTCTGCAATGAACATGAAAAAGTAAGATAACAATTTAAGCAATTTGTGGAAGGTATAATGGTATGACCACATATTAGAAGGAATAAAGTACCCCTTGTGTAGATTATCTCTTCGGGGTTCCTTTGTCCTTAATTCTCTGTAGGATCATGGAATTTCTCTGTGACTTGCAATATCCTTATAATGTACAAAGGGAGTGCTTTATCCCTTAATAGCTCAAGTCCTTGCGAAAGTAACTGGGTCAAGTTAACTCCCATTTTAGTGAATGAAAGACAGGGTACAACTGTGATTCGTTTTAAGCAAGCTTCTTTGCTTTTTGCCTCAATTTTCAAACATCATGTTGTCCCCCACTAAGTATGTGTATGGCTCAAGTCATGTCTTGACTCTCAGCTATGTTATTTCAAGAATATTATTGTTTTCAGGAACCAACTTGTGCATACAGATCTTAAATGATTTGGCAGCTATAGTCGCAGGTGCTGAAGAAGTGAAGATATTGCATACAATACTTGAATTTGGAGCTGCCGGCAAATATAAGGTTAGGACATTTACATGTTTTCTTATTAAAAGCTGCTTTGATTTTGTTGGAAGTTCTGAAAATGAAAAATAATGTAGGGAGGTATGTTAGGCTGTGGTGACACAATTAATTAAGTTACTGTTCTTGGCAGTCCATCAAACGTTTTGTACATTGAAAGTAAAGCTGTGATCGTGGTTCCATTCAATGTACTGAGATGATTGCTGGGCCGATGGACATCTCTACATCTGACATACGGTAGTTCAGCATGATAGCGGGGGTAATGGTCTTCGTCACCCTGACGGGCAAAGTACTGTCCATCAAACTCAAAATCAGGTCCTTAATACCTTATTTATAGGTTTCATATGAAAAAACCTAAACACATTAGGTAGATAATTTTCAAAATGGTTTTACCAACAAATAATTATTAAGCCTTGCATGGAAGGTCTGTCCTTTTAACCTTCAAAGTAAAATAGCTTGTGTCACGCAGATAATGTTGCACTCCTCAGAAATCAAATACACTTTTTGTCTGTGCTTTTCAGCTATGTTGAAAATATTTCACTTTCATTCAATTTTCAAGTAATAGAGCCTATAGATGCACCACTTTCCAAAAAGAATCAATGTTACAGGACTGTATGTGCATTGCATGAATATCAGTCATTACTTCGTATGTCATTACATCTGGAGTCATTATTTCCGTAGTACCTTTACTGCATCATTACATCTGGAGTCTTTCCATCCGAAGTTTTTTCACTTCCTATATTTTTTTCTTAAAATGTAATTCTAAAATGAACATAAATAATATTTTTATATACCCGCTTGTGGGCTCAATTCACAAAGGTAAACTTGGACTTAAGTCTAAGTTTACAACTTTTTGCTTTTCACAAAGGTAAGTTACTACTAGCAACTTTACTACTAGTAATTGTATGGGTGTGTGAGTGGTTGTATGGGTGTGTAAGTGGTTGTATGGGTGTGTGAGTGGAGTGGTTTGGTGGGTATGTGAGTGAGTGTCTGTGAGTGGTTTTGTGGGTGTGTGAGTGGTTGTATGGGGTCTGTAAATGTGTGTGTGAGTGGTTGTATGGGGTCTGTAAATGTGTGTGTGTGTGGTTGTATGGGTGTGTGAGTGTGTAAGTGGTTTTATGGATGGGTATGTGAGTAGGTGTGTGAGTGGTTGTGTGGGTGTGTGAGTGGTTATGTGAATGATGTAATCAGTGATGTCACTTCAGATGTCATGAGTGATGGAATATATGAGGTCATAAGAAGTGCATTGTTATATTTAGCTCGGGTAACTATAACTGCTGAATTTCTATGGTTTTGTGTGTGTGAAATCTGAGCCTAACTAGAATGTCCCTGTAACCTTTGTTTTTTCAGTGAATTTCTATGGTTTTTTAAATTCTATTTCCTAGCTATAATGTCCCTGTAGACCTTGTAACCTTTGTTTTTTCTCAGTGAATTTCTACAGTTTTTAATGTTATTTCCTAACTATAACATCCCTGTAACTGTTTTTTAAAGTGAAGGTTTTTTAAATTGTATTTCCTAACAGTTACCTGTAACCTTTGAGAGTGGGTGTGTGAGTGGCTGTATAGGTCAGTGAGTGGGTGTGTGATTGGCTGTATGGGTCTAAGTGGGTGCATGAGTGGCTGTATGGGTGTATGAGTAGATTTGTGGGTGTGTGAGTAGCTGTCTGGGTCAGTGAGTGGGAATGTGATTGGCTATATGGGTCTATGTGTGGGTGTGTGAGTATCTGTATGGGTGTATGAGTGGGTGCGTTAGCTGTTTTGAGGGTATGGGAGTGGATTTGTGGGTTGGTGAGTGGCTGTGTGGAAGGTCTGTATGGGTTTGTGAGTGGTTGTGTGAGTAGCTGTATGGGCATGAGAGTGGGTTTGTGAGAGCCTGTGTGGGTGTGTGAGTGGGTTTGTGAGTGGCTGTATGGGTCTGTGAGTGGGTGTGTGAGTGGATGTATGGGTCAGAGTGGGTGCATGGTTGTCTGAGTGGGTGTGTGAGTGCCTGTGTGAATATCTGTGAGTATCTGTGTGGATCTGTGAGTGGGTCTGTGAGTGGGTCTGTGAGTTCCTGTGAGGGTATGTCACTGGATGTATGAATGCCTGAGTGGGTCTGTGAGTGTCTGAGTGGTTCTGTGCCTGGGTGTGAGAGTGTGTGGGTCTGTGAATGGATATGTAAGTGTCTGAGTGGGCCCGTGAGTGGGTGTCAGAGTGTATGAGTGGGTCTGTGAGAGGGTGTCTGAGTGTCTGTGTAGGTCTGTGAGAGGGTCTGAGAGTATCTGTGTGAGTCTATGAGAGGGTGTGAGAGTGTCTGTGTGTGTCTGTGAGTGTGCAAGTTTCTGTGTGGGACTGTCAGAGTATATGAAAGTGTCTGTGTGGGTCTGTGAGAAGGTGTGAGAGTGTCTGAGTAGGTGTGTGAGTGGGTGTGAGAGTGCCTGTGTGGGTTTGCGAGTGGGTGTGAGAGTGTCTGAGTGAGTCTGTGAGTGGGTGTGAGAGTGTCTGCATGGGTCAGTGAGTGACTGTGTGAGTGTCTGTGTGAGACTGTGACTAGGTATGTGTCTGTGTGTCATTGAGTAGGTGTGTGAGAGTGTCTGAGTAGATCTGTGAGTGGGTGTAAGTATCTGTGTGGGTCTGTGAGTGGGTGTGAGAGTGTCTGAGTAGGTCTGTGAGTGGGTGTGAGAGCACCTGCTTGGGTCTGTGAGTAGGTGTGAGAGTGCCTGCGCGGGTCTGTGAATGAGTATGTACGTGTCTGTGTAGGACTGTGACTGAGTGAATGAGTGTCTGTGTGGGTCTTTGAGAGGGTATGTGAATATATATATTTTTTTAATTCACTGCGGGATCCGTGGATCCGGCGCAAATTTACACTGGGGCTGTGCTGAGCCCCACAGTGGATCCGCGGATCTCGCATGTGGCAATCCAAAACGTTTGTAGGCAATTTCTTGCCCATCATACCTACTTTTGGCACCTGTGTAACACAAGCATGGGGTCAGGGAACCTCTACCCTGACCCCTTCATATAAATTGTAGCCTACATTTCAGCCCCGGGGACCGTTTCCTGTTACATAAAATGGCAGCCGCAACTGTTCTGTCAGGTTGCCGCCAGTCAATCAGGACCTTGCTGTGGCACGTGGTTGGATCCGCTGAGAAACCGCGACCCTAGATCTCTATATTCCTTTTTCTCTTAATATCGCAAAAACTACTGAACAGATGCCCCTCAAGCCTGGCTGAGTTAAATGCTTGTATGGAGTCGTTGGTGGGGGAAGGTTTTTCGCAGGGTGATTTGTTTTTAGCGGGCAATTTTAATTGTCATCTCTGCATGGAGGTATCACTGAACGCAAGCGAGTGGCCCACATGCACAGTTAGGGATGGGTTGCACATGGAACACTCTGTGGAAGGTCAGAGACTGAATACCCTGTTAGATATGTATGGTTTAATCTATACCATAGATTAGAGGGGGTTGTGCCCTGATTTTTCCCTGCGGCCTACCTACACAGACAGGGGTGCTGCTACAATTATTGATTTTATTTTTATCTCCCTTTCCCTGAAGCGGTTTATACAGTGGCGGCTCGCAGAGGGAGTGCTGCGGGCGGTGGTAAATAGTTTTATTTATTTACTTACTTTACTCGTGGTCGTCGTATGTCTGACTCCACTACCCCCCACCCTGCCCCTCCCCCGCCCCGCCCCAGCGCCCCGCAGCTCTCCCTCTGCGAGCCGCCACTGGGTTTATACACCTTTTTAAAATTCAGCACAGCCCTTTTAGCGATCACAATCCCCTGAACCTGGTGCTTGAAGTGCCGGGCAGAGCAATAATGCCCCGAAGGGTGACGGTGGGCTCACTTGTCGCAACTAATCAAGGGAGGCGTCTAAGATGGTCACAGCTGGATACTATTCTTTTTAATCGAGCACTTTTTAGTTTAAGGCAACGTGAGATTCTTAAGTGTTTGGATTTATCTGTCCCGGGAGAGGTAACTATAGGGGCATTTATTGAAATTGCACAATCAGTAGCTAGTCTACTAACAGTACCAGTAGCAACTGTTAGTTCTGATTTACCAAAATGGTTTGACAGCGAGTGCTCCCGGGCCCTGCGTCAACTCAAGAAGGCCACCAAACAGATCCCACGTGACAGGGCTTGGGTGGCAACATGTCGTAGTAATTATAAGGAGGCCATCAAAGGGTGGAAGCGATACCTCCAGAAGCAAGCTTGGGAGGAGCTGACAGAAGCATGTGAAAAGGGGGACTGCACACTTTTTTGGAAGATCATTAATAGCCCCTGTTATACAGACCCAGAGAACCCAGGATTAGCTCATAACATTACATCCGAACAGTGGAAGGTCCACTTTGATGGCGTGCATAACCACGGTTTCAGTGAGGAATACATATGGCGGATAGCTCTCCATCCAGCACAATAGCCATTTCCTTTAGTCTTGATGAGGTGAAACTGGAAATTGAGGGATTATCACGGAACAAGGCTCCTGGTCCCGATGGGATCCCAACAGACATTTTTTGTGATAATATTGAGGTATGGGCCCCACTCTTAATTATGGTTTTAAACGCTGCCTTGAGGACAACAATGCCCCCCTCGTGGTCCTCTGCAATTATCGTACCGATCTTCAAGAAGGGGGACAGGGACAGCCCTCACTGCTACCGCCCTATATCACTCATAGATGCTACAGTTAAAGTCCTTGGACGAGTGTTATTAAACAGGCTCTCAGCCTGGGCGGACACTAACAAGTTATCTCAGAGGTCCAATATGGCTTTTGCATAGGCAGGTCAACTACGGATCAATGTTTAATTCTTTACCTTCTTATAGCAAAATACACAATAGCTAAGCCGGGAGCTCTTTTCTTAGGTTTTATAGACGTTACTGCAGCATTCGATCGGGTGAACCGCTGCAAGCTCTGGGCGCTTTTGGATGACCTTGGGGTTGATCCCGCGATTACAAATGTTTGAATGACCCCACATTTTAATACTATTGCTGCCGTCAGATACACTCAGGATGGGCATGTGACTGATCATTTTAAATGTTCTAGAGGGGTAAGACAGGGATGTATACTGGCCCCATTTTTATTTACGTTATATATTAATGGATTGGAAGCGTCCTTGATTTCACTTCAGGCTGATACCCCAAGAATAGGAAGAAGACCCGTCCCAGTCTTGTTGTACGCAGATGATGCGGTATTGCTTGCACGAACCCCTAGAGGCCTGCAGGTCTTATTGGATGGATTCGTGGCCTTCATGATCGGGATGGATCTTTCACCGAACTTGTCAAAATCATACTTAATGGAATTCGGTAAGCAGATCACAAGGAACAACACCTACAAAGCAGGCACGCACAGGCTAGTGAAGGTCACGGCATTCTCCTATTTAGGTATCTTATTTGATAATAAGCTTAATTTGAAACCTTTGCAGGAGGGGAAAACACTTGAGATGAGAAAATCGATGGGAACAATCGCAAACTATGCTCATAGACTGGGTACCTGGTCACCGGGGGTAATAGTAAAATTGTACAACTCTTTTTGCATTTCAAGGGCATTATATGGTAGCGAGGTATGGGATTATGTGGCGGCAAACACTCTACAAACCATAGAAAATAAATACCTCAGAAGTATCCTGAAAGTGCCCCAGGGTACCACTGCGTGTATAGCACACAAAGAATTAGGAGTTAAATATTTATTAGTTTGGGCGGCGGTTAAACCTCTGATGTGTTGGGTGAAGATATGGAGAAGCTAGGAGGCGGGTTTTAATCGACTAGTGATTGAGAATTGTCTCTCTCTTGAGCACGGTTTAAAAATCCCATGGCTAAGATATGTTAAGTGCAAAAAGAACAATTGATGGACAGAATGCAGAACAGTGTGATACATTCACCCCAGTACAGAGATCTGGGCCTAAATCCATCGTTTTTTTTGCTCACCATGCCATTCCAGTTTGGACCCAGCCATATGCAAATCAGTCTTGACCCTGCACCCAATGGGAACAGTCCAGCCCGAACTGCCAGGCCAGGTCCTCCCTGGACTGGAAACAAGCATCCTAGGACCGGTTTCGGGCTTTCAACCCTCATCAGCCAGGATAGCTTGACTCCAGTGGCATGGAGAGCACGGGACCCACGTCTGGGCATACCCGTCCCACTCGGAGAGACAAATGCAAAAAGAACAATTGATGGACAGAATGCAGAACAATGTCATACATTCACCCCAGTACAGAGATCTGGGCCTAAATCCATCTTTTTTTGCTCACCATGCCATTCCAGTTTGGACCCAGCCATATGCAAATCAGTCTTGGCCCTGTGCCCAATGGGAACAGTCCAGCCCGAACTGCCAGGTCAGGTCCTCCCTGGACTGGAAACAAGCATCCTAGGACCGGTTTCGGGCTTTCAGCCCTCATCAGCCAGGATAGCTTGACTCCAGTGGCATGGAGAGCACGGGACCCACGTCTGGGCATACCCGTCCCACTCGGGGTGACAAATGCAAAAAGAACAATTGATGGACAGACTGGGGTGGTGTGGTGAGCAAAAGAATGATGGATTTAACCCAGATCCTTGTGACTGGGGGTGAATGTTTGCATTGTCCAGCATTCCGTCCATCAATTGTTTCTTTTGCATAAGATATGTTAAGGACACCCTAACGGCCCTAGGTAGAGCATCTGTCTTCACGCATCGTGAGACAGTGAAATCACTTGATAAGAACATAGTGAAAGAACTATTTTTTAAGCATGCCATGGCTTTAAGGGAGGAAAAGGAGCTTAGCAAACCCACGGTAAGAGGGCACGTCCTAGTAAAATCAGTGTTGGGTATGGAGAATTATCTATTGATTTTAACAAATGCACACGATCGTTTTCTGATTACCCGTTTCAGATTGAACCTGGTGCACCATTTATTGGCTTCTCCAACTGGTTTTGTTGCGCATGTAGAAGAGAGAGAGGGCCTTGTGGCTGCGACAATAGGTCTCCACAAGATACCTTACACTTTATATTTTTATGTAAATATTTTACGTACCCTAGGCGGATGTTTTTTAAACCTCTTTTAAAAGATATGAATTTTAGGCATGCTCATGTCGCCCTACTGTATCTCCAGCTCCTGCCTAGCCCCCACACGCTTTTTTGTGTTGTTAACTTTTTAAGAGCTGCTCTAAAGTTGAGACATTCTAGAGGTGACTACGGTGCACATGCATCAAAATAGACAATAGCGATTCTTTAATTGCGATTTTTAAAGAATCGCAATTAAAGAATCGCTATTGCCTATGCATGTAGGAATCCCCCAAAAATTGTGATTCCTACACATTCCTTAATTGCGAGTCGCAAATTGCGAGTCGCAATTAAGGAATTGATTCCCATTCATTCCTATGGGCCTAGGGGCCCATAGGAATGAATGGGAATTGCATGCGCAATTTGTGAGTACCCAATAGGTACTCGCAAATTGCGCATGCAATTTCAAGGGTGCAAGGGTGCCAAAAGGACACCCTGTTGCACCCCTGAAATTTCCATTTTAACACATGTTGCGCACACACATGCCCCAAGGGCATGTGTGTGTGTAACATGGGAAATTGAAAAATGCACTTTAGTGCATTTTTCAAAGACATCGTAATTTTTCCATCAACTTGAGATTGGCGGTAATTTGCGATTCTTATTTGCGAAATCACAATTTTTTTAGGTTAATGCATTGCATTTAAGTAATCGCAATTTGCGATTCCTTAAATGCAATCGCAATTTAAGAAAATCGCAATTATTGCGATTACTTAAATTGCGTATTTTTGCATTTGGGATGATGCACCCCAAATGCAAAATACCGGTCGCAAAGGGGCAGATTCTGAGAATCTGTCCGTTTGCGACCGGTTTTTAGGTTGATGCATGGAGATTGTTTCTGTACATTCTAAGCTACAAGTTGACACTGAAGAATCTGTATAGGTTTTAACAGGGTTTTTCTTTGTTATAATTGTGTGTCAACAACTAAAGTGCCTGGGGTTTTTATAATGTATTGGGTTATTTAATTGATGGGGGAAGTGATTAATGTTTACATTGACAATTTGCGAATTTTGCACATGGTGTTATGCTGTCAATAAGTGATCCTGTTGCTGATGTTTTATTTCCATTTTAATGTTGTTTCTTTTATGGCTGCGACCAATGCTGAATAAAGATTATTATTATTATTATTATACTGACCAGATTTACACCAAATAACAAAAAGGGCTATTTCTGTACCGAGAGCTACCTTTCTGCCAAATTTGTTGTAATTCCGTCCAGTGGTTCGGGCTGTAGTAGTATTCAAAATCCGTATGGAAAATTGTATGGGGAAAAAGTGTTTTGGACTGCACCTTTTTCTCAGCCCCCACTTGGCGAATCACAGCAAAACTTTGAACACAGCAGCTCAACAGAGTGTTTTGAAAATTTTGTGACGATTCGTCAAACGTCGCCAAAGTTATTGGCAAAACAAAAAAAGCTTTTTCCATGGAAAATAAGTCCTAACTGTAACTACCTACTGGCAAACGCCACTAGGCACTAGGTAATACATAAATATATATACTACACTCCCCACAGTTAATTTGGCCACAAACAAGCACTGCACTCCTGAGAAGTTCATATTTCCAAAGTGTTTAATGATAGTAGTCCGCTTTTTACCGAATTCCAACGCCACCAACATGTTTCGACTAATGTCTTGTTCACTGTGGTTAACAATTAATGGATTCTGTTTTAAAGAAGATCTCTGGACGCTGTAGGTAAACGTAACTTCTTTATTTAAGACAGAGAGTAGATAAGAGTGGACTCCTCCCAGCTGGTCAGGAAAGAACTGACTAGCAGGAGAACGTTCCTCTTCAAACAATAATTTAGAATACTCCATAACAGCAAGTTCCAGAGAGACTGGACCGCACCATAAGTACAACACATCTTCCACCTTTCCACCCACCAAAAAAACAAAAGCAAAACAACAGAAAGCACACAAAACAAAAATTAGCTCATCGTACAAAATCCTTAAGATACAAAGGTGGCTTACGACTCCTGATGGTTCTAGCGATGCAAGTACCCTCAGAACCAAGGTTTGTAACAATTGTTTGTGAACCTCCCAAACCACCCGAAGCCACAGACCGGGACACCAAAGAGCCCTCACCACCCGCTGCAGTCGCCCCAAACCCAACTGGACTGTCAACACCCTCGGATTCTTGGGCCAAAACATATCCACTGCTGCGGGAAGCCTCTCCTTCGGAATTTCCACCACCCTTCTGGTACAGAGCTACCCGTCGAAGGTTCCAGTTTTCGCCATTTTCCAAAATTACAGAGTGATCAAAAACTTTTCTGACTCTGTATGGTCCCTTAAACTTAGATAGGCCTCTACCAATCCTCCCACTCTTGACCTTTACCAAATCGCCCACTCTGACGCAACAGCGAATATAAGAACTCTTCTGGAGCTCTGGAACAGCACCATCCAAAGCCACCAACTCCTTCATCCATGCGGGCACCAATTTTGAACCGGGGGGCCCTTCCTCGCATCAACTCAAAAGGCGACTTCCCACTGGTGACCTGCCTCGTGGTACGGTAGGCCCAAATCATCTCATCCACCATTTTACTCACAACACACCCATTTGCACTCGCCATTTGGATAATTCCCTTCACAACTCTGTTGGCACTCTCACACAGGCCATTACCCTGTGGGTTGTACAATGAAGTGCGATGGTGAACAACACCACAATCTTTCAGAAACGCTTGCATCTCGCGTGAGACCAATTACGTGCCATTATCAGTGATAAGTACAGATGGAATACCTTCCTCTCTAAATAACTCCCCCAAACACCTGATGGTACTTTCAGTAGTAATTTCTTTCACAAACTTCACGCTCAACCGCAATCTAATCTGGTGGTAAGCGCTCTTAAGGTCCAGCTTTGAAAAGAACTTGGCATCTTTCTTGGTGGTCACCAATTCACTAATGTTCGGCAGAGGAAATGTGTCAGCCACCACGCATTGATTTAACAACCTCAAGTCCACACAAAATCTCAATTTCCCATCGACCTTCTTTGTGATCACCACGGGAGACACCCAAGACGACGCCTCCACAGGTTCAATCACTCCTGCCTCTAGCATTTCCTTTATAAGTTTTTTTACATCCTCCCTCACCACAATAGGCACCCTTCTGACTTTATGTTGGACAGGTATGGCATCTTTCTTCAAAAGGATGCGATCTACTTAACCCTCGAAGTTGTCCTAATTCTTCTCTAAAAACAACCTCCGCCCCTCTCAAGATGCCTTCAACCCCTTCATCCTCAATAACCATAACTTGTGTGGGCGCTCTGGGATTCACAATAATCTGCAGGTCATACTGATGCACCCACCCTGGGATGGGGGGTCCCTGCTCTGCTACATAAACTTTACCATGGATCTCTCTACCAGAAAACTTGATGGTTGCTTCGAAGTACCCCACTATATCGATGGATTCTCCCTGGTATCCACCCGGAGAAATATTCTTGGGCAATACATTTTTCCTACCCCATAACCTTCTCAAATAAACTCTTAGGAATTATGGTATATTTAGACCCGGTGTCTACCATTAAACAAACTTCATGCCCATCCACTCCAAACAAAGCTTTGGCTTTGTTCTTCCTTCTATTATCTTCATCTTGCACTTCCTCATCACCTACACTTTGGATCCTGTCAACTTGTTCACTGTGCTCTCTTTCAACTCCTTGCACACAGGCTACCCTGGAGCAGGGCTTACTTTTGCACACCCTGTCATAGTGACCAACACGTCCACATTTCAAACACTCATGTTTAGCTGCAAAACAAAATTTGGAATCAGAGGAATGAGCAACACTCCCACACCTATTGCAAGACCTAAGATTTTGTTTGGTGTGAACTGATTTCTTTAAGAACTTTCCCTTGCTTTTAACTGCAGCTACTCCACTCATGTCATCTTCACTGCAGTCATTTTCATCAAAGGCACCACACTCTGAAACTTCAGCTACGTCATGGCTATGGTTTCTTTTCTCTAATTCTCTCATACAACCCTCAGATTGTTCCACTACTTTAGCTAATTCAATGGCCACCTTCAAGAAGGGATTCTTTGCTGCCCAAAGCCTTTTTTGTATTTTTTTATTGCTGCATTGGACAATTAACTGATCCCTTATAAGTTCATCTGTCATCAATCCGAACTTACATTTAATGGACAGTTCTCTCAACCTTGCTATGAACTCGTCTATTGACTCATGTTCTTTTTGATGTTGTGGATAGAATTTATATCTATTCATGATGTTGTTCTCTTCTTTGGCGTATCTAGCTTCTAATCTGCAAATTGCCTCTTTGTTTTCGTCGGGCATAGGTTGTCCATTGGCCTGTAAAGCTTGAGGTAAGTATCTAAAAACGCGTTGGCCTTCCTTCCCTAAGGTACTGAGCAAGAGTGCTTTCTTTCTCCTGGCACTAGAGTCTTGACCATCAAGTGCATCCAAATAATTCTCAAACATGAGAATCCAATCCTCCCACGGTATGCTGGGAGTACCTACTTGCGGTAGGAAGTTTAGAGTCAACACTACTGAAATTTGTGCAGAAGCCATCCCTCTGGTGAATTGTCAAATAAGAACAAACCCCAGTTGCATGCGCAAGATGAGAATATAAATGGTAAAAAAAATTGTCACAAAGCCACCGCTGAGGCGTGCACTGAAGCGAAAAGTACCTGGAAGTGATATACCATAGGTGTGTAAATTAGAGATCCACTTTGGAAGGAGGCAGGTAGACGACAGAGCGTATGTTGAGCGCTTCTTGTCCCGACTTCACTTCTTGCATCGGGCGCACAGAACCAACAATGTGATGATCCAAGATGGCGGAAAATGTCTTATGTGGGACGTAAGCCTCCTCGCTTAATCCTTTAAGAGTTGCGTGTCCATGGCAACCACTCGTGAAGACATGACGTGAAGCAACGGCTGGGGAGGTGATGCCGATTGCAGACGTCAGTGCGGGCTGCCGGGTTCAATAATCAGGCAAAACCAGGAACGAAGGATCGAATCCAAAACTTTCCTTCATGAATGCGAATGCTGTCCGCTCTTATCCGCACTGTGACACAATGGCCAGAGATGCCGGACGCCTGAACACCTCCAACGAAATGTGGGATGACACCTCTGCAATCAACACTTTCCTGACCAGGATCGTCGCCAAAATACTGTTGTAAAGAAGATCTCTGGACGCTGTAGGTAAACGTAACTTCTTTATTTAAGACGGAGAGTAGATAAGAGCGGAATCCTCCCAGCTGGTCAGAAAACAACTGACTAGCAGGAGAACGTTCCGCTTCAAACAATAACTTAGAATACTCCATAACAGCAAGTTCCAGAAAGACTGGACCGCACCATAAGTACAACACATTCCTTCCTAATTGGTCAATTTGTACTTTGAAACATGAGAGGGCATTGTGGAAATTGTTGTCCAATATTTGTTTAAACATTCAAAAAACAAAGCAGAAACTCAGCTTATCTGATATTTAGTAAGGCAGTATGACATAGCCAAATGTTTATGAGGGCATTCCAAGCTCAGAGTAATCAATAATATTGTCTCCGTTGTTCCAAAATGACACTTCAGCACAGTGCCTAGAATTTCATTTCTCATTCTCTCAGAGCGTGCTTGTTAATCAATTGCTATCTCATTTCCTATCCATGCACCATCAATATTAATTCTGCTGCCAACAATTACTTATTTGTTTTTTGTAATTGACATCTCAAAGTTCCCACTATAACTCACTTTTTTGTTTGGCAATTGCAAGTTGTTTCACAATGTAGTTAAACTCCTGGGCTCGTATTTTACTGACTCCCTTCCTTCTAGGGGCCACATCGATACCAATGCTCAAGGACAAACGCTCACCATTTTCATCGGCCAGGCTTGCCCAGAGGTTGCAGCTATGGAGTTTTCACACCTCATATTTGAAGTCTCGCATCTATGCAGACTACGGCAGGCTTCAAGTGTATAGTACACACGCAAGGGATTAGTATCCCCTTTCCAACTGCACAACAACTTGTTCTTGTTCATCTGGTATCGGGCGCTGCCGCTAATATTAAATCCAAAAAAACAAAGTGGTTACGATAGCGCACGCTCTTGCTGCTGGTGCAAATGTTGTGGATTGACCACAGTTACTGTTCACCCAAAGAAGCACTGCACTCCCGAGAAGTTCATATTTCCAAAGTGTTTAATGATAGTAGTCCGCATTTCACCAAATTCCAACACCACCAACGCGTTTCGACTAACGTCTTGTTCACGGTGGTTAGCAATCAATGAGTTTCCTCCTAATTGGTCAATTTGTACTTTGAAACATGAGAGGCCATTGTGGGAATCATTGTCCAATATTTGTTTGCACATTCAAATAACAAAGCAACAACTCGGCATATCTGATATTTAGTAAGGCAGTATGACATAGCCAAATGTTTATGAGGGCATTCCAAGCTCAGACTAATCCATAATATTGCCTCCATTGTTCCAAAATGACCCTTCAGCACAGTGCTTGCAAGTAATTTTTTAGCCTTTCATTTCTCATTCTCGCTGAGCATGCATGTTTATCAATAACTATCCCATTGCCCATCCATGCACCATCAATATTAATTCTGCTGCCAACATTTACTTATTAGTTTTCTTGCAATTGGCATCTGAAAGTTCCCACTATAACTCACTTTTTTGTTTGGCGATTGCAAGTTGTTTCATAATGTAATTAAACTCCCTGGCCCGATTTTACTGACTTTTCCTTCAGTGTACAAGCTGTATCGATACCAATGTTCAAGGACAAATGCTCACCATTTTCATGGCAAAAAGCATTTTCTACGTTTTACAGCAAAATTGCGATGGAGTCGCGAATACGAGGCAATTTTTTTATTTTAAAAAGCACTGACTCCCGCGCTTCTTTTAATATTTGCCCCCGGGGTTGGCCAGGGGGCTTATTTTTTATTTTAAAGAAGGGTAAGGGGGCACAAGAGGCCCCTTTTCCCATCGCCAATATTGGCCCCGGGGACCACCACCTTCCTGAGGCTGGCTGAGTGTTTAATTAAAATTGAGGAGGGCTGCGCGGCCCTCCTCCTCAGGCTCTAACAGCCCTGGGGACCACCACCTCCCCGGGGCTTTATGAGAAAAAAGGAGGGGGGCTGTGTTGACCCCCCTCCCCATTGAATTTTGACTGTGGGATGGGGTCCCTGGGGCCGACATTGGCCCGGGGAGGTGGGCTGCATGGCTCCTGTCCCTTTGTTTAAAAAAAAAAAAAAACGAACTTCCTGGGCCTGGGGAGGGAAAAGCACATGTGTTTCCTCTCCTTTTCCACGTTGAAAAACAATCTCAAATCCTTAATGAAGGTGAATGCATTGTTGATCTATTGGATCACAATCTGATCTGAGGTGACTGTGTTGAGTGATTTCTTTCTCATTGTCTCCTGGTGAGAGCAGAGTCCTTGATTCTCCCTTTTTAAATACCCTAAGTATACAAATGTCCAAAATGCATAGCACCACTCACACACCAACTCACAGACATACACAGGCACTCACACACCCACTCACAGACCCACACAGGCACTCACACACCCACTAACAGAGCCACATAGACACTCACAGACCCACTCACAGAGCCACATGGAAACTCACCCACCCACTATGACACTCATACAGGCACTCAAAAACACATACAGGCACTCATACACATACTCACACAGGTACTCACACATCCACTCACAGACACTCACACATCTATTCACACACTCAGGCACTCATGGACCCACTCACAGACCCACACAGCCACTCACACACCCACTCACAAAGGTGACAGTTTACAGTTAGGATTAAAAATGTTAAAAAAACGTACAAATCCACTGAAAAAAACCAAAGGTTAGAGGGATGTTATAGATAGGAAAAAGAAGTAAAAAAAGGTAGAAATTCACTGAAAAAACAAACGTTACAGGGACGTTATAGTTAGGAAATAGAATTCAAAAAAACCTCAGATTTCACTCATACAAAACCATAGAAATTCAGCAGTTATAGTTACCTGAGCTAACTATAACGCATGCCCCACACCGCACTGCTTATGACCTTACATATTACATCACTCATGACCTGGTCAGTGACATCACTGATGAAATCATCCAAAGAACCACTCACACATCCTCTCACACTGACATACAATCTCTCATACACCTACTCACACACCCACACATACACTCATATACTTATTCACAGACCCATACAAGTACTCACACACCCACTGACTCCTACAGATACGAACACCTGTACTCAGTCACCTAAACAGTCACTGAGACAACCGTATAGTCTCCCATAGAGCCTCTCTCACACTTACTTACTCACCCATACAGCCACTTATACACCCACTCACTCACCTACACACTGACTTAGACACCCATTCACGCACCAATACAGCCAGTCAAGTACCCTCTCACTCACCCATGCAGACACTTATGCATCTTCTCACTCACCCATACAGCCACTCATGCACCCTCTAAGTCACCATTTACAGCCACTCACACACCCGTTCACTCACCCATACAACCATTCATGCACCCTCTCATTCACCATTTACAGCCACTTACACACCCACTCATTCACCCATAAAGCCACTCACTCATACAGCCACTGACACACCCACTTGCTCACTCATACAAAAACTCACAGACCCACTCACTCATCTATTCAGTCTCTCATATACCCACTCACTCATCCATACACCACTTACACATCCACTCACTCACCCATACAGGCACTCACACAGCCACTATGTATCCAATCTCGAGGCTAGTAGAACCTATATTCTGGATGAATTTCGTTGAAAGAAACACAGCCTCTCCCTGGTTGATTACAAATCATTGCTTGTTGTTCTTGGACCTGCACAATAATTTAGAGAATGTTTGTGTTTATGACATACCAAACCCCAAGCTTTCTTCTTTACTCTCTTTTTTGGTACCGCTCTCCTCTTTGGACTTGAAGACAGCCCCTCTAGGACAGCATGATGTCCTGAATTTATGACATCTATGGCACACACTTTCTTTGAAATATTATGAGGAAATCACACGTATAAGATATATTTTTAATCCCGTTTTACGGTCATGGTGGTGATTGTCAGTAAATAATAGTGGTTTAATTAATCAAATAAGTGAGACAACATACGTTCTGGTAGTCTCACAATACTATTGGTGCTACGGGCAGAGATTAGGTGAACAGGATGAATTGGATGCAACCTATTGGATTGTGAAACGGAAATGTCTTCGTGAATGATATGCTAATTTTGGGCGTTTATATTTAATGTAGAATTATTAAACACCACAGGCGCGTGGTGTGTTCAACTTGTGTGAAAACGGTGCCACTATTAGTAACAACTGATTGATGATATTCGCTGTTGGACTTACGGATGACACAAAGTGGAAGCACTATTTCTAGTGATAATTGGTACGTAAGTCTGACTTGTGTGGCTCTTTGATTTATTCTAGGTCAAACTAACTTAATTTGACCAGCAGAATATTACTAATGATCTTCTTCTTGTTGTGATTTGTGGATACCTACAGATGGTTACACTGCCGACGACTTTTCTTGAAGAACTACACTTCTTACTAAGTTCCTTTGACATATATTTGTTTGGTAAGAGACTTCCACTCCTTGTTATGGCCTTTTCTCAGCCTATCACATGGAATAGTTCAATTATAGCACCCTTTGGTCTGTTCACGGACAATTCTTCTACTCATTTCCTTTCTATTTTGGGACTTCTTGTTCGCTTTTCTCTGGTGAGTTTCTGCCTATATTAAATTTTATACCTTTTGGAGCACATCTGGGTTTAATTGTATCTATAAAGCACTGGGTGTATGTATATATCTCCTAACTAGTGAATTATGTTTTGTCCATCTTGATATGTGACAACCTATATCGTTGTAATGTGTTAATCTTATGGTGAAACTATATTACAGTACATCTGTACTTAGACATTACATATGCAAGAGTTGATGGTAAAACTCCTCCCATTTATCTAAGTTGGTTTTTTGTCTAAGAATGTTTGGTGATTTGGGCTAAGTTATATCTGGTTTTCTTTATTTGATGGTGTTGTTGAATGCCGTTTGGCATACCCAGTTTTGTAAAATATGTCTATAGTTGTTGTCTTTTTAATACTTGCAGCCCTGATGAAGCCTTGTTAGGAGAAACGCGTTGGCTGCGCTTCGCTGAACAAATACAAAATGAAGCTCAAGATCGATTTCGACCAATGAAGAACTACGAGTATTAACTAAATGTGAAATATTTATCACTGACCGTGTTGTAAATGAGATATATGTGTTGCCTCTCAAAAATCTTGTGTACAATTCACTCACACAGCCACTTACTTACCCATACAGCTACGCACACCGACTTACTCACCCATACAGACACACACACAAGCACTCACACACAGATACACACAGTTACACAGACACTCACATAAATTATGTTTTAAAATATAATCACACATTAGTAGTACACAAACTAAGCTAATTTAACTTTTGTGGTACCTTAGTAAATATCTTTATCTCTCAGAAAACTTTAGAAAACACTCACAATTCCTGGATGTTGTCATCAGTGATGTCATTTGGGATGTCATTTGGGATATCATCAGTGATGTCACTGACCATGTCATGAGCGATGAAATATGTGAGGTCATGGGCAGATCTATGCGGGGGCCTAAGTTATAGTTAGCTCAGGTAACTATAACTGCTGGATTTCTAACGCTGCTGTATAAATAAGGCCCCTTTCACGCAGCACTTAGCGTGAAAGGGGCGTTCATTGGGTGTTGCAGTGGGCGTTCTGCTGCAACACCAATTGCTTTTTGATGCTGCCCCATATTTACAAGGTATGGGGCAGCGCCAAAAATAAGACCTGGAAATACCTGGTCTTAAGCTGGCGATACGAGGGGAAATGTTTTATTTCTCTTCGTATTTTGCGCTTTCTACGTGTGCTGCATTCTACAGCACACATAGAAAGAGCACATCGCCTGTTAAGATTGTTTATGTGCAGGAAGATGTTCCTTCCTGCACATAGACACTCACCCCTTAAGACAGACAACCTAGCAAAATGGCGCTAGGGTACCTGCGCTGGCACTAGGCAGCTTTTGTAGCACCAGCGCTAGAGGAAATGCAGGGGTGTGCTGTATTTTTGTAAATATGGCGCATCCCTACATTTTAAAACTGTTGGAGAGTGGCGTTACCAATTTTGGAGTAACACCGCGCTCTGCCAGTTTATTGTAAATATACCCCACATTTGGGAAAAATCTTATCCTTGAGACCTGTACTGTGTTTTCCTTGGTCCTGGACTTGTAGCGCTGAAGACCAGATCTCAAGGGCCCTATGAAGGGGGTGCAGCAGGGTGGCCATTAGAGTGGTCACGTTGGTTTGAGCCCGATCACATGGAGACAGCCACCTCCAGGTCGGGATGTGGTCTGTGTGTTCTGAGTTTGCTCCCACCTGTTAAGCAGCTTTTCGCATCCCAGGCAGTCAGCTCACCTAGACACCAAATAATCGGTTGCTTTCTCAATAAGATGCCATCAAGGTGCTTGCGTTCTGGCTGACTAATTTCTACTTCCGATTCAACTGCTGCTTCCTCTAGCTCTGCTAAGCATTTAAAAACAAAAAAACTATTCGACGTAAGAAGCCATAGTCTCATCTGTCTCTCCTGAAGTCTCACCCTTCTATTCTGTCTCTGCTCTTAAAGAGTGCTAACAGAGAAGGGAATAAGGAATCTGAGATGGCTCTGCGTTCTAATCAAGCGGACAACGCAATCTCAGACATGGATCCGTCTCAGGGTGCTCCTTCATGTTTGACCAGTCGTTTTGATCATAGGTTTTCCCCTGTTGTTCCTTCAAGTTTGTCTGATATTTCATCTTGTGCAGTGGAAGCTGCAGAAGCAAGGGAAGAAGCTAGTGTAGGGGCCATCCCCATGATGAATCTCGCTGACAGTAAGCTTGAGCCGAAGATCTGTTCCAAGTGACCCTTGGCTCCCTCCTGTGGCCTAGATGTTGTTTTAGCACCGAAAAATGAGATACATAAAGAGATCCCTTTAGAGTCTCACGGGGAACCCTTTGTGAACTTGTGTGAAAGCGATCTCGGCATATCGGAGGATTGCTCCCTGACAGATATCGCTGCTCTTACAGCGAAGAATTGGATAAGGGAGGCCACTCTGAAATCAACTATTGCTTCGGGCAAGGAGTTTAATCCACCTCTGCACAACTTACCTGATCGTCCATCATTACCTGCCCTCTACAGTAGTAGCCCATCCTTGAGGGCCTCCTTGTTGGACTTAATGACCTCTATGAACTGTGATTTATCTGTGTTCACAGGGGGTCAGGTTTTTGTGCAGTCATTTAATTTGGGACGGGGCAGGAGGGGGAAAGGCTTCTTCTGATATTTTATTTTGCATTGATGAGGTTTTATCTTCCATTTTGGCTTTATTGAATAGATCAGTTGCTAACTCGGACCATGTGCAGGATGTGTTGTCCCCTATTTTAATGGGGGTTCAGCATCTATCTTCTTTTGGCCTCCACCCACGGAAGAATGGAAAGGGTGAAGGGGTGCAATCCCCGGTCCCCCAAACTAACACTGTGGCAAAAAGTGGGGTAAAAGGAATTGGATTCCAGGTGGATGAGCCTGGTGGACTTGAGGTTATAATTGTGGGGTCACCTAATGGGAGAATCGAGGCAACATATGCCTTCTCCCTTTCATCATCTGATAGAGCGGTGCTGCCAAGATGTAATAAGGCCCAATGTAATTGTAATAGAGAATCCCTCCCCAAATTTTTATCTTTAAAAAGAGGCCCCTCCATCTGGTGTTGTTGTACCCTAAGATATTGACCACAGTGCTGATTCACCCAGAGTTTCCACAAATAGCATTTCTCCTGAGTTGAGGCCCCCCATGTGGCGTACTAGGGTAAAACGCCTAAAGGGGAAAAAGAAATGAATGAAGCATACGTCGAAAAAAACAAAGGTTTTCAAGTGCTCTAGAAGAATCTGTTCCCGTTTTTCAGCCTCCTAATGCAGAAGTGCCCTCACTCTTAGGCATGGCATCGGCTTCCCAGAAATATCTAGTTTTCACTCATTCCCCAATATATAAGAAGTACCAATTCAAAGTTGCTATTGGCAGGATAAGGTGTTTGTTCCCAATTTAGGGGTAACTGTTCTAAAAAATCAAGGTGGTACTAAAGTGGATTGTGGGAATGACGGCATAGGGTGCAGGCTTGAGATTGCTACATCCTTGAATATTGAAGAAGGATGCAGGACATCCTATGTGGTGGGGAGGGCCCCCAATGGGCTTTTACCAGTTGTTTTCAGGGGGGAAATCTCCTTCCCATAACACTTTTAAGTCTGCCAGATCCCTTAATGGGGAGGCTCCTCCGTTCTTTCCTTCAGCACAGCCACCTCATTTGGGGGTGGGGTCAAAACTTGATAACAATCTTGTTGGAGGTCTGGATTTTAGAAACATTTCTAATACCTTGAATTTTGTCTCCCTGTTTGACAGTGAATTAGGCCCACTAAATAGAAGCTTCATTTTGCAGCTCTTATTGGAAATCAAGGCCCTGAGTTTGGTAACATGTAGAGATATTGACTATGTTTATTTGGATCCTCTTGCTCCTCTTTCAAGTTCAAGTGTTACTTTTAACCCTAGGATTGTTGTAAAGTTGATTTTAGGGAATGTGGATCATTTTCGTAAAAGAGGTATTGATGAGTTCCTGTTCTAGTTTACTGCGGTTCTTAAACCTGATAGTCCAAGTTTAGATTCACAGTTGCTACTCAGGGTCTAGATTGTAGAAGGGGGGCTGCAAATCTGAAAGTTATTACAATCTCTATTGGTAGAGACACGGGGAGGAGAGTGATTAGTATGGTGGGAAAAGAGGACTTGTGGGCAAGGGAGTCTGGAAAGGATGGAGAGTTAGCTACTTGGAGTTCGGTTGCGGGCACTTTGAATACCGCAAAAAGCAATATAAAACTTCCAATGCTGCAGAGGTAGCCTTTTGGGTAAAATTCTTTCTTGGAACATGGCGGGCCGGGGACAGTCAAATTCTAAATTAAACTTTATAAAGCGCTTTAGTCCATTGATAGTTTGCTTGCAGGAAACATGGAAATGCTCTGACTTTAAGTACAAGAACTATTTTGTTTATTCCTGTGTAGTAAAACACTCTATTAGAGGCCACACCAGCAGAGGTATAGCTATTTTACTCAGTAGTGATATAAACGTCAACCCTAAGGTGTTTGTTGACCCCTTAAAACCTTGCCTTTGCCTAAAGTTAGCCCTGTCTAATGTGACAGGAGGGTTGTATTCAACCTTCCTGTTGATAAACATTTACATTCCTCCTGGGAGGACTAATGAAGCCCTAGTCGATTCTGTTTTCTTTTGTGCAGAACAATAGTATTCAGGAAGACTGTCCTTTGATCATCATTACGGGGGATTTCAATGCTAAAAAGTTTCCAACTCTGCCTGTATGAACTTTAGAAATTCTGAGTTGGATGAGGCATGTAGTATTCCAGAGGCTACTTTTCCTGTAAATGTTAGATCAGATAGGCGGGGCTTATAACTTTTGGAAAACCTGAGAACTAACGAATGTATTGTTCCAAATGGTAGATTTCCAGAGTATTCCCCAGCTTTCTATACCTTCCATTCTTCTCAAGGGCAATCGCTAATTGATTACATGGTGGTATCTCATCAAATGTTTGGAGTGTGTACACAGTTTGAGGTAATGAGGACGGACCTAAGTGATCACAGTATTCTCTCAGTGGTCATTGATTTAGAGTGTAAGGTGCTCGGCTCCTGGAACTCCAGGAATGATACTGTAGTCTACAATAAAACAAATGGACACACTTTCTGGTCAAGTAAGAATATACTGAAGTGGCCTCTTTTGTTAAAACAGTGAGTTTAGGCCCCTCTGATACCTCATTGGACAATCCTGTCTCCTGGTTTGAAAAGCAGATGTCTCTTTTTCACACCCTCTGGTGTAAAGGTAGAAGTAATAGAATAAAGTCTCCTGTTAGGAACTTTGGGGCATAAAAAAGATGAACCGTGACATAAACTCCATAGTAAAGAAACAATTTAAGTTGCCGCCAATATTGAGGCAAAGAGTAATCCACCACTTGAAGCATGTAAGAACTAGATTGAAGGCATCCGAACGGAGGGAGGAGGAGAATTTAGAAATGGGTTAAATTTAGGGAAGCTGCTTCTTGTGATTCATGCGAATACTGGGCTTTAATAGCCGATTACTGTTACTCCAGAGTTAAGGCCGAGGCAATTTCCATATCCGATGAAGAAGTGGACTCTTGTAATTCTAGCTGTAAGGGAGAGTTAGAGCTCACTGTTGACATCGCCTCATTGGATACAAATGGTCCACCTTCTTGTGAGGAGATAGAGGGTTTTATTAAGGGCGCAAGGTCCTCAGGAGCGAGGGGCCCTGACGAACTTCTGATATCTCTCATTAAACAAGAATCCTCTGCATGGGCTCTTTTCTTGTGTCCTTTGTTTAAATATTGTTATTGACTGGGGTTATTCTGTCTTCATAGAAGGGCAGTGTTGTTGTACCCCTATTTAAAAAAGGCCCCAAAAACTCTCCTGCCAGCTTTAGGGAGATTGTCCTATTGGACGTTGTGGAAAAGTGTTAATTTTACGTTAGCATAAGCGGCAGCCATTTTGACTGTCGCGCCCATTTCGTTTCTGCTGTGTTCATTTGACTCTCTGCTGTTCGTCTTTTCACCCAGTCTGTGTCCTCTAACTTTAGCTGACCTCTCTGACATGGTCAATCTGATTAACGTGCTGGGGGGTTGCAGCTGCCGGCCACCTAGTCTCAGAGGTTATCGATTGATAGCTTATTGCCACCATAAACATTCTTTCTTCCCCCTCCTCATCTCCTGACCATCTGGTCAGGCTTTGTTCTTGTTTGCCTATAGCTATTTTCTGTTTAAACCTGTTCCCTCCGGTTTTCCTTCTGATGAGATTGCATTCTAACAAACAGTATATGAGGACGATGGTTTTTGCATTAGGGGTACTTCCTCCCACAACACTTGAGGGTGTTGTTCGGACGCAGTCCTGCTCATGAGCATTTAATAAACTTGGTTTGTTTTACTTCATTCCAGTGCCGATCTCTCTTTTGTTAGTCTTTGGACCCGTGGACGAGAGGGTGACCCTGCACCAGTGTGCCCTCATGGGGGTACATTTCCACAATTGGTGCCCAGTACGTGGGGCCCCATCGGAGACGCGGCCGTCTGAAGGAGTGGTCTTGGCGGAAAATCGAAATTATCACCGAGGACGCGCACTGCATGAGAAGACTTTTGTCTTTGCAGCCAACGTGAACTTTCCGGTTTTCTTGACTTGACCCTCCGGGTGGTGGCCGGTCTTGACTGGTGCTTCTTTGGTGAATTTTGCAGTGACCATTAGGTCGACCAGAGATCAGCAGGTGGGAGTTGAAGACTTCTGTTTGGTAAGGTGGCTGATGTGGCACTCTTGTTTGTTTGGTTTGGTTTTGGTATTCATTCTTTGCAAAGACTGAAGGCAGGTAATGTGGGGATTTTTCTCCTTTTGAAACTTGTTTGGATAAGTAATATTTTACATATACTTGTAAAAACATGCCTGTTATTAGTACACTTCGTAAGTGGTGCTGCTGCGGCAGTACCAGAAGTGTTTTGGAACAAAGTCAGCCGGCTCCTCCAGAAGGGACGTCGAATAGAGATATGTATATAAAATATGGTATTTGTCCCATAATGTATGGCTCATTGTGGCACAAATACACAAAGAAGGAATCCGATTTACAGTGGCCAGTGAATGGGTCATTTGATTTTAAGACGGTTCAGTATGTGGAACAGTGTTTGTTCAAAAGGAAGAGTAGGCAGGATATGTTTGATAGTTTGCGTATGTGGGATAGGGAAGTGCGAGAGAGAGCAAAGAAAGCGGAAGCTATAGCACAGAAAGAACAGCGGAAAACGATGTATCAGAAATGTGTTGAATTAAGAGATAAGGAGATGCAGGAAGGGATAGAAAAGGTAGAGAGAGAACGTCGATTGCAGGTAAATGGCCAGTACCCTATTAGATGTCCTGTCTATCCACTACTTAATAATCCTCATGATGACTCTATTTTATTAGAGCGACCCCCACCCCGTATAAATCTCCTGATCCGAGTGCCCCTGAGGGAGGTGCTTCTGATGAGGAAATCTCCTCATCAGATGATAAGGACAAAGATCAGCGATCCATGCGACAGACTAGCTCTACTCTGTCTAGCGCAGATAAAGATACATTGAAGGGCAGTGCTAGAGAGGAATCTCGTCGGAAGACTACAGCGACGATCCTCACAACTACAGTTCAGGCTTGGCAAGACGCAAAACAGTTATATTTTTTAGAAAAGTTCTGTTGGGAGATATTATATAATTGGCAACATATTTCTGACGAATCAGGCCCAAATGATTTGAAGACAGATTATAGGCAGTTAAGAGATGGGACTTACCCTTTCAAAAACATATCTGACACAATTAGACGAGTGGTTAAATTACGGGATGATACATTACAAATGCAAAAGGAAAAATAATTAGTTAAAAAACAGCAAGCAGGCGTTGAGACAACAGAATCTCAGACAGAGAAGACGGATATTTCGGTGGATGCGAATGATCCCAGCAGTAGTGAGTCTGCTATGAGACCAATGCGTGCAGCTGCACCCCTGTATGTTCCCCCAAAGGGTGGGGGAACAAATGATGATAAGACTTCCGATGATGCAAAGGGATATTTTATATATAATTGGGTCTATACTCCTTGGAGTAGAGCAGATGTTATGGCCCTTAAGGCTGCCTTGCCTGACCCCCGGAAAAATCCCGCCGCCTTCTATGAGGAGGTGGAAGGAGCCATTAGTTCTTGTACTATGACATTAGCAGTCATAGATATGTTCTTTGGGCTTATTTTGCCCCCTGATATGTGGAGAACGATATGCAAAATCAATGACGCTGAGGCATTTGGTGACACTTTGGTAAAATTAGAAGAAATAGATGCGGATAGGTTACCTGCCCAGAAACCCCAACAGTAGATATTAGATCTTCCTAAAGCTATTGTGACTAAGTTGAAGACTCTCATACCCCCTAAGAAAATAGATTGGACTACGTTAGCGTCTTGTAAACAGAAAAAAGATGAATCAGTCTCTGATTTCTTTTCAAGGTTTGAAGAGACATTTCATGATTTTAGTGGCCAGTCCCTGGCCGATGACATGGGCAAACATTTGTTTGTCGACAAATTTGTTGCTAATATGTTACCAGAAATATCTAGTCGCCTTAAAGCGAGTGAAAGTTCTTGGACTACTTCCTCCCCAGTTTCCCTTTTGACAATGGCACAATATTATGAGCGACAGGAACTAGAAGCGAAGGGAAGGGAGGATAAAAACGTTAAGGAATTGAAAACAAAGGTGATGATGGCTCAAGCGTATGGTCCACCATTTAGGAGAGGTGGAGGGGGCGCACGTGCAATTCATGCACCAGGAGCGTTCCCTCTCCTTCGGGCCAATTTGTCTCCTGATCAGTGTGCCTATTGTAAAGAGACTGGGCACTGGCGCTCTGAGTGCCCTGTTTTGCAAGGTCAGCAGTATCAGCAGGGACGGGGAAGTATGAGAGGGCGTCCAGGGAACGTAGGGAGCAGGGGTGGTGCAAGTGTTCGCCCCCGGTTTGAGGCAGTTGAACAGGGACCGAATTACCCTAATGCTTTTGACAAACGACATCAGTACCAAATGACTGACAATTCTGCTGATACACCCACAGATTCCGATTATGCATAGGGATGCCTAGGACGGGGTGTGGGACCGGTTGAGGTGCCAGTAGATCAAATGGGTCCTTATGTTGACGCAAATGTCTTGGGATCTACCGATCAATTTCTGGTTGATGCAGGGGCTACCCGTAGTGCCCTGTCTAAAAGACTGGTTCCTAGGGCTCCCCTGTCTGGCACAATGATAACATCGATAGGGTTTGATGGAACACCTACACCTAGCCCACTATCACAGCCACTTGAATTCGGACTAGATAAATTCACTACAGCATGCCCATTTTTGCTCTCCCCTAACACTCCAGATAACATTGTAGGTATCGATATGCTAAAATATTTTCGTGCTACAATACGCTGTTCCCCGGAAGGTGTACGTGTTATCCTCAATGACAACTATCCAATCATTGATAGATCTTGCCTTATCAATGAGGACACCGCTCTGGCGTCCTTGCCTTGCACTCTGTGGGCTAGATCAGATACTGATGTGGGTCAAATGGTTATTCCTCCTGTACAAATTCAAGTGAGAGAAGGCGCCTCATTGCCTCGTTTACCTCAATACAAGATATTTCGAGAGGGTGAGGAGGCACTAGCAGGTATTGTCCAGGACTTGATTATAGTAGGTGTAGTGGAAGAGGTTCCCTATAATACTTGCAATAGCCCTATCCTTCCCATCTTGAAAAAGGACACTGATACTAAGATTTACAGGTTCATTATTGATTTGCTTGAGGTCAACAAAATTGTGGTGCCCCAATATCTGGTAGTTTCTGACATAACAACCCTCCTCACTATGGTTCCTCCCACTGCCACCACATTTTCGGTCATTGACTTGAAAAATGCGTTCTTTTCAATACCTATTCACCCTGAAAGCCACTATCTTTTTGGATTTACACTGAAAAATAGATCCTTCAGTTTCTGTAGAGCTCCACAGGGCTATACAGAGAGTCCTAGTATTTACAGTCAGGCTTTGAAGAGACAACTTGATTCCTTCCCCGTACCAAAAGGGGTGGCCCTCATTCAGTATGTTGATGACATTCTATTAGCTGCTGACACTCCTGAGCAATGTGAAGAAGGTACATTGTTACTGCTATTGTTTCTTGCATCACATAATCACAAAGTCTCTAGAAAGAAATTGCAATATTGTAGACAGCAGGTTACCTATCTAGGTCACCTCCTGTCTAAGGAGGGATGTGCGCTAACACCAGATCGCATCCGAACCATTCTAGACACTCCTGTACCCCGTACTCAAAAAGATGTCTGTGCACTGATTGGCCTTACTTCCTTTTGTAGACAGCGGATCCCCTGTTTTTCGCATATTGTCAAACCTGTGTTAGCCCTTTTGACCAAAGACACCCCGATGCCCCTCCCATGGACTACTGAATGCCAGAGCGCCTTCCAACAGTTACATCAAGCCCTTTGTTCTGCACCAGTATTAGGTACCCCAGACTACACTAAATCTTTCACGCCTTATGTTCACGAAAGGGAAGGTTGTGCCCTCTCGGTCTTAACACAGACACACGGCGATAAACAATGCCCATGTGCATATTTTTCAGCTGTCCTTGACCCAGTCGCTCGCGTGCTGCTTGGATGTTTCCGAGCGGTGGCAGCAACAGCTGTATCTATACACCAGAGTGAAGGAATAGTTCTGTCACACAAACTGCTTGTGTTAGTACCCCATTCAGTTGATGCCTAACTAAACCAAACCAAGACGCAGCATTTGACTAGTGCCCGTCTGACAGGATATGAATTGACACTTTTGGCCCCCCATATCACACTAAAACGATGCTTGACACTAAATCCTGCCACACTATTACCTTTTCCAGCTACTCAGCCTCAGTCACAAGAGCCACATGATTGCATATTTCTCACTGAAGAACAGACGAAGGGTCGCGTTGACCTGCAAGACACTCCCTTCTCTATTCCAGATGAGGAGTTATGGGTTGATGGGTCATGTTTGAAATTACCCGATGGCACCACATCTGCTGCCTATGCTATTACGACACTCCAGACAGTAGTTGAGACAGCTCGCATCCCACAGAAATCGGCCCAAGCAGCTTAGCTGATTGCTCTAACAAGAGCGTGTGAGCTTAGTACAGACTTGCTTGTCAATGTCTACACTGACAGTAAGTACGCGTTTGGGGTAGCGCACAATTTTGGCCGCTTGTGGAAGGAACGCGGTTTCCTCACTTCACATGGAACGCAGATAGTGCATGGAGAATTAGTGCACAATCTTCTTACTGCCTTAACTTATCCCAAGAAAATAGCTATTGTTAAGTGTAGTGCACACAAGAAGGTGACAGATAAAATAGGAGCAGGTAATGCCTTTGCAGATCGCACAGCTCGTGAGACCGCGACACAGCGAAGCACCACGTCTACGTATGTGGTTAAGTCGCAAGCTGAACGTTGGCATGATGCTAGACAGGAAGTGTTGGATATGCAACAATCTGCCTCCTTTGAGGAATTAGACCAATGGTCTAAGGAGGGAGCATTGGATGATGAGGGCTGCTGGAGGAGCAAAGATATGACTAAATGGAAGTTGCCCACTGCATACCTATATCCTTTGATCCATATGGCACATGGTCCAGCACATGTTGGTGCATCCTCAGTAGCAAAACAGCTTATGCAAGTCTGGGATCATCCTGATATTGCTGGAACCGCTAAAAAGATAGTCCAGTCTTGCCTGGTTTGTCTCCAGTATAATCCTGGAAAGGGAACGCAGACTCCAACAGGAGGGTTTGCAACACCATCTGCACCTTTTGAGGTCCTACAAATGGACTACATTCAGTTTGAGCCATGTAACAATCTTAAATATGTCTTAGTAGTAGTTTGCGCATTCAGTAAATGGGTGGAGGCATATGCTACGAAGGACAATACAGCCCTCACGACTGCGAAAATACTCCTAAAGGAGTTCTTTCCTCGATTCGGTGTTTGCCGAATTTTATGGAGCGATAATGGGCCTCATTTCATTGGACAAGTTGTAGACTATGTCATGAAAGGGCTAGGGGTCAAGCAGAAGTTCCATGCTGCTTTTCACCCACAGTCAGCAGGTCTGGTGGAACGCTACAACTCCACACTGAAATTGAAATTGGCAAAAATACAGGCTTCCACTTCTTTGAAATGGCCTGATGCATTGCCTTTGGCACTGCTTTCCATCAGATCAATACCTCATACACGCTCTGGGCTTACCCCATATGAGATCGTGTTTGGCAGGCCCATGAATATTTGGGGGGTCCCTAAGCCTCGCCCTATACATGATGTGCCTCACGCATTGATGAGTGATTATCTGTCTCAGTTGACTGACAGCTTACTTTCTATTCATCAGCAGGTTCGAGAAGCTCTCCCGGACCGGTGGCAAGGTGATTGACATGACCAGCGTCCGGGTGACTACGTTATGGTGAAGGTCTTCCAGCGGACGAACTGTCTAGAACCTCGCTGGAAGGGTCCGGAGCAAGTCCTTCTCGCCACCAGAACTGCAGTCCGAGTGACCAACAGGAAAAATTGGACGCATGCCACGCACTGTAAAAAGGTGCCACACACCCTCATGGATCCTACTGCGTTGAAGGATCACCACGACATCTTAGTCACAGAGACAGGACGAGCAGCGTCACCTGACACAACTGAGGAAGTCTTCCCGGACCACACGATCCCCGGTGCATCCAGGTATCTACTTTCGACCCAGGAAAAAAGGCGCTTCAGTGCAAAACAAGACAGGTGAAGCCATTGTCCTGAGTGGTTAAGTCTGACTACACAGGGGGGTCACCTATTAGTGGTACTCATCTCAATGTCAGTGAAGAAACCAACGTCCGCTCAGGACTCTTAGGGCGCTACCTTTCTTGTCGTTTGCTGATGAAAATGAGCTCGCATAAATGTGTAACAGCTGTACAATCTGTATCCTTGGTCTGACTCTGACTGCTGCCATTGTCGCTACTATAATGTGGGTAGTGGAGGAAGCAATGCCTGGAGCCTCCTTGCCTAACATTACTGTTACATCGTCGGCTACAAAAGAACACCATCATTTTGATTTACCGCAACATGAACAGGGATACCGGCAAAATTTGAGAAACAATTCATTTCTTCAAATGTTGCATCAGACACACCAGCTAAGCAATGCTACTAGCTGTTGGGTTTGTGGCAAGATTCCTCCTCATCAGAACATAAAAGGAATCCTGTTGTCCCCATTGCCATTTTATCACAATGGTTCATGCCAAGCTTGGTTTAAGCTTCTATATGCTTCTTACAAATTTAACCTCTCAGAAACATGGGATGTGGGCAACCTCAATGCCAAACTGAATAAAGCCTGCTATCCCAACGAAGATGGGGATCCACAAGCAAAAGGGACTGCCTTGGAAATGGAAGAATACAGTAGAGGAAGTGCAGCAACGAACTATGTGTATTCAAACTCTAGGGCGGCTAAAGGAAATGGGCCACCTGTTATCTCTGTTGCTCTGACTACTGGCCCCCTTTGTGTACAGAGTACAGGCGATGCGCCAGTGGGCCACAGTAACTGTACTACAGTGTTGCAGATGTCTACGAGAGGCCGAAGCAGCTTCCTTGCATCACGTCATACTTATTTTGTTTGTGGAGCTAAGGCATACTACTTCCTGCCTCCAGGCTGGTCTGGCACCTGTTACATAGCCTTTCTCTTACCACCTGTGTTTCTAGCTCCCCAACATACCACCAAGATTTGCAATTGTTCGATCACCACGCTAATAGTAGGGGAAAACGTGCAATCGATGTCTCTGTAGTCGACCAGACAGAGACCACATGGGTACAATATACAGACTTTAATAAAGGATTCTTCTTCTTCGTTGGCCCAGTACAGAACAGTAAGCTGGTCCGTCGCCTCACCCGTACAATGGAGGCAGTGATCAATCAAACAACTGCGGCCTTAGGAAATTTGACAGAAGAACAAGCATCGATCCGCATGGTTGCTTTACAGAATAACGAAGATCTTTTTTCCAAACTGCAGATTCTGCAGAACACTGCAGCCAGACTTGTCTTAAATCTTCCACCACAATCTCCCTCAGCCCCCAGTCTGAGGATCCTCCACTGGCTTCCGGTAAGAGAGAGAGGCCGCTTTAAAATCCTTTGCCTCACTCACAAGATCATATATGGAAAGGGTCCCTGTTATCTAGCGAAAAAGCTTAACAGGTATCAGCCAGGAAGACTGCTTAGATCCAGCTCACAATCTCTTCTTACCCCACTACGAATCCGCACTGTTCGAAGTGGTGGACGATCCTTTTCCTTTCTCACTCCCGACCTTTGGAATAAGCTTCCGTCTCATCTCCATTCCATCGCTGACCACAGGCGTTTTCGGAAGGAATTAAAAACGTGGCTATTTGACCAACAATAACGCTGTCCAGTTCTGACCGCCAGTCCCCTGGAGTTCTGCAAGCGCCATGAGACCTTTTTGGTGATTTGTGCACTTAACAAGTTTCTTTGACAAGAATAGACTTGTTCTAGATGTTGTCCTAGCTGATCGAGGTGGAGCATGCCGCATCATCGGATCCAGCTGCTGTGTCTTCATACCGGAAAATTCACCTTCTGTCTATGCGGCCATCTCCAAACTGCACAAAATAGCCACCGAAATACATCAAGACCCAGGAACATGGACTTGGACTGGGTGGTTTTGGAACTTACTTTCAGCTTGGGGTTTAAAAGTACTATCAGTCCTGTTCATATTAATAGCTATTATCTTCTCTTGTTGCTTGTGTATTCATTGTGGACCAATGCTCTGTTCCCTCTGTACTTCTGGCTGTACTGCCTGCATACCGTCTAAAGTGAGTGTCCAAAATGTAAATGCCCGTTTAGCAATGGAACAAGAAATATATAGATTTATGGCAATAGATGTTGAGGACGTATGAAATGCCCCTATGAAGGAACAAAACTGTCTTAGCTTATGCTAAAAGGGTCGTCTGTGGAAAAGTGTAAATTTTACGTTAGCATAAGCGGCAGCCATTTTGACTGTTGCGTCCATTTCGTTTCTGCTGTGTTCATTTTACTCTCTGCTGTTCGTCTTTTCACCCAGTCTGTGTCCTCTAACTTTAGCTGACCTCTCTGACATGGTCAATCTGATGTACGTGCTGGGGGTTGCAGCTGCCGGCCACCTAGTCTCAGAGGTTATCGATTGATAGCTTATTGCCTCCATAAACATTCCTTCTTCCCCCTCCTCATCTCCTGACCATCTCGTCAGGCTTTGTTCTTGTTTGCCTATAGCTATTTTCTGTTTAAACCTGTTCCCTCCAGTTTTCCTTCTGATGAGATTGCATTCTAACAAACAGTATATAAGGACTATGGTTTTTGCATTAGGGGTACTTCCTCCCACAACACTTGAGGGTGTTGTTCAGATGCAGTCCTGCTCATGAGCATTTAATAAACTTGGTTTGTTTTTCTTCACTCCAGTGCCGATCTCTCTTTTGTTAGTCTTCGGACCCGTGGACGAGAGGGTGACCCTGCACCAGTGTGCCCTCATGGGGGTACATTTCCACAACGTGACTGGGAAATTGTTCACCAAAAGTATCCTTCATCTTCAGGATTGGGCCTTTGGTAATAACATTATTCCCATTGAGCAGGCTAGTTTCCACAAGATTTGTGGTACCCTAGATAATATCACGGCTCTCCAAACGCTGTTTGAAAAGTACCCTGTGGGTAAGGGCATACCTATATATTTTGCCTTTACTGATTTCTTCACAGTTTTCGACAGGGTTGACTGTGGGACGCTGTGGAGGATTGTTTGTATTGGGAATTCCTGTTCACCTCTTAAGGCTATTCATTACTTTGCACCCTTCCACTTGGACTCAGGTCTTGATGGGAGGAAATTGGGGTCTGTCCAGCAAAGTGGAGACAGAAGACGGCTTGAAGCAAGGGTGTCCGCTTGCGCCCCTCCCCTTCTTCCTCTATAACCATGATTTACCATGCAGAGTTGGGCAGATTAAAGAGGATCCACCTAGATTTGGATCAATGAATGTTGGTTGTCTACCAGGGGCGGCCGCTCCATTAGAGCGGAGGAGCGCTGCCCCCCGCCACCTGCAGAAAATAAAACAATAATAAAACAGGTTTTAAACCCGTTTTATTATCGTTTTATTTTAATCTCCTGGACCAGCTCCAAGGACTCTGACGAGTCTTGGGGCCAGGCCCAGGGGATGGCACTGCTGATGGGGGAGTGGTGGGCCCTCCCTTCACTGCACATGAGGTATTTGGCCAGCCACCTCAGTCCGGCCAAACCCCTCATGCGCAGTGAAGATCTCTCCAGCCTCAGCTGCATTGCAGGGGCTGGAGAGAGCAGTCTGCCCGGGAGCGCAATTTGCTGGCGCTCTGGCCAATCCTGGCTCTCATGCGAGAACAGCTTCAGGATTGGCCGCAGGGCAGGCTAGGAGCTTGTGCCCAGGGCCAGAAGAAGGATGAAGTGATGCACCGGAGATGGCAGCGGCGGCAAGGTAAGTTTATTTTATTTGAATTTTTTTCCCCTAAACCCACCCCCTCCTCCCTCCTCCCCACCTCCCTCCTCTGGCCTGGCCCGCCCCCTACTTTGGCAGGGTATGGGCCGCTACTGTTGTCTACTCCATACTGATGATGTTGTTTTATTAGATTTAACCCCAATAGGATTACAGAGGCGTTTTGCTGCACTGCGAACGTAAGCTGACAAACATTTCCTAAAAATAAACATTCTTAAGAGCAAAGTTATGGTCTTTAGGTCTCAGGGCTGTAGAGTCAGGAAAGATCTATATTGGTTTTTGGGGAATGATAAGTTGGAAGTGGTGAAACTCTACTCCTATTTAGGTTGAATTTTTTTCTAGTAATTGCTTAAGTAAAGAACATATTAGTCAGTGCAGAAGTAGGGCAGTGTCCCAAGCTTCAGCCATTCACAGGCTGTATATAAGTAATGGAGGAGCAGCATTGGTCCTTTTTAAGAAGGTTGAAGGGCGTCTTTGGTGTCAAATTTGTGCTTTGAATCATTTGGTTGCTCCCTTCACCCTCTGGCTTGAATTTGGTCTTCTTTCTACCACTGTGTGTGCTATGGCAGCTGCCCTGAGGTGGGGGAATAATTTACTGAGTAGTAATCCGGGCTCTATCCGTGATGCAGTAAAGCATGAAATCTTCTGTAGTATGAAGGGAAGAAGTGCCCTCTTTTTAAATTATCCCAAAGCTTTGAATATGTTTTGTTTAATTTGGAATGAGATGGCTCCTCTCCCCAAGCTTCTTCTAAAAAATATGATAAAAAAATCCATTTATGAAGTGAGTCTGAATAGGGACATTCTGCTTTGTGCTCAGCATCCCTGAAATGAAATTGCAATGGAGAGCAGTATTTGTAAAAAAAACCAAAAAAAAACCTTATGGCACATGGAATTTACCCCGTGCCGTGTGTAGAACAATTTGATTACTAAGGCTGAATTTGCTTCCGTTACGAGTTGTTACTGAATCCTGGGAAGGTATATCAAGGAATGAGAGGTTTTGCGATCTTTTTTGAACTGTGTCCAGGATCTAAATCACATGATATTTGTATGCCCTATCTTACATTCTTTGTGTTGTCAATTGTTGTCAATTGTTGAGACCACATTTTATCAAGTATGGTATAACCTCGGCAGCGGAAGCTCACCAATGTTTATTTGCCGCCGAAACTGATACAGACTGCAACATTTTTACATTTTTTTAAAAATGTCCTAAATATTTTCTAATTTGTTTACTTGTAATTTTTGTTTAATGTATAATTGCTTTGGCTCCGTACTTCCTCAGTGGGGTAGTAAAGCTTTATGTACCTTCTACTCGAAAACTGTAGT
The DNA here is from genome assembly GCA_963921515.1 of Calotriton arnoldi. Lineage (NCBI taxonomy): Eukaryota > Metazoa > Chordata > Amphibia > Caudata > Salamandridae > Calotriton > Calotriton arnoldi. Next base: position 388,375 of record CAWUFW010011967.1, on the reverse strand, counting down.
TTATATGTTATGGATTAAGCAAGATGCTCAACAGATGCAAGGAGTGTTGGGTGTCACATTTTCTTTTGGAATCTTTTTGTTTTTAATCTTGTAGGACCTTTTTTAGTCCTGCTGCACTATAATAGTATTAGCCTTAGACTAGCTAGAATTTTATTAGCATTGTATGTATGCTTAATTGAAGTCTTTCACATATTTGCACAAGTAAAAAGAGCTTGCTCCACTGTCATTGAATAAGGGTTTTATACCAACAGGTATTTTATCAGCTTTGCATTATAATGCTTAATTGAATTATTATTGATTTTGTACTATACTTTATTTGCTTATTTTTGCACCATTTATTCTTTGTACTGTATCAAAGGGTGCATAACCTTCTATATTGTGTAAGCATTGTACTGTCTGATCGAATGCTCTATTGCATTTGTACTTTATTTGATTCAGAATTTCTAATGTAGAGCACGGTATCAAGATTGTTACAGCATTTTCTGTATTTTACTATTTACATATATTTGTATTCTGTATGTGCCATAGTACTGGCCTATGTATAGTTTTGTCTGTTTTTATATGGACCTCTTCGGAGTTCCATATCATAATAAATAAAAATTGAAATTGAAATTGTGCAGGAAGGTGCCCCTTCCTGCACAAAAACAATCCTGCCTACAATAAAAATGGAACTGGGCCCCCAATCGGGGTTTAGCACCATCATTCTAATTAATACCTATGGACATCCGAGTCAAAAGCTTAAAAAGATATATTAAAAAAACTTATTGCTACCATTGCAGAATTTCGTTTTGAGCAGCCAAACTGGGAAATCATTTTAACTGGAGACTTTAATTCAAATTTATTGCATACCATACAAGACGAAGAAAATATCATGGAAGAAAGCGCAATTTGGGATGTACAAGCTCTATCCTATCCCTACCCAAAACGTAAGGACAACATAGGCCGGCAACTTATAATGGAACTGGAACACCTAGGGATGCGTACATTAAATGGGAGAATAAAACAAGACAGACCGGCGGCATGCACATACATTGGCCCCCATTCGACTTCGACTCTGGACTACACTATAGTAACCCTTCCGCTCTTGGGGCAAATAGAAAGTTTTCAGATTGTATGCACTGTGGATAGTGATCACTCGGCCCAGCAAATAGAGCTCAAATTGACATTTCAAGCCCACATTGAGGCAACGGCAGTGGAGGGGACACTATCGACAATAAACTTGAAACGCCTGCGATGGACAACCAAAACATTACCTCACATCGCTTTAAAGGCAAAGGAACTAATGTTGTCCCTCTAGTCACGAATCAACCCGACAATTGACACATGGATCACTTCTCTGGCAGGTCCTCAGTCATTAAACATAACACAGTCAAATAAAAAGTGGACAAATCACGATAGTCACCTCAGTCATGCTGCACATACCATAAGGAAACAACTGAGAAAGGCTCTTCGGAGCGCACACCACCAATGTTTCTCCTCAACAATTTGGCATCAAGTACGACAACTGAAGAAAAATATAAAAAACAGCTTTGGATTGATAAAAAATTCAATATAACAACTTCTGGACAAAGCTTCTACACAATGCAAAGAAATCAAATGTTAGAGCCTTCTGGGAACAAGTAAACTTCTTGAACAGACCACTAAAAGTGATAAATACGACCTGTGTCACGGAGTCTGTGTGGGTACAACATATAACCACTACTTTTTCACTGGCAAATGCAGGTGGGTCAAACAGTACCATAATCAACTTAAAGGGGAAACAAAAAGTTCAACGCCACAGTCACATACCTTTTATTCAGAAGCAGAAATTTTAAAAGTTATTACAAAAAGTCGCCTTGATGGAGCACCGGGCCCCAACGGGGTACCTCAAGCAATATATAAACAAGATCCATCCTATTGGGCTAGTAAGATGTTTACCCTATTTCGGTTGGTAGGCTCAACTAGTCGTATCCCTGAGAGTTGGCGAGGAGCAATAATAAACCCAATACACAAAGGTGGAGACTGCACAGATCCTGCCAATTACCGTCTGATAGCGTTAATAGATGCAGAGGCTAAATATTATGCGTCGTTGCTTTTAGCAGACCTGATAAGTTGGTCTGATTCGAACAAAAAAAAATACCTTTCAATCAATCCGGCTTCCGTCGAGGTACAGGCACAATCACAAATGCCCTAGCAATAGGGCTAGTCGCCGATAAAAGTCTACGACAAGATCTATTTTTATGCTTCGTGGACTTTAAGGCGGCCTTTGACCGGGTGAATAGATGCAAGCTGTAGGCCAAATTGAGGCACCAGGGTCTACCGGACGCTATCTTGACATCAATAATAGATCTTTACACAAACACCTGGATGCAGGTCAAAATCGCAGATGGACGGAGACTCACTAGAAAGATTGTCACCAACGAGGGTTTAAAGCAAGGATGTGTATTGGCCCCGCACCTGTTCAATCTATTTATGGCCGATTTAACACCACGGCTAGACGGGGTCAATTCTCATCCACCACGTTTGCATACATTACCAATGACGCACCTGTCCTATGCAGATGACGTGGTTCTCTTAAGCCACACGAGAATTGGCCTGCAAAGATCTATTCACGAGTTAGCTGAATTCGCCAAAACTAATTTGATGGAAATAAACATAAAGAAAACAAAAGTCATGATCATAACCCACAGATTCCGCACACAAAAGTCTTTTCCAATAAATAATTCAAGGCTAGAAGTGGTCAACAGCTACAAGTATCTCGGGATATATCTGGATAGAAGGTTCTCTTTTACAAAGCAACACGAAGCCATACAAAAAAAGGGTAACGCATTACTCTTTGCATTCTGCAACTTATCGAAAAATATAAAAGGTCCACTGTTTACTCCACTAATGGCAGTGATCAAAACAAAGTTGCTTCTAACTATCGCTTACGGAAGTTTGGTCCATAGTGGAAACAATGCAGCAATTCTGGATAATATACAAACACGAGTGTACAAAAGAGTATTTTGTTTACCACGAGATGCCTCACCAGCCCAGGTACGCTTGGAGTTCGGCCTGCAGGAACAGCAATTGCTTAGAAGGTATGAGGCAATTAAAATCTGGTATACAATCTGGTTGAACCGGGGATTAGAAATCAACTCTGGGATGCCCTGCAAAACGATCCTAAATCGCAATATGCAAAGTATTTAGATGCCTCACTAAAAATTACAAGGACGGCCGAGCTCTGGCAAAGAAACCTACCTTGGACTTCATTTCAACTAGCCATGAAAAGAGCAGCAAAAATGCACTCGCAATTAGACGATAAATCGAGATTAAGCAAACGAGCACATGCATGGATGGTCCTACATTCCTACATTAAACCAGAGCCAGCGGTATATCTGGGCCTCGCCTTCCCTGCTCATATAAAAACACAGTTTCTTCAACTGCGCATGGGAAAGCTGCCCTCCAACGCTGACCGTCCCAGCTGGGAGTTCAATGGTTCGAAAGCATGTAGTCTATGTGGGTCACCAAAACAGGATCTCGTACATTTAATATGCATCTGCCCAGTATTAGGTGTCCATCGTCGCCACTTCCTGAGGAGCCACTTCAATGAAAAAGGCATCCGTACATGCAGATCAGCTATACTACAAACTCTGGACTCAAAGGACCCAAAATTAATATGCCATCTGATAAATTTCCTAATTTATTACAAAAAACTAGTATCACAGTGAATTGGTTAAATACTGTATTGATCTTGCTCCAGCTGATCATACTTATAACACGGAAAAAAAGAAAAGAAAAAAAAGACTTGATTTTAAATCATCAAATATAAACACTGATGATTAATTTTATCCTTAATGTGTATAAAAATGAAATAATAATAAGTGTATATTGCTTTTTAGATATTGGAATATTGTGTCGGTTTTAATTAACTATACAATAAAGAATATCCTAGTATTTAAAAAAAAAAAAAAAAATCCTGCCTACAAGACAGGGACCCATGCATGATGGTGAAAGGGTGCCTGCGTTGGGGCTAGGCTGCCAAAACTGCACAAGCACAAGGGGAAAGGACAGAAATGCGCCGTATTGGATAAATACGGCACATTCCTGCCCTTTCCCTGTGAGGCAGGGCAGCGCAGTAAGGTGACTTGCTGCGCTGCCCTGCGCCACAAAGATCATTAATATGGCCCTTTATTAGGAGGAATACACATTGTGGTCCTTGTTTTTGAGAGGAACTATGTAAGAGATAAGTAATGTGATGATTAGAAGGTTAAATCTGGTGTTTAAAAAAAGTTTCAATCTTGCGAGACTCTCGAGGGACTGTGAAAAGAAGGAAGGAGTAGTTGATGTTTGAATGTACTCTGCTATGCACACATGTTACTGTATGCACAATTGTTACTGTATGAAGGAGTCCTACTGTAGATGGTGTTTATCAAACTCTACTATTTATGCTCATTGGTTTGAGAAGAGTTGTGAGTAGAGATAAGGCTCATCCAAACACCCTACTAAGCATACCCATCATCTGAGAAAGTGGTCTAAAAGGAGAGGGCTCTCCCTCCCCACTCCCTACTATGCACACCCATCATAAGAGAGAGAGAGGTCTGAAAGGAGAGGCAGTCCCTCCACACACCCTACTATGCTCACCCGCATCTGAGAGACAGGTCTGAAAGGAGAGGCTAGTCCCTCTCCACACCCTACTACAAATATCAATCATTACAGAGAAAGGTCTCAGCAGAGAGGCCAGTTCCTCTACACACCCTACGACACACATCCATCATCTGAGAGAGAGGTCTCAGCAGAGAGGTCATTCCATCCCCACACTCTGCTACGCACACCCATCATCTGAGAGAGAGGTCTGAAAGGAGAGCCCAGTCCCTCCCCACACCCTACTACACACACTTATCATTACATTGATGGGTCTCAGCAGAAGGCCAGTCCCGCGATACACACTCTACTATACACACCCATCATCTGAGATAGTCTGAAAGGAGAGGCCAGTCCCTCACCACACCCTACTATGCATACCTATAATTACAGAGAGAAGTCTCAGCAAAGAGGCCAGACTCTCCACACACCCTACTAAGCGCACCCGTCATCTGAGAGAGAAGTCTAAAAGGAGAGGGCACTCCCTCCCCATACCCTATTATGCACACCCATCATCTGAGAGAGGGGTCTTAAAGGAGAGGCCAGTCCCTCCACACACTTTACTATGCACACTTGTCATCTGAGAGAGAAGTCTAAAAGGAGAGGGCACTCCTTCCCCACACCCTATTATGCACACCCGTCATCTAAGAGAGAGGTCTAAAAGGAGAGGCCAGTCCCTCCACACATCCTTCTATGCATACCTGTCATCTGAGAGAGAGAGGTCTAAAAGGAGAGGGCAGTCCTTCCCCACACCCTACTATGAACACCTGTCATCTGAGAGAGAGGTCTGAAAGGAGAGCCCAGTCCTTTCCCACACTATACTATGCACACGTATCATTACAGAGAGATTTCCCAGCAGAGAGGACAGTCCCTCCACACACCCTACTACGTACATCCGTCATCTGAGAGAGAGGTCTCAGCAGAGAGGCTAGTCCCTCTCCACACTCTGCTACGCACACCTATCATCTAAGAAAGAGGTCTGAAATGAGAGGCCAGTCCCTTTCCACACCCTACTATGCACACTCATCATTACAGAGAGAGGTCTCAGCAGAGAGGCCAGTCCCTCTACACACTCTACTATGCACACTTGTCACCTGAGAGAAAGGTCTGAAAGGAGATGGCAGTCCCTCCCCACACCCTACTATGTACACCCGTCATCTGAGAGAGAGGTCTGAAAGGAGAGGCCAGTCCCTCTCCACAGCTTACTATGCACAACCATTATTACAGAGTGAGGTCTCACCAGAGAGGCCAGTACCACCACACACTCTAGTATGCATATCTGTGATCTGACAGAGACGTCTCATTGGAGAAGCCCATCACTCTACACACCCTACTATGCACACTTGTCATCCAAGAGACAGGTCTAAGTGGAGAGGCCAATCCCTTCATATACCCAAATAAGCATACTTGTAATTTGAGAGAGAGGTTTAAAAGGAGAGGGCAGTCCCCTCTCACACCCTAGTATGCACACCCATTATCCAAGAAAGGGGTCTCCGTGAAGTGGCTAGTCCCTCCCACATACTACTATTTCCCTACAAGTATGTTGCGATCCCGCGCCAGTGGACTGCAAGCTTCAGGGGTTGAGGTTTGCCGCATGAGGCTCGTGCGATCCTGCGAGACACTGGTGAGAGCCACATGAAAAATTACTGGGACTGCCATGAGGTGTTTTAAGATCCCACAAGAGTCTTGCGAGATCGTATGGGGCAAAGTTAAAAAAGTGTTAAGGCCCAACCAATCGTTACCATTCTTATTACATGATTGAAGAAATGCTGTGATGTGATTGGGTGTAGACCAGAGATAGCTCAGTTTGTCCTTGGTACTTTGGAGTAGAAGAAAGTGTGTTTCAGTTGTGCTCAGCAGAAGTAAATTTATGTGGAGCTGAAAGTGACTGGTGTCTTCATCTGCACTTAAGGAAGAACTTAATGTTCAGGTATATAATAATATAGTTAATTTATAAACTTTGTTGTGAAGTGCCAGTACGTGTACTAATGTTGGTAAACTTATTCAACATCATGTTTACAGAGTGATAAGCTGTTTGGCGAGATCTAGATCTCTTAATAAAGCTTTTGAGAGGTGGACATTAGAATATAGAGAAATATCAGCAAGTATTGCAGATTGTGTTGAAAAATGAAGTGTTCGAACTGTATGTACTTGTAAGTAAAGGATGCAGTGCTTCTCAAACTATAAAATAAAGTTTGTGGAATGTGTTAATATAAGCCCTAGTCTTTTTATGAACCTCACTGTCGATATACTTTAGCCCTATGAGGTGTTGGAGTGGTGGTATTGCTATTTCTAGTGTGAAACACTGTCATGAGTATTAGCAAAGGTGTGTGAAGATGAATGTGTTAATTTATAAACTGTTATGGAAGCAGAGTTCATGGCATGTTATACTTAATTGCAAAAATATGAAAATAGTGTGGTTGAGGGTGTGGCATTTTTCAGGCGAAAGCAATAACAAGTTACTGGTGCACTAAATATAAATTTGATTCTGGGTGAAAAATATAGTAAAGTTTAGACAATATAGTAATGTATCATTGTTATGAATTATTGATCAGTATGTACCTTTTATCTTTTTTGTTATTTAGTCTTTTCTTTTAGAAGGAAAATGGAAACTTGTCTCTGAGGAAATAATTATTTTTCTCACATAATCAGGAAAAAAGAACCTTGTTAAGACAATTAGGGTTATTATCTTGTTCAGCAGTGAGAACCTGAGCAGGCACAGTATATCCAGGTTGAAAAGATGTGGAAGCACATGAAGAGCTCTGTAGTTCAGCAGCACGAGCTAACTCTGCCCGAGCTATCCTTTTTGAACTCCTTTTAAAAAACTGTATGCATGAGAAACTTTGCTGAGACTGTTTTGCTAGCTGGCCTCAAAACTAAAAACTGCCATACCAAAGACTTTTTGCCAGGTTGAGGTCGCTGAGTGTGGTGTAGCTACACCAGGCTGCTCATCATAATGCAATGAAGACATAAATTAGTAAAGTTGGTTGTTTTGTTTGTTTTATAATTGTTGATATCGTTTGTTAATGTAGTTGTTGGTGCAGTTTTGTAATGTTGTTAAATAGTTTTTTGTAATAAAGTTTAAAGTTACTACTGATTTGTTTGCTTAATAGTTATAGATTTGGCTATTTTTACAGTATTGTAATGTTGACTAAAACTGCCAGTTCCATCTTCAGGGAGTGCAGGAGCGCTGCTCCATGTGTATATGTATCAATATTGTACTATTCATATCTTTTATGTTACAGAGAATTGTTAATGGAGAAGGCAAATATTTGAATACCCAAGAATGGTGACTTTTAATGCAAAAGTGAGGTCTCACTAGAGAGATCAGTTCTTGTTCTCACTGTAGTTTACAGACCTTCCATACAAAAGAGTGTTTGGCACAGAGGCCAGTGCATCCTCATATTCTACTACGCACTGCTATCAGCTGGTGGAGATGTGATAGTGGGGAGGGCAGTTCTTTTGCACGTTACCATATATGCTTGTGACTCTGGAGAAAAGTTTCAGAGGAGACATCTGTGCCTGTGCACACCCTACTATGCCTCATCATTCTCATGAGTATAGGTCTAAGGGAGAGGTAAGTCTGTCCCCACATTCAGCTATCCACACCAAACAACCAAGACACAGTTCTGAGCAAAGGATACTCCATTTCTATACCCTACTTCACACAGCCTACTTTTCACATATGTTACTCTGGGGCGATATCTCAGCTGACAGGGCAGTGTGTTTAAACATCATAGTCTCTATAGTTCCTATGCAAGACAGACTTCTCAGCATAGAGGTAATTTCATTCCCACACTTTATTTGTACATCTGTCATCCTGGGGAGAGCCTCAACCAGAGAGGTAAGTTTGTTTTCACAGCCTAATTTGCCTACCCATCATCCAAGACACAGACCACAGGAGAGGGACAGGTCTCTCTCCCACACTGTACTAGGAAGACTTATCATGCAAGAGAGATGTCTGCAAGCAGGACACTTCCTCCCCACAGTCTACTATGCATATCTGTCAGCATGGAAAGAGGTATGAGCATAGAGATACATTTTTATCAAACACTACTACAGACACCTCTCACCCTGGTAAGATGTGTTAGTGGACAGGTCACTCCCTTCCCAGTCACCACTGCGTATCCCTGTTGGTCTAGGGTGAGGTGTTAGCAGAGAGGTCACTCCTTGCCAACACCGTACTGCACATTCATGTTGTTCTGGAGTTGGGTGTAGTGGAGAGTAATATGTTTCCCTACACACTACTGTATATGTCTGTCATCCTGGGGTGAGCTGTGACTGGACAGTCAAATCCATTCCCACATCCTAATATATATGGTTATTTTCTTGAGGAAAGGTCTCAGTGGAGAGGCCAGTACTTATTATACTTACTATGGAATAGTAAAGTCTTACATGTGAGGTGTGTACCTTCCCCACCCTATTATGCACACTGCTGAGCCAGGGGAAAGATGTGAGAGGAGAGGCAGTGTCTCTTTACACCCTACTCTACACACTGGTTACTTCATGCAAGGTCTCACTGGAGAGGCCAGTCTCTCCCTATAGTCTACTATACACAGCTGTTAGGCTGTGAAGAAGTGTCAGTGAGATACAAGTGTCTCCTTACACCCTAAGGTGCAATGTTATACTGTGAAAAGTCTCATTTGATAGTCTACTTTCTCCCCACACCCTACTAATGGGGACTATAAGTCATAAGTACTGCAATAAAGCAAAGTGTGAATTCTTCCTCTTTAAAAAGTTTATTATCTCGCGAGACTCTTGCGGGATCGTAAAAAAGTAGTGATTGATTTTTTCGAATAATAATAAATTGACTTAAAGTAAATAAATGAATATCAATGTGTGCTATGTACCAATATTCATCTCATGCAGATGAAACAAGTGGGGTTATTCCATGAATCTAAGTGATTTATTCTTCTCTTCAAACTTGTAACGGATTTCATTTTTTTTTTAAATAAACACACTGGCCTGATTCACAAACGGACTTACAAGTAGTATCTTTACGACTGTGGAGTTTCCGCATTTGGGGCGGAATCTCCGCACTGGGGTGGAGTATGTTTACTTTCATTTTGAAACGCCTATGTCAGTGTCTACCATCCCCTCCTCAGCTCCAGCTGAAAGTCATTAGCCCAACAGCCAATCCCAGCCTTGCTGCTTACATAATCTCAGAGCTGCCACACACAAACCCTTTCAGACCTTTCAATGTGTCGCAGAATGTGTTTGTCAGTTGTCCCTTGTCATGTGATAAGATGATTTGAGGAGAATGAGGAGGAGAGCAGAGAGGATCTTTAGACAAAGGAGCAACATCTTTAGGATGTCGGGTATAAATACCGTTTTCCCCCTGATGTCATCTTGGAGATGGTTTGTGAGTGGGAGCAGGATTCTGACTCTGAGACATGCTGCTACCATGCCATCCCAACATATGTCAAGATCCTAGCAGCTCTCCATTTCTTTGCTACTGGATCTTTCCAGAGGGTGTCCAGTGACATCTTGGGCATCTCTCGGGCAAGCCAGTTCTGATGCTTGCATTAGGTACTGAGCTGCATCAATAGGAGAGTGCATCTCAACATACATATGCCTCATACACTGGCAGGAATGCAAAGGGTTGGTAGGGATTTCTACCACTATTCCCGCTTCCCACATGTGGTAGGTGCAATGAATTGCACCCATATGGCTCTTCAGCCACCTCGCTACAATGCACATATCTTCCGCAACAGACACCGCTGCCACTCCATCAACGTGCAGGGTGTGTGTGATGCCAGTGGCTGCATCACAGATGTGCATGCAGTGTTCTCAGGCATTACATATGACAGCTACATATTCAGCAGGACACCACTTGCCAGGCGGCAGGAGAATTTGGCAACATGTGGCTTCTGGGTAAGTACTTAAGCACCAGACATGTCTGATATGTATAATTGTTCTCAACCATTATAAATCACATATGCTTATGACACATACATGATCCCAACAGACACTGCATGTACCAGTTCATACATTATGTACTGTACAGATGCAAGAGGGACGTACAAATATTTAATTATTTTCTTCCACAGGTGATGCTGCATATGCATTCTTCCCTTATCTCCTCACACCATACAGATGTGCAACCACTGTACCTCAGCATAGGTACAATAGGGCACACATACGTACTCGAGCCATCTTAGAGTGCACTTTTTGCCTCCTAAAGTCATGATTCAGATGTCTTGACTCTACAGGGGGAGGTGCTGCTCTACTCCCATGAAGTTGTGTGCAAGATAATAGTAGCCTGTTGTGTCTTGTACAGCATTGCAGTAAATCATGGCTTAAACATACCTCTGGACCCTTACCTAGGTCTGAATTCAGGGAAGCAGGCATTGTACAAAACAGAGGGTTGGGTATGCAGGTGTGTGACCAGGTGGTTGACACTTTGTTCTCTTGAGCAACCAGTTGTGTTACGGCCTTTATGTGGTTTCACAGTCTGTCAAAGATGATTGGTGAACATTTAACACCCTGTCCATAAATTCCATCCTGAGACTACTCTGTACGCAATACATAATGCACGTAAACAGCTGTTGTCAAGAGTCAACAGATTGGCCATGCAACAAATTTCGTGCACATGTCAGTGATTAGTGAGGACAGCGTCTCAAAGGAATCCATTGGTCTAATGTCCACCAATTAACATATGTCACTGTCTCATGAAATCTATCAGGTACAATGTGAGATATTTGTCAAGGAGTGGCTGGCCCTGCCTGAGCTGTTAATGTTGTACTAACACATCCTCCCAGCGCTTAGGGCACATCTTGGGTAGGCCAGGGCGGTAAACTCTGCTCCGCTCATGGAGTTTGTGCAGTATTCTCTGGCTGCTAGCAACCACGCGCGAGACTTCTTGCCCGCTCACATGGCTTCCGGCTGCGACAGCGCCAATGTAATGCCGATCGCGGTTCAGAACACACCACTCGAATAGCTTTTGTGCATGAGAAGCAGCTAAAGGGGCTTTCAAGTGGATTTTCTTCTTCAACGGACCTTTGGAGTTATTTTTTTGTGCGAGAAGCCTTTTCTTTCTTTTACTTTTTTCCCAATAGGAAGGAAGTGCCCCGGAGACTCCACCTTCCAGTTCCTGTCTGGCAGGCTCCTCCCAGTTCTTTGTCCATCTCCTGGTCATTTTTCACTTGGTTTTGGAGCTGGAAGGATCACTCTCCTTGTCTGCTGCATACATGCCATTGGATTTAAGGACTTTGTATTTGAGATTTCACAATTAAGTTAAAAAACTCTTGTATAAGGGTGTTTGTTTAATAGAGGGCAAGCACCAGTACTTATTTGTACTTTTATTCGACTTTTCAAAGTTATTGTGATGGGTGGCCTGCATTTTCATTAGGGGCCTAGTTATATTTTTGCATTTAATTTTTCTTCTTTTGTAAAGGAGCAATGTTGCACAGTTCAGTACATTTTCTCCATGTTTGTTAAAGTTTCAATATTTATTTATTTTACTATGTGGCCTAGTCTGCCAAGGGTCCATCCAGTAGGCCCAGGTCAGTGCAACAACTGTTTCTGTGGTGTATGTTGTTTTAGAACATCATTTTGGCTGGGATGACATTGGATTAAATTAAAAATGTGGTGGGTTTTTTCTATTTCTTGTTTTTTTGTGTACAAAAAGTGTATATGTGGGTAAATATTAGATGCCTTGGGAGGATGTGTGCTGTTTTTAAAGCTCAGTTCATTTTCGTTTTTGGCATTGCTAAATTAATGGTAGTGTTTTCTTCAATGTTACCATGCCTCCTATGTCTGCCCAGTGTGTGTACGTGTGTGTGTGTTTGCCATCTGCCACCATTGATTTGTCTTTGTTCTCCATGCCATGTGGCCGGGGGCCATTTTGTGGAGTCTGTGTCCATAGGCCTGAATGTGTTCTCTTTGTTCCCCATGTCTCCTTGCTTGCTGTTGTTGTTTGGCCATGTGGCTGGCAGCCATTTTGTGCATCCAGCCAGGGTGCCTTTGCCATAGGCTTGCATATGTTCTTTGTTCCCCATGCCTCCTTGCTTGCTGTTGTTGTTTGGCCATGTGGCTGGCAGCCGTTTTGTGCATTCAGCCAGTGTGCCTTTGCCATAGCCTTGCATGTGTTCTTTGTTCCCTATGCCTACTTGCTTGCTGTTGTTGTTTGGCCATGTGGCTGACAGCCGTTTTGTGCATCCAGTCAGTGTGCCTTTGCCATAGCCTTGCATGTGTTCTTTGTTCCCCATGTGTGTGTGTTTGCCATCTGCCACCATTGATGTGTCTTTGTTCTCCATGCCATGTGGCCGGGGGCCATTTTGTGGAGTCTGTGTCCATAGGCCTGAATGTGTTCTCTTTGTTCCCCATGTCTCCTTGCTTGCTGTTGTTGTTTGGCCATGTGGCTGGCAGCCATTTTGTGTATCCAGCCAGGTTGCCTTTGCCATAGGCTTTCATGTGTTCTTTGTTCCCCATGTCTCCTTGCTTGCTGTTGTTTGGCCTTGTGGCTGGCAGCCGTTTTGTGCATCCAGCCAGTATGCCTTTGCCATAGCCTTGCATGTGTTCTTTGTTCCCCATGCCTCCTTGCTTGCTGTTGTTGTTTGGCCATGTGGCTGGCAGCCATTTTGTGTATCCAGCCAGGTTGCCTTTGCCATAGGCTTGCATGTGTTCTTTGTTCCCCATGTCTCCTTGCTTGCTGTTGTTTGGCCTTGTGGCTGGCAGCCGTTTTGTGCATCCAGCCAGTATGCCTTTGCCATAGCCTTGCATGTGTTCTTTGTTCCCCATGCCTCCTTGCTTGCTGTTGTTGTTTGGCCATGTGGCTGGCAGCCGTTTTGTGCATCCAGCCAATGTGCCTTTGCCATAGCCTTGCATGTGTTCTTTGTTCCCCATGTGTGTGTGTTTGCCATCTGCCACCATTGATGTGTCTTTGTTCTCCATGCCATGTGGCCGGGGGCCATTTTGTGGAGTCTGTGTCCATAGGCCTGAATGTGTTGTCTTTGTTCCCCATGTCTCCTTGCTTGCTGTTGTTGTTTGGCCATGTGGCTGGCAGCCATTTTGTGTATCCAGCCAGGTTGCCTTTGCCATAGGCTTGCATGTGTTCTTTGTTCCCCATGTCTCCTTGCTTGCTGTTGTTTGGCCTTGTGGCTGGCAGCCGTTTTGTGCATCCAGCCAGTATGCCTTTGCCATAGCCTTGCATGTGTTCTTTGTTCCCCATGCCTCCTTGCTTGCTGTTGTTGTTTGGCCATGGGGCTGGCAGCCATTTTGTATATCCAGCCAGGTTGCCTTTGCCATAGGCTTGCATGTGTTCTTTGTTCCCCATGTCTCCTTGCTTGCTGTTGTTTGGCCTTGTGACTGGCAGCCATTTTGTGCATTCAGCCAGTGTGCCTTTGCCATAGGACATCCGCCCAGCGATGCGTCAGCTGCTGGACGGTGCGCCGAACCTGGCTAGTGCACCACACAAACCAGTGCATCCTCCTCCAGCACAACTGACGCTACCACAGGGGGTGCCCACTTCCAGACCTGCTGCCTGCTGCCAGCATGGAGGGGAGGTGGCGTTGCACAAAAAAACAGTGCTGCCACCTCCACCTCACTGAAAATACCTGGGGCTGCACACCCGGGCAGCGCCGTCATCCTCAGGGTAGGCAGCTGGTCGGCACTGCTGCTCCCCTGTTCTGAAATGCTGCTGTGTCGGGGGGGAGAAAAATAGGAGATGGAAGGAAGGAAGGAGGGAACAAAGGAAGGAAGGAAGGAAATGAAATACTAAGGAAGTAAAGGAAAAATAAAAAAAGTACAAAAATGCACAAAAAACACATGAAAAAATTGAAAAATAACACAAAATACAGAGACGCAAAAACACACTAATATAATAAAAATTTAGGGTAGATTAAATAGGAGGGCAGAGGATCGAAAGGATTAACAGGGGATTCAAAAATAGGCCCAGCAACATGAACAGAACAGAAAAAACAAGATGGCCGCACTCAGGTGAGCCGCGTGGTGCCGTTCACGCACAATTTCCAATGCAAGGATGCACTCCGGATTGCGTTAGATGTGAAAACCCAACGTGAATGGGCGCACCAGGAAACCCTGCCCGATCGCGGAACTCCACGTAGTGTGGTGGAGTTCTTCAGCCACTTCGCAGAGTTCCACGTAGCGTGACTCAGCGAACTCCGCCCAATTTTGGGCCGCTGCAGGTCCACACACATCACACTGCAGCACGCAGCGAGATCTCTCCAGATTTGGTTGCGTGCTGCATTACTCAGCTGTTCCTCTGGTCCCCCATTAAGCTGAGGGTATGTATCAAGCTATGTTCAGATCAGTTTCACTGAATGGGGATGCCTTGTTCTCAAGTTCCTTAGCCATGTTGGGTGCAGGTAAGTTAAACAGAGCAGCAGGATGGCAGAGTATGTTGCTTGGAGGTGAGGATGTCTCAGAATGGTTATAAAATGGCTGTCTGCAACTCCCTGTACTGAACTTCCTGCTTTTTGTTTCCTTTTTGTCATTGTCTGTATAAAATCTTTGGGCTCCGGCTTGACTGCGTAATCTCTGTCCCAGGTGCGGAGTCTCCCCTCCGAGTGTTGAAACACCACTCTACACCACTACATTCTATGCTAATCCATTGGACACCACTCCACTGTACACCCTCAACGGCATGGTATTCCATTTTACCGCACTCCATTGTACACCACTCCAGGATAATCTACTCCACTGTACCCTACTTCTCTGAATGCTAATACACTCTATACTACTCCACTGTACGCCATTACACTGTACTCTACTCTCCACTATGCCACTGTATGCCAGTACACTCTACGCCACTCCATAAGGGACATTGATAAGAGACATTGATGGAATCTTCGAGATCGACCTCCCACGCTTCCCCAGCCACATTATGCTAGACCTGCCTAACGCATAGGCCTGGGCGTAGTTCGCATAGTTCCATGTAGTGACAAAAAAACTCCGCCACGCTACGCAAAGTTCCACAAGCAGCGGAGTGCGTCAAGTCGCACCGTTCGTGCTGATTTTTAGCGCCAGGTGTTTTTTCCGTGCTGTAAAAACAGCATGAACAGCACCATGCACAGCGCAAGAGGGCGCTGCTTCTTTCTGCCATTCAATTAGAAGTTCTACTCGAGTGGCTGCTTCCTCAACGCGAACGAAAGGTTTCTCACCACAAGCGGTAGCGACCATCCGCGACCGCCCACATTGAGAAATCTCGCCGGGAGGTGGTCTGGAGTAAGATTTTCCTCTCTCGCATTCGCCAACTTAACGTTGGCGAGCAAGGAAAAAACTGTGCTCTGCAGACTGGAGTTTTTCCGAACTCCTTAGGAAAAACTACTAACGTACTGACGGGTTCACTGACAGAATATCAACACCTAAAATATCCCCATACCACAATATCGAGTTATAAATATTGATGTAAAAAATATCGACATCCTATATTTATAATGGTAAGTACAAAAATATCGAAAAAAATATCGATGCCGTAAATATAGTTGTACAAAATATCTTTTTTATATATATATATATATAAAATAAAATAACAAATATTAAATATATTAAATAATAAAATTAATTTTAAAAAATAAATTAGATTTAATATGCATTTTAACAAAAATAACAAATAAACTTAATTTAAAAAAGTTAAACACACATATATAATAATTAATATATATATATATATATATATATATTTACTTTACAACAATTAATAAACTATTAATTTTAATTTCTTTTATAATTTTCAAATTGTATAAAAAAATATAAAAATATATATATATATATAAAAATAACATAAAATCTATTTAAAAAACATTGTATTATAAATTAAAACATTAAACTATTTAAACATCTTTAAACTTAAATTTCCCACTCTAGTCAGTGCAACTGTAGGGAAAGTGTTGGATAGCAGAGGGGCAAAAATTACTATTCCCACTCCAGTCAGTGGAACAGTAGGGAAAGTGTTGGATAGCGGAGGGATAAAAATTACTATTCCCACTCCAGTGAGTGCAACAGTAGGGAAAGTGTTGGTTAGGGGAGGGTTAAAATTTACTATTCCCACTTCACTCAGTGCAATTACACAATTAAAATGTATTTTCAATTAAAAAAAGAATAGTATTTAACAACTTAGGGCCCGATTCCGATCTCGCTAGTAAAGCCCTCCGTACGACTCGGATCCGTAGGGCTTTATGAGTGAATCGTGCACCTGGAGTCCGAACAAGTGAGTACGATGCATTCGCATGCTTACGGACTCGGTTCGCACGGACTCCCATTGAACTCTGTGGGAGCTTGTATACTGGACGCGTACACAGGCTCCCATAGCTAAAAGGGGTGGGTGGGGAAAAGCCTGCACCCTGTGGCGGGCACCCCACGGGCCCGATTCAGAGGCCTCCAGTTGAAGGGGGGCCTGCTACGTGCCCCCAAAGTACAATTCCGGCATCTTTTTCGAATCTTGAAGGCTGTTGAATCGTGCATCGTACTTGCTTGCTCAGAATCCGGCTCCAATGCGCGGCACGATTCGGCTACGAACGAGTCGTACGTATGGAATCGGGTTGGGAAACATTTCGGTCGACGCGAACTTCGCATCGTACTTGGTCGTTCGGACCTGTGTACGATTCGGTCGGAAAAAAGGGCTACGAATCGGATCCGTAAAAGCCAAATCCGATTCGGAGGCCTTCTGAACAAGATCGGAATGGGGCCTATTTATAAAGAAAGTAAAATTAATTTACTCCCAACCCTTTACCCCTAAAAAACCAAAACCCACACACAAAAAACTAAACAATTACCCTAATTAATTATCAATTAATTAATTAATATTAATTATCAACTATTTATTAATTAATTAAACATAAATTACTTCCCACCCTTTACCCCTATAAACCCCACAGCCCGCACCTAATATTAATGACAACATTTCCATATTTAATTTTCAATTAATTCATTAATAAATATTAATTAACAACGAATTATTAATTAATAAAAAATAACTTTCTTCCCACCCTTTACCCCTATGAATCCCACAACCCGCACCTAAAAAAATAACACAATTACCATAAATTAATTACCAATTAATTAATTACTATTAATTAACAACCAATTAATAATTAATTAAAAATAAATTACTTTCCACCTTTTACCCCTGTAAACCCCACAACCCACACATTAAATTTACAAAAATAAAAATAAAAACACAACACTATAAAATCTCAATTAAATAAATATTAATAAATAAAAAATAATCATTTATTTATTATAATTAAATTACTTCCCACCCTATTCCCCTATAAACCCACAACCCGCTACGGAACTAAAAGGTGCAAAATGTAATTAAAATAAAATTGATAACTACTAAAAATGTAACACATATATTAAAAAACATAAACAATACTTATACAAAAAAATACATCACAGACATTTAAAATATATACTAATATACATAACACTAATTAAAAAATAGATATTTTAAACAACTATATTTTTGCAAATGATATTAATGACCGATATTTTTTAAAACGATATTTCTTACCTTAAAGTGGATATTCTTGACTACGATATTCTTACTGTCGATATTTCTGTGTCACGATATTTACAACTCGATATTTCTGTAGGTCGACATTTCCAACTCGATATTTTGTCTAAATACCATACTGACGTACCCTGTACGCTCTCTTAAAGGAAAGGCCATCACATTGGCCCTCTGTGCGGCCAAACAGGTTCTTCTTTCCAGCTCAGGCAAGGACAAAATACCAACCCATCTAGAGTGGCGCCATATATATGGGATCTGGTGGCAATGGAGAAACCAACAGCCTTAGTCGCGAACAAGATTCCACAGTTTGACAAGACATGGGCGCCCTGCATAAATTTTCTGGCGAACAAATTCAGAGAGTTCAAATGTTTTGTCTATTTACAAGTACTATGGCTCACAGCTTCCAAGACCTCAACCACTCCACACTGAACTGAATTGCCACAAGGTGCCTGGACCAGTAGGTCGCTGCAACAACCCACATTCACCGCTCCTATATGGCGACGCACATATAGATGTCCCATTTTTCCCACCCCTCACGTTCAAAGTTTCCCTCCTTTGTCCCCCTTCGCCCAATCCATGCCCCCTAGCCCCCATGTTCCCCTCCTAACCAGACTCTGGTTTGTAGGTGAGCAAAATTGTTAAATGCTAAACCTCAATAAAACGATTTAAACCACAAACTCTGCACCAGAACGAACCTGATGTCTGATTACCACCCATGCGCCATCGCGGTCAACCTGAAATTTGTGACTTTGACACGATCCAGCGCAATCATATAAATGCAATTAGCACTTTGTACTTTTTGGCACTATTTTCACTTTAAACTTTAAAAATTTGTAACTTTGGTTCTGCTGATTGGATTGTTGCTGTTTTGGTGTCATTTTATTTATTAAAATGTACTCTATTTTTCTAGAGATTGGTTTGGGACTTTTAAGTGCTGCATAAATACTTTACATATTGTCTCTTTAAGCCTGACTGCTTTGTGCCAAACTACAAGAGGATTAAGTGCGAGTTTATTTAATGACTTGGGGGCGCTAGGGGGCGGGCGCGCAAGATGGCCGCACTTCGGTGATGCTCTCGCAGCCCAGGTGAACAATCGTCATTATCCTGCCCAAAAACCCATGTTCTGATACAGATGTTGCGGAGAGACAGCAATATATTCGAGGCACTCATCGGGGGTGGCGTCGGAGTGTGACTGGGCCCCCCCGAGCAAGAATTACAGAGAGGGCCTAGCGGCGCGAGTGCAGCCTAGCCCGGAAAGGCGGATTCCGGGGGTTGGATCCCTCACAGCGCGAGCAACACTGACTGCTCACGGCGGGTAAGCAGAGACAGAGAGGCGAAGAACACTGTCCAGAGAGGAGATCTCCCCGCGACCGCCTCAGCAAGGAATAGCGGTTGCTTATGGCCACCGGGGCCCAGAAGGTGAGAGGTGCGGGGGCGGCCTGACAGCGACCAGTGCAGCGGCTCAGCACCTGAGATCGTAAGCAGGGGCAGAGGTGCCCTGATGGAGCGGGACATCCTGGGACAAGCTGGGAGCCCCCGCGGCCCGCTCCTGCGGCAGTGAGCGGCCTGGACGCTAGGCAAAGTACCCAGGGAAGTGAATCACTTTCCAGGAAACCGCACCGTCAGCGGCGGTGCTAGACCGCCACATCCAAATAGAGGAGAGGAGGGAGGAGGAGATTGGGTGCAACGCGGCAAGGGAAGATGTTGAAAGACTCTCGACCGGCAGGAAAATTGATAAAGGGTGGACAGGCTTGAAGGGGGAACCGGTCGTCATCCCCCCTCCCCCACGAGCAGAATCGGAGCGCGAAAAAAGATAGCACAGGAACCGAGATAGAGGGAAGCACCCCCCCCCCCCGGCAGAGAGTAGACCCCATAACGAAGATCTGCTTTCCAGAACCCTAGCCTTACAAAGGGAGAATACAAAAGATAACGGGGACTTGACCTAGGACCTCAATAAGGAGAAAATCGACAAGATCAACCAGCACCTAAAGCAGATACCTGCTGCGCAGAAGAAGAAGATAGCAACGGGTGACGGAGGGAAGCCTAGGTGCGTGGTGCACTGCAGATACATTGGCGAGGAGAGCGAAGGCAGCCCCTGTATCTGCCCCTTGCCTTCTGTGAGGTAGCTTTCATCGCACTGCTGGTCCACGTCTCAGGGGGTGAGAAGACAGAGGCAACTACTGCCTGAGCTGGTGAGGGGATGGGCAGAACAGACGGCAGACAGTCCAAGCTATCCTTCGAGTCCCGCAAAATGGCGAGACCCCACTCCAGGGACACAGAGGGGGAGCTGTCGGAGCGACCCCTGGTTGCATCGAACCCCGCAGAGGGGGATATGAAGACCCTCCTGCTGATGATGAAACAGAGCCTGATGTCAATCGAAACCAAGATGGACTCTGTGTGTACGCGTGTAGACTTCCTCACCCAAAAGCTTGAGGAACATGATAGCAGGCTACAGGAGGCAGAACATAGAATTTTGGAACTGGAAGACACATCTGACGGGAGGAAGGAGCAACTATCGCAATTGGAGCGCCTCCTAAATGTTATTGCAGCTAAGAATGAGGATTTGGAGGCACGCTCCGGTGCAACAATGTGCGAATCATAGGAGTGCCCGAGAGCACGAACATGGAAAGAATGGAAAATTATGTGGAACGAATGCTGACAACCCTGTTTGGTGCTGCAGCTTTCTCCGCGCAGTTGGTGGTCGAAAGGGCGCACCGCATGCTGGGGCCCCGGCTCACCCGGGAGCCTCTCCGAGGCCGATTGTTGCCCACATTTTGAACTACCAGGACTGGGATGTGGCCCTTCGACTATCCAGGGAGAAGCAACAACTTAACTTCGAGGGGAACAACATCACTCTCTATCCTAATTTTACAATGGCGGGGCAGGAGGCCAGGAAAAGTTATTGCCAGTCAAAAAGAAGCTGAGAGAGGCCCAAATAGACTATGCTATGCTGTACCCTGCACGCCTCCGGATCACTCACCAGGGAAAGCAACATTTCTGCACTAATCCGCAGCAAGTGGAGGAGTTTTTGAAATGCATTAACCAAGCTACAAAAGACAATGATGGTGGACACTTTTCGGTACGTCTGGATTGCCCATGTCAAAATAGGTCTAGGATCCCTCCCTGTGGTAGAAATTCGGAGAAGATCCTGTATTTTCAGGGGGTATATGGAGTAAATGTGACATAAGTTTCCTATAACCTATATTGCTATGGGCGGTGTTCTGTGGAATGGGGACGGAATACGCTCAGTTTGTTCACGCCACAGACCGCCTCATTGTGTTTTTTCTCGCTGCAGCTCCATATCCTTTTCTCTTGAACCCTAGGGTTGAAATGGGACAGAATTGTGTCCCTACTCAAGCCCCCCCTCCAGTATTGTGGAGGGCTCCGGTACCCTCTGGAGAGAGCTACCCCAGAAGGCTAACCCTATTGGATTGGTTAAGACTTTTCTCTTTTCTTTTTTGTTTTACTTCTCATGTGCAGTTTCTCATCTGGGACTTTCTACGTTGATCCGGGAACTTTAGGATACCGTTGCCTTTGCTTGATCTTTGTACGGAATCCGAACTGTAAGCAATGGAAGGTATTAAGACAGACTCAAGCATATTGGCATTAGTAAAATTTGGTTTTGGGGAGGGATGGTACTTTTTCTCCGACAAGTTGGGGAGGTCGTTGTGGGAGGGGGAGGGAGGGGGCTCGCATCTTCTTTTCTGCCTTTTAGAGGCACTAGGTTCTGGAGGGGAGGGAACTTGTTGTCCGACCAGTCGGGGAGGTTGGTGAGGGAGGGGAGAGGAGGGCACGGTGCATCCTTAAACAGGTACAGTACGAGGTATTGGATGGAGACACACACAGTGCAGGTCAGAAGTAGCCCCTGGGGAAGACACCCACAGACAGACTATGGAACAAGTCAGACATCCTACTCATGGCAAGCCAGCAGAGTATAAAGGGCTTTAACCTTATAACACAGAACATCAGAGGGCTGGGTAACCTGTGAAAACGCAGGCAAATCCTAGCTTATCTAGAGAGGCATGACACCCACATCACCATGCTACAAGAGCCACATTTTGGAGCGGGGGCCGGGGCGAGATTCGCATATCGCTGGACGGAACATAGATGCTTTTGAGCTTACTCCATGTATGCCAGAGGTACAGCGATACTTATAAAAATGGGCACACCGTATGTGGCCAAGGGGTCTTTGCAGGACATACAGGGGCGATTCAGCATCATGTGGGGAAGACTAGCCACATACTCTGTCACTTTAGTGTGCTGCTATGGCCCAAACGTAGACGACCCCTATTTCTTTAACATCCTTTGGGGTAAGGTGCTTGATATAGGGTCTACATATTTTATTTGGGGGGAGATTTCAATACCACGCTGGACCCTCATAAGGATAGATCCAACCCTCAACCTCACCACTTTACAGCTACCCAGCGGCAATTACATAACATAGTAAAGGACCACAATCTAATCGATGCATGGAGGCATATCCATCCCTGGTTAGAAGAGGGCACTCATTACTCTGCAGTACACTCATCATGGGCTTGGCTTGATTATTGGATCATCTCTAGGGGGATGGCCCCCTGGGTAGCACAGGCCCAGCATTTAGCGCACACCTTTTCGGACCTTTCCCCGGTGCATGTTACGCTCATTCCACCAGTAGACTGTATGCCACGTGCCGCTTGGTGACTCCACCCAACGGCGTTACTGGATGCTCCCTTTAGAGAGGAGGTGGGGCAAGAAAAAGAAGACTTTTTCCGTAGAAATGCCCGGTCGGTCCCTCGCATGTCCACAATATGGGAGGCCTTTAAGGTCACCATACGCGGCATATGTATTGTGAAGGGGGTGGGGTGTTGCGCGACATACGTAGAACCCTTACCCACCTGGAAACAGAGTTAAAACACCTGGAGAGTTTAAGTTTTTTTTTGTAAATGTTTTTATTAAATTTTGCAAGAGAAGAATACAACCAAGCTGTAGTCAGGAAAGATAGCAGCAGCTGTCCCATTCACAGATGGGGCTATCAGATTGTCATGTCAAACAGTCGAACATTTTCAATCAATCTACAGCCACAAAAAAAAACAAAATAAAAACAGACAATACAAAACAAAACAAATACCATGGAGCAATTGTACGAGTGGTGTCTTAGAAAACATGCATCGCATAGCGGTGCTCGTGCCCATCTAGTTAACATCACTACCAAAGCAGTCTGTGGATAGTGTCCAATATGTAGATCGTGTCAGAACATTACCCAGTTTTCTGCTCTAACAATATGCACTCAATTACTTCAACAGGTGATATCAGCCCCACTAAGTATCTGTGGAGTGTGATTTTAGATAGCTTTTGAGAGGCTGCCAAATATCACAGGGGCGTGAGGTGGCGGGCAGTAGTGTAGCGTAAATGTCGCTCATAGTGTCACAGTAAGTGAGGTCTCGGATCCATGCCTGCACTGACGGCATTTGCGTCCTGCCCCAGTGCAGTGAAACCTGTCTCTTAGCTGTCAGCAGAGCGATAGCGCTAAAACGTCTGATGCTTCTCTTGAAAGGCTTAACATATCCTAATAAGGCTGTCAACGGCTCAGGGGGTATAGTATGTTCTACCATGGCAGATAGGCGTCTAAACACATCTACCCAATATGTATTTACCAGAGTGCAAGTCCAAGCCAAATGGAAAAAATCCGCTTCAAGAGTACCACATCTTACACAGGCACTAGAGACTGCGGGATTCATTTTGGCCATCAATTTGGGAGTAACGTAGATTCTATGTAAATATTTAAAGTGTAGCAATTTGTGTTTGTAATTGCTCGAGGCATATCGCATCTGCGAGCAGCAGTAACGCCATATGTCATCAGTTATGTTAATTGCCAAGTTTTGTTCCCAGGATGTGCGCGCTTTAGTGCCCACATTCAGGCGAAGGGAGAGAGACAGATGGTACATGCGAGAAACCAAGTGAGCACTGTCCGGAGAAGTTATAACAAAAAACACCTGGAGAGTTAAACTATCAGAGGCCCCGTCTAGAGAAACAAAAAAGAATATCAGGGATAAAATGACTGAATATGGGGATGCAGCGAAGAGGGAATCCCTTTTCCGCGGGAAGTACTTCCGGGCCTGCAGATATGGAGAATGAGAGAGGCCCGGACAGGCACTGGCAGAGCAAATTAGACACCCCCACTTCTCCAACTATGTATTAGAGAAACAGGAGGATAGGGGCACCACAAATAAAGACACCAAAAATATCTTACGCGCTTTCACCAGCTACTATACCAATCTTTATACAACCAAAGAGGCACAACCCGTTCCGCTAGAAACATATTTAGAGGAGGTAGCGCTGGGATGGCTTGGGGACGCACAGAGGAAGTTTCTCTCCGCCGACATCGAAGAGTACCAAATCAAGGCGGCGGTGATGCAGTTGCGCTCTGAAAAAGCCCCCGGATCGGACGGCCTCCCGGACGACTTCTATAAGGCCTACGTAGATACGTTGACTCTGTACCTTAAACAGGTGTATGAGGAAGCTAAGGAAGAGGGTATCCTCCCCGTCATGATGAGAGAGGCGACAATAATACCATTGCTGACGCCCGGGAAGCAAGGGAGTAAGTGCGAGTCAAAAAAGGGCGCTCTCCTTGATCAATTGAAATGTTAAAATATTAGCTAAGGTGCTTGCTAACAGACTGAAAATCTTAATGAATGCTCTAGTGCTGCCGGCCCAGGTGGGGTTCATTCCCAGGAGATCAACATCGCACAACCTGAGAACTCTCTTCTCGCTGATGCAGGATGTGGACCCCGAGATAGAGGCAGTGGCGGTTTTCTTAGATGCCACCAAGGCATTTGATTCGGTGGGATGGGGGTACCTTTTGAAGGTATTGGGGTGCATGGGGATGCTGCTCGGCTTTCTCTCATGGGTAAGACTACTATATTAACAGCCGCAGGCGAGGGTGCTGATTAACGGGGTATGCTCAGACCCCTTTACAGTGTCGCGAGGAACGAGACAGGGGTGTCCACTCTCACCCCTGCTCTTTGCGTTAGCAGTGGAACCGCTGGCAGCTAAGCTGCGCCAACTCCATCATGACCACGCAATGTGATACCCCAGAAGGCAAATCCTAGTGCCCCTTTATGCGGACGATATAACACTCTATGTGCGAGACCCACGTATCAGTTTAAACCCCATTCTGCGCAAGATCACTGCGTTCGGAGGGATGTCGGGAATCACCATTAATTGGGGAAAAACACAGATATTCCCCCTAACGGAGACAACTCAGGAATATACTTTAGATTATCCCATCGTTTGGTGCCCAGAGGATGTCAAATATTTGGGGATAAGGGTCTCCAGAGATAGGACGGAGTTATTATGGGCCAACTGCGGGAATGTCTTAGCTTCCCTCACAGACACGATAACAAAATGGATTGCCATGCCCGTCACTATGGCGGGAAGAATCTCATTAATGAAAATGGTGATACTTCCTAAATTATTATATTCATTCCTTAACATACCATATAATCCAGGCCTGCACTTCTTTAAATCACTTCAAACACAATTAATTAGTTTGGCATGGGGAGGGAAGCAATCCAGACTTAAATGGGATACCCTGATAAGGCCCTTCTCGCAGGAGGATTTGAAGCCCCTGATATGAAATTGTATTATTTGTACGCACAGGCACACTATGTAATATATTGGTTCCACCCTCCTCCCTACATGCCGCATCTAGCTATTGAGCAGGGATACATGGATCCTGTCCCATTAACGGGCTTTATTGCGCACAGGCCCAAAGATAGGGATCCTGATCCCACCACAGTGGACTGCAGTATTGGCAGCCTGGAGGGGAATCGCACATAGAATAGAGGCGCCCATGCTCTACTCACCCAGGCTACATTTCTCGCAATATCCAGACCTCAAGGTGACACAAGAGCTAGGATGCCACAGAATGTTGCAGAGGGTCAATATACACACCTGGGGAGATCTGTATGCTAACAGGATTTTCAAAACCAGGGAGCAATTCTTCCAGGGGGACGAACCCACAACACTGGAACTCTTCCTATACGTGAGGCTTCGCCAGAGTGTCAAACATATCACACCCACATTCCCCCAGGAACCGCCCACGCTTGCCCTGCTGCATGCCATATTGCAGAGCACCCACCCGGCACATGGGGTATCTCTTCTGTATCACCTGACACAGACCTCCTTGGCTGGGGTCCCCATCAATTCACGACAAAGATGGGAGGCAGACCTGGGCGAATCTCTCACAGATCATCAATGGAGATATTGCTGTGACCAGACAGGGAACATATCGGCTAATAGCCGCCTGCACATTATACACTATAGATTTCTTCACCGCATATATTATACTCTGGTTAGACTACGTAGATTCCACATACGGGAAGATAGCAACTGTGATAGATGCAGACAGATGGAGGCAGATTTCTTACACCTAGCCTGGGACTGTGATACTGTAAAGGCATACTGGCGGCAAGTTATGAGGGCATTAGGAGAAATGATAGGAGCCCCTATTCCAGCATCGCCAGTCACAGCACTGCTAGGCTACACGGCGGACATTGAGACAGCATATAAGAAATTCATAGCACTGGGACTCTTATTGGCTAAAAGAAGGGTTGCCTGTAGATGGAGATGAGGCAGAGCTAGAGCTCCTAAATTCAAGACCTGGTTACAAGATTTAATATTATGGCAGGAGCAAGCCATGACTTACGCACAGCTCTTCCCTCCTACCTCAAGACTTAAAGATATATGGGACCCCTTGAAAGCGTATTTGTTAATGCACCCACCGCGAGCCCACAGCTGGGAGAAGATGTGGTCCAAAGTCAGGAAGAGACCCCTGAGAGACGCAAAAAAATACACATATGCAAAATGTTATGATTTGAAGATGGGGGACGTGCATGCTCACTGGATGATGTCATATAGGAACAGATGAGAGTGGCTGCGAGGGAAGGTCAAACCTGATGGAGGAACTGATGGGGCAACTCCGTCCAGGGTCAATAGATTGAAGATTATGTACTGTACAACAATCAGTAA
The DNA here is from genome assembly GCA_963921515.1 of Calotriton arnoldi. Lineage (NCBI taxonomy): Eukaryota > Metazoa > Chordata > Amphibia > Caudata > Salamandridae > Calotriton > Calotriton arnoldi. Next base: position 361,287 of record CAWUFW010011967.1, on the reverse strand, counting down.
ATGCAAAATGCTAAGGATGTACTGATTTGTGTTTGTATTGCAAAGAAAAATCAATAAAAAGAAAAAAAAAAAGTTTATTTAGTGACTTTTCTAGTTGACCCTGACAAGGACTGTGTTTATTATATGATTGGGGCTCACACCCTTCGCAACTAATAACCCAATTACCTACAGTTACCAGTTGCTCACATCTCAAATGAGCAGTCCAAGTATTTTAAACCTTGGCGCCTGCAGTGGATTAATTAATTCACTGAGTCACCCTTGTTTTTTTAAGACCATCATTATCCTTTGCCGGCATCTACTTACCAAATCACTCACCATTTAATCCTTGCCATGACATAGGCAAAGGTGTTACTGTGGTTATACGGCATTTAAGTTCAAACTAATTAAAGTGGGTGTTATAGGATACTAGCTTGTTAAACCAGAGGGAGGGAATTTGCAGTATTAGTATGAACTGTAGCTGTGGTCCCTTAACGTTTAAAGAAATTATGGCCGGACACAAACAGGCTTTTGTGAGAAATCCCAAACAGCCTTGATAGGTTGGCTCACGCAGTAAGGGTTCCTTCAGACAAGGTTTCATGTTATACATGAACAGCTACACCAAACAACATTACGTCAAATTTCAGAAAGCCATTTAGTTAATAAAAGTAAAATGTGATGAACAAAACATAGCTTCCATTCAAAACCATTAAAACCAATAACCCATTTACCCAAATCTGCTCCTAAAAGTGGAAGAAAGACCACTGGATGTCAGATTTAGGACTGTGGCTCTCCTGTCCTGACATAGGCCATAACACCACCCCTAAGGCCCCAACAGCCTCCCCCCCTTACCCAGAGACTAGAGCATTTTCATACCCTAGGCAAGCAAGAGAAAGTTCTTTGGGGCATAGCTTTGACATACGGACTGGTAGATGGATGCTAACTCCCAATTTCCTCTCACTTGTTATGGTGAATGGCCATGCTCCTTGTTCCCTGGGTTGGTCGGCAACCACAGAATTCTATGAACACTGGCCATTTCACACAACTAGAGACCATTGCGGACCCAGGGTGGTGTGGCTTGAATGGATCCCACTAGGTGTTCTTACCCAGAATGCCTTGCAAATGCCAACCTTTGGCTTAAATCACACATTTCCCTCAAGTTTCTGGGAGGGAAATTTCCGGAATCTGTGGGAAGCCACAAAATTCATACCACCCAGCATTCCCACTCTTGTGCAGAATAAAACAGTTCTCGATTATGTAGCTGGGCTGATTACCTGAGAGAAGAACGGACCACAAAGGGGACCATGCAAAGACCACATTAACTTCATATGGTCACAGGTTTTAGCTGTTCCTGTTGTGGGTGATCGGCCTGACCACACAAATGAGGTACCAGTTTTATCGAGAGAAGGGTGGCAATGCTGGCTGGTAGAAATGTGGTGTCTTTGTGGATTCCAGTCCTCTCCCTCATTGAAAGATGAGGAAATGAGTGAATTTAGCCATAGTTAGAAATTTGCAGGTCGTTCTGGGTAACAAACCATTATGGGATCTATTCAAATCACACCACCCTGGACTCCCCTGGGTGTCTAGTTTGCAGAGATGTCTGGATTCAGTAGGTTTCTCTGGGTGGCAGCCGAGCCCGGGCCCAAATACCACTGCCACCCATGTTGCCAAAGTGGGCCAGTTTACATAGCATCAATTTAATATATATATGCTGTGTTTTGAGGCCTTTCCTGTTGTGGGCAATAGGCCTAGTCACACAAGTGGGGTGCCATTTTTATCGGGAAAGTGTGGGAACACTGGCTGGTAGGAATTTTGTCTATCTCTGCAGATTCCAGACCTTTCCCTCACAGAAACACAAGACAATATGTGATTTTAGACAATGTTTGAAGTTTGCGGGGCATCATGTGTAAGAAAACATTGCAGGATCCACTCATGTCACACCACCCTGGACTCTCCTTTGTATCTAAGTTTGAGAAATGTCTAGATTTAATAGATTTCCCTGGCTGGTGACCAAGTCTGGGAAAAATACCACAGCTACCCCCTCCACCAAAATTGGTGAATTTTGCAAGGCAATCATTTTGATAACTCCACGTTGGCTTTGGAGCCTTTCCTGCCTCGAAGACAGACCCAGCCATACAACTGTGAGTCTGCTTTTATTGAGAGAAGTGTGGGAATATCGGCTAGTAGAACTTTGTTATTATCAATTGAATTTCCCTCTATTTTGGTTTCTACATATAAGCTAGTGTGCAAGAAAAAAGCACATTTTGCCAAATGCCCTCTGAATCACATGATTGTATGGGTAACTTCAAATTCAGAGTTTTACAAATAGCCACAATTCCTAAAGTTAGTAAGAAGTGCACCAAGGTGACGCTCAGTTGGGGGGAATGGACTGGGGTGGAGGCATCGATGACCATGCATCACTTTCTGCAGGAGATGTACTGTTATAATTAGAATGTCCACAACTATTGGTCCCTTGAATTGTCATGATGATTCTTTCTATATGTGGTACATGTCAGGTTTAAGGGTGAACTAGCTTAAGTCAATACTGGTCCCACTTGAGATATCTGATGGTGATGGTCCCAGCCATCTGGACATCATTGAGCCCTTTCAGATACCTTGGCCTTCAGATCTCGCTGAGATCAGATGATTACTGGGAATTGAACATAGAGCCATAGCTGTGTACACATCAACAGCAGCTGATGACATGGGGTAAACTCCCATTCTCATTTGTGGGAAGGGTAGATGCTTCCAGAGCTGCGTTACATCCTCCAAATTACCAGTTTCCGTACTCTATTCCCGCTTTAGTAATTTGCAAGCTAATATCACTTCCTGCATGTGAGGGGATGGTCCCCCACGAGATGTATTTGCTAAATGTGTTCAGCCACCATGGGACCAGATAATGGGGTACTGGATATCCAACTTAATTATTGGGCTGCGCAGAAGCTCCCTATCAACGACTGGCTGTTTGGAGAGAGAGATGATCTCACTATCCAGTTTAGCCTAAGGTGGGTAGAGAGGCATGGAGTGCTGGCACTTCTTTACTGTGCCAAATCACCGGAAGATCTTCTGCCAGTCACAAAGTGACCTATAGAATGATGGTTCATGGCTCTAATAGGGACTGCATAGATGAAAAGGCTGACTCCTTGTGGGGAAGACAGTGGATGAATTCAGTTTCACCTCTTCAAGGATTTGAGCCCTGGGACTAGGCATAGGCATTTTGACTTCAGGAGATGTATGGGCCAGCTACCATATTAAGTTGCTCACTGAATTGGGGACAGAATCCGAGCTCCACAAATCATAATTGTTTGTTTCCTTCAAGTACACCATGCACTTGAGAAGTATAAAGAGACCCTTAACCCCATTCTAGCCCACAGCCCACCCAAGGCCAAATTGGCTCTTAAGACGATAGAGAGTAAGGGAGTCTTGAGACTACAAAATGTTGGTAATTAATGCACCAGACCCGCTCCTGCTTCTAGGGAATGATGGGCGGCGGACCATGGGACATTAGCCTATGTCGATTAACTTGAAACTAAGTTGGCAACTGTAACACAGGTAATTTCCTTGAGGCTGCGCTTGGTCCCATTTAAATATTTTCATCAAATATACTACACCCCTGGGAAACTACATAAAATGAAGAAAAAAAAAACAACAGAAGTTTGTATCCTTTGTGGGTCAGGAGTGGAAAACTTGTTGCACATGACTTGGGACTGTCCACAAATTTCCCCATGCTGGTCCAGGGTCTGTACCATCTTACGAATATTAGGCTTCCCAGTGATGCCTGATCCCCAGAGGGCCTTTTTAGGTATCCATCAGGGATGAATGGATCAAGTGCGGATAAACTGTTGTTCAATATTGACTGCTTAGTGGCCAAGAGAGATATTGCTAAGCACTGATAAGCAGTTGCACTGCCTACAATTGCAGAGTGGCTCCGGGGTACGGATTATTGTGCCCTGGCAGAAGTTTATAGAACCTGAGGGTGTCTAGGAAAAGATAAAAGGATATAGGGAAAATGGTTGGATTACTCATGATTTGTTCTCACAGATCACATGATATTGCATTCCGTTATGCAAATTGTACTATATTGATTCCTATTTAAACGCTTATATGGAAAGACATTGTCAGCCTTCATGATTAATTATTACTTAGGTCGTTTACCCAATATGCTGCCTACCATTTCACCTTTCTCTGTTACATTTCATATATTTTTTTTAGGTTTTTAGATTATTCAATGTTGTGTAATACAGTAATTAAATTCAATAAGTATCACTCCACAGTATACATGTGAAGAGATCTTTCCAGACATATAAAATGCAATGTGAGTAAACAACAACAGTTAAAGAGGTTTATAAATATAGCTGCAATCTCTCGTTATAGCATTTAATATATCTCTACAATAGTGAGCCTTTATTGTCTTAAAGCTTTTAGTCTCCTATATTTTGCTGAGCCAGGTTCACATTACATCAGCTATCTAAATATGATTAGATACTAGGGGCCTTATTATACATACGATGCATTTTCCTTGTTTGCACCGGGCGCACCTTTTAAAAGGAAAATGCACCGTATTAGGATTAAATCGCTGCCCCCAGGTCAGGCGCGAACTTGCGCTGCCCCCAGAGCTGCATGTGAGAAGTTGGCCTGGTATATGCTGTCCACTAATTATAGTGGGCACCTTGCACCAGTCCAAACAACCCCTTATTGGAGATAGGTTAAAGACAACCTTTATTGAAAGCTATCCTAGTGGTAGCTATGGAGAGCAGCCTTCAGGCTAAGTCTTGAAGGAATGTAAAGCAGCTTGTTTTACCAGTCTATAATCTCTTGAGTGACCAAATGAAAGAGGACCACACCAGGTATATATTCAAAATATATGTATTTATTGCTAAACACACCCCTCTAGTCTCTTTATGAGGCTAGAGTTCGAAGTACATAAGTTATAAGTTAGTTATCAACAGTAATAGCACAAATACACGTTTGAGCCCTAGGGGCGTACCAAACCATATACCAATAAAGTGGTATAAGAACCACGACTGAACTAGACACAAGGCCTAGAGCCTGTAGAAGTGCTTGGCCCTCAAGGAACCACCCAAGGTAGTGACACAGGGGACCCACGGGGGACGCGTGCAGTGTGAGAACACAGCCGCGAGCCGCCGTTGACTTCTATGGGGAATGACGAGGTTGGAGTTTTAAAGAAAAAGGACACTTAGAGGAGGACTTGGAGCAAACCCCTTTAGAACTAGGTTGTTCTAGAGTCTATACCCACGGGAGCACCGGAGTACTCGAGTTACCTCACCCAGGGAAGCCGGGTGCATAGGTGTCTTTCGGGGTCGGGTTTCGTCGTCGTTTTCAATGGCGATCTGCTGAAAAGTGCTGCTGGCGACCAAGTCGAAAGTGTTCGGGTGGATCCAAAGGTGGATCGAAGATCTGAAGAACCTGAAAGCAGAGGGGACAGAGTCTGGGTCACTAGCCAGTGACCAGGAAGGGGATGAGCAGATGCCCACCGATGTCGGGTGCTTCAGGTAGGTTGACGGTGGTCTTGACTCTTCAGCCACGAGGTCCAGGAGGTGTCGACAACAACCAGGAGCTGGATTCGAGCTGTTCCATAACGTTTGTCGATTGCAGGGGTGTCGGCGACCGGATTGGACCCAACAAGCCTTGGCAACGGCAAGTCATGTGGAAATAGAAGAAGGACGGTGGTACAGACCAGCAAGGTCTGAGGGACTCACCCAGCAAAGGTAAGTCAGGGCACGTCTGGAGCAACCAGGGAAGCCCAAGCAGAAGAAGAGTTGTCTTCGGGAGGGCCCACTAGCCAATGGACTAGCGACCGTGAAGGAGCCTCGAGTGGACGCACATAGAGCTGGCTCACAGGACACTCGTGGAGTGGAGGCCAGTGATCTTCGGTGCAGTTGGTGCTGGAGGCGGGGGCTACTTAGAGCCCAAAGCACAACTTCGTGGAAGACCAGGAAGAGGATGCACTTGCAAGTATGCTTGGTGTCCAGCGGTCACAGTTCCACGTTACCCACGGCAGCTACGGGCCTCAGCTTTGCTGGGGACTCAGGGCAGCCTCGGGGAAGTCTGGAAATCCACCTCTGGTGATGCAAAGACTTCGGCGTCCGGCGGGAGCTTTGGCGATGCAGACCGGACAATTGCTTCTTAGGTGCCTGCCAAGCAGGGGAGTCACTCCTTGACCCCAAGGGAGATTCTTCAGTCCTCTAATCTTAAAGTAGAGCGTCGAAGGTCCAGGATTCTGTATCAGAGTTTCGTCCAGGTAAATCTAAAGTCCTAAGGACTGGGGTCCCATACTTATACTAAGTTAGGGGGTTGGACATACTCTGGGGACCCACCTATGGGAGGGTCAGGGAAGAGGGGTGGTTACACCCATTTCCCTTTGTCCAGTTTCGCACCAGAGCAGGGGCAGGTAGCCCCTGCAACCGGTTTGAACTGGCATATGCACAGGGACACCAAATGTGCCCCCAGTGCAGGACTTCAAAGCACCAGAGGGTGCTCCCGCCCAGCCCCAATACACACTATCCTGTCTGTGGAGGTGGTTACACCTCCCTTCGACAGGAAACCTATTGTCCAGGCCTCCCCTGCCGGAGTTTCAGTCAGCAGCAGGAGGCCAGACCCGTGTCTGTGGCAGCGGCATCCATTTTGTGATGCCAGGGCTCTGGAAAGAAGTTACCGGGTAGCCCGGTGTGTACATGTCTCTCCCTCTAGAAGGGTGGAATGCTACCCCCGCCGCCATGACTGGCGGGGGGGTAGTATTCCAAGATGTTTGACACCAAACACGACATGTTTTGGTGCAGCCAGTCCAAAGTTAGCATTGTACCGCGAGGATATAATGCACTTAAGAGTATATGGTCAGGCTGTACCACAAACAGCATCAGAGGAGGGACTCCGAACACTGTAGAGGGGCTCTGCTCATGCAGGGGCACCCTCTCACATAAAAACCAAGCACTCTGCCTTCAGGATTGGTAAGGCCTGCCATAGGAGTGACTTATAGGTTTATATGTGTGTGCAATGGTAGTGATATAGGTAGCCTATACCACTGTAAGGGGTGCATGCACCACCTTACCCAGGCTGCAGTAGCAGCCCTGTGGTGTCATTTTGGATGGCCTTCCAGGGGTGGCACAATACATGCTGCAGCCCCTGGTAGGCCTCTGAGGTACCTATGCCCTGGGTACGTAGTATACCATATACTAGGGACTTATAAGGGCACTCCAGATCCCAATCAGAGATGTGCCTAAGGCACATGGAAACCATTTTAGAGAGGAAGCAGCTAGGCTGGGGTTCTGATTAGCAGGGCCCCAGCCAGACTAAAGTCGAAAAACAGTGAAGCATCAGCAAAAAGTGGGGGTACCCATGTGAAGCAGATCCTACTCTCCTACACAACCCCCCCAAACGTAGGGACATTAAACTAACCTTGACCAGTTGAGTCTTCATGTTCTAAGTGGAAGTACCTAGAGAGTCCATCTGCATTGGCATGGTTACTCCCAGTTCTATGTTCCACTGTAAAGTCCATCCCCTGTAGGGAAATGGACCACCTAAGCAGTTTGGGGTTTTCACCCTTCATTTGTTTTAGCCATAGGAGGGGCTTGTGGTCTGTTTGAACAAGGAAGTGAGTACCAAACAAGTATGGCCTCAACTTCTTCAGAGCCCAAACCACAGCAAAGGCCTCCTCTCTATGGCTGACCAACGTTTCTCTCTAGGGGTCAGCCTTCTGCTAATAAAAGCTACTGGCTGATCCTGACCTTCATCATTCAATTGTGACAGTACAGCCCCTACCCCCAATTCAGATGCATCTGTTTGGACAATGAACTTCTTGGAGTAATCAGGACTCTGTAGAATGGGAGCAGTGCACATGGCCTGCTTCGGGTCATCAAATGCCTTTTGACAGCTAGCTGTCCACTGAACCTTTTGGGCATTTTCTTGGAAGTTAAGTCATTCAGGGGTGTCACTATTGATCCATACCCCTTGACAAATCTCCTATAGTACCCAGTCAGGCCTAAAAAGGCTCTCACCTGAGTCTGGGTAGTTGGAGCAGTCCAGTCCATGATGGTCTGGATCTTGCTCTGCAATGGTTGAACCTGGCCTCCACCCACAAGGTGGCCCAGGTACACAACCTGACTCTGCCCTATCTGGCACTTTGTGGCCTTGATAGTTAGGCCTGCTTTCTGCAGGGCCTGCAAAACATTTCTGAGGTGGACCAGGTGATCCTCCCAGGTGGAGCTAAAGACAGCAATATCATCTAGATATGCTGCACTATAGGCTTCCAGACCTGTAAGGACTGTATTCACCAACCTCTGAAAAGTGGCAGGTGCATTCTTCAGACCAAAGGGCATTACCACAAACTGATAATGCCCACTAGGGGTTGAGAATGCTGTTTTTGGCTTTGCATCATCAGCTAGTCTGATCTGCCAGTAGCCAGCTGTCAGGTCAAATGTGCTTAGATACTTGGCTGAGGCCAAAGTGTCTATTAGCTCATCTGCCCTTGGTATTGGATGGGCATCAGTCCTAGTGACTGCATTGAGACCCCTGTAGTCCATACAAAACCTCATCTCTCTTTTCCCACCACTGGTGTGAGGTTTTGGCACAAGGACCACTGGACTAGCCCAAGGGCTATCTGAGGGTTCAATAACTCCCAAATCCAACATTTTCTGGACTTCTGTCCTGATACAGTCCCTGACATGGTCAGGTTGCCTATAAATCTTATTTTTAATAGGCAGACTGTCCCCAGTGTCCACTTCATGAGTGTACCAGGTGGTCTGACTTGGAGTCAGAGAGAACATATGTCTGTACTGATTGAGCACTTGTCTACAATCAGTTTGCTGCTGAGCAGTGAGGCTGCCTGCCAAGGCTACACCATCCACTGACCCATCATCAGGGTTCTGTGAGAGCAGGTCAGGGAGTGGGTCACTCTCTTCCTCCTGTCCCTCATCAGTAGCCATGAGCAAGCCCATGTCTGCCCTGTCCACATATGGTTTCAATCTGTTGACATGGAGAACCCTGTGGGGACTCCTGGGTGTTCCTAGGTCTACTAAATAGCTGACCTCACCCTTCTGTTCAACAATGGTATGGGGTCCACTCCACTTGTCTTGGAGAGCTGCTGGGGCCACTGGCTCCAGCACCCACACCTTCTGTCCTGGCTGGTAAACAGTCAGCACAGCCTTTTGGTCATGCCAGGCTTTTTGCAGTTCCTGGCTAGCCTCAAGGTTTTTAGTTGCCTTTTTCATGTATTCAGCCATCCTGGAGCGGAGACCAAGTACATAGTCCACTATGTCATGCTTTGGGGGCTTGAGAGGTAACTCCCATCCTTCCTTTACCAAGCACAATGGACCCCTGACAGGGTGACCAAACAAAAGTTCAAAAGGGCTGTAGCCAACGCCCTTTGAGGCACCTCCCTGTATGCAAATAAAAGGCAGGGCAAGAGTATGTCCCATCTTCGCCTGAGCTTTTCTGGGAGCCCTTTAATCATGCCCTTTAAGGTTTTGTTGAATCTCTCAACTAAACCATTGCATTGTGGGTGATAGGGTGTGGTGAACTTGTAAGTCACTCCACACTCCTTCCACATTGCCTTCAAGTATCCAGACATAAAGTTTGCACCCCTGTCTAATACAACCTCCTTAGGGAAGCCCACTCTTGAGAAAATTCCCAGGAGGGCCCTTGCCACCACAGGTGCTGTAGAGGCCCTTAGGGGAATAGCCTCTGGGTACCTGGTGGCATGATCCACTACCACCAGGATAAACCTGTGCCCAGATGCTGTTTGGGGATCCATGGGACCAACTATGTCAATCCCCACCCTTTCAAAGGGCACCCCCACCACAGGTAGTGGTATCAGGGGGGCCTTTGTAGTGACACCTGCCTTGCCACTGGCCTGGCAGGTTACACAGGAGCAACAAAACTCCTTGGTGTCTTCAGACATGTGGGGCCAGTGAAAGTGAGGGACAAGTCTGTCCCAAGTCTTGTTCTGGCCCAGGTGACCTGCTAGAGGAATATCATGGGCTAGGGTCAATAGGAAGCCCCTGAACTTCAGAGGTATAACCAACCTCCTGGTGGCACCAGGCTTGGGGTCTCTACACTCTGAGTACAAGAGTCCATCATCCCAATACACATTATGGGGACCACTAGCATTCCCAGCAGCCTCAGCAGCAGCTTGCTGTCTGAGGGGTTCAAGAGAGGGGCAGCTCTGCTGCTCCTGGCTCAGATCTGCCCTGGAAGGGCCCCTGTCCCCAAGAACTCAACCTGGTCAGGTTCAAGCTCCTCTGGGACAGTTCCTTCCTCAGGACTGAGATCATCCCCCTCAAGAGACTGATCTTCCTTCTGAGCCAAGGGGGAAGGCACTGCCTTAACCCTACTACTCCTCCTCTTGGAGGGCTCTTGGTCCTTTTTTCCAGGATCCAAGGCCTGTTCAGTGTTAGACATTTTGCTCTGTGACCTGGTCACAGCAAACACATCTGCAGGGATCCCCAGCATTTCTGCATGGGTCCTGAGCTCCACTTCTGCCCAAGCTGAAGTTTCAAGATCATTGCCAAGCAAGCATTCCACTGGTAGGTTTGCACTCACTACAACCTTCTTAAGGCCAGTTACCCCTCCCCAGGAGAAGTTAACAACTGCCAGAGTATGGTCTGTTCTGACATTGCTAGCATTGGTCACTTGGTACATTTCACCAAGTATAATCTGCCCAGGATCCACAAGGTCTTGTGTCACCATGGTGACACTTGCCCCTGTGTCCCTAAATGCCAAAGCCTCTTTTCCATTGATTAAGGGCTGTTGCCTGTACTTGCCCAGATTACTGGGACTCACAGAGGAGGTCACATCCGTGCCTCCATCACAGACTAGGACAGCCTGAGTGAGCTCTCTGACTAGGTCAGAGCTTATCTCCTTACCCAGGGTCAACCCTACTAAACCCTTGGCCTGTGTACTCCCACCACCAACTGTAACTGCACTAGGGGGAACAGGTGCCTTAGGGGCATTGGTGGGGGCTGGAATAGAGTCTTTGGACTTGGTGCAATCACTGGTCCAGTGTGTCTTTTGCTTACAGACTTTGCACCATGGTTTCTTTTGGCCTTTTCCCTTGTTAGACTGTGAATCCCCACCTGAAGAAGATTTTGGGGGCCTTGTGAAGACTTCTGGTCTTTACCCTTCTCCCCACCCTTATCAGAGTTTTTAGAATCTTGCTTCTTAGGGTCACCACCTTGGTTCTGTACCTTCTGCCTCACCCTGGTTCTGACCCATTTGTCTGCCTTCTTTCCCAATTCTTGGGGAGAGGTCAGATCAGAGTCCACCAGGTACTGATGCAACAGCTGATTTTGACAGTTATTAAGAATCTGCTCCCTCATGATAAGATTGTACAATCCTGTGAAGTCACATACCTTACTGCCCATCAACCAACCTTCCAGAGCCTTAGCAGAACAATCCACATAGTCCACCCAGTCTTGAGTCAGTGCTTTTTCGGTATCTCTGAACTTTAACCTGTATTGTTCAGTTGTTAGGCCAAACCCCTCAATCAGAGCACTCTTCAAGACTTTGTAATTGTCAGCATCCTCTTCTCTAACAGTGAGGAGCTTGTCTCTACCTTTGTCTGCAAAGGAGAGCCACAAGATTGCTGCCCACTGCTCCTGAGGGACCCTCTGTACTTTACAGGCCCTCTCCAGTGCAGTTATCCATTTGTGGATGTCATCCCCACTCTGGTAGGGAGGGACAATCTTGCTCAGGTTTCTATGGTCATAAGACCTTTCCCTATCTCTGGGAAAATTGCTGCCACCATGGGACTCTAGTCCCATCTTTTTCTCTGTCTATAGAGATCTAGGGACTCCCTGTCTATAGCCAATTGCTGTTTTCTGAGTTCAAGCTGGGTTTGCTCATACTGAATCAGTCTCTTTCTCCTCTCATGAGAGGATTCCCTTCCATGAGAGGAGACAGAGGTCCCTACTGAGGTGTCAGAGTGACTAGATTCCTGAGAAGGAGATCTAGTCCTTCTGGGCACACTCTCAACTCTTCCTGGGGGGACAGGGGGGAGGTCATTCTGGGCCTCCTCCTCTTCCTCAGGAGTAGCTGCACTTTCCAGGTCAGGATCATTGTCATCCCCCTGGCCAGTTTCAGAGGTTGGGTCCTGGGTATTTTCATCCCTGGACTCTCCCTCTTCTTCTGCCCCACCCTCTCTGCTTACCCTTTCAGACCTTATGGGTCTTCTAAAGTCATCCAGCAGAAGCATCTCCAGGAGTCGTTGGGTGTTGGCACTTTTGCCTGTCTTCAACTTCCTAACTTTGCACAACTCCCTCAATTCCAAGAATGTGAGGGTGTCATATCTGGATGGCAGGAGCTCACTGGTTCCTGGCAGTGAAGACATTACTAGTGTGGTGTGGTGTATGCACTACCTACTCTAGTGTGGCCTACTAAACTCTCTAGAGTTGTAGAAAGGGTGTGCTATCCCTTATCACACAACTCTAAGTTCAGTAGAACTTACTGTATCCTAAGCTTGATTTATATGTACCTAAGGTACCCTTAGTGGTTTTCAATTGATCAATTCAATTGAGATTATCTGGTAAAACAATAGCAAGCTGGAATCCCACACGCTGCACACCAATGTGAGAAGTTGGCCTGGTATATGCTGTCCACTAATTATAGTGGGCACCTTGCACCAGTCCAAACAACCCCTTATTGGAGATAGGTTAAAGACAACCTTTATTGAAAGCTATCCTAGTGGTAGCTATGGAGAGCAGCCTTCAGGCTAAGTCTTGAAGGAATGTAAAGCAGCTTGTTTTACCAGTCTATAATCTCTTGAGTGACCAAATGAAAGAGGACCACACCAGGTATATATTCAAAATATATGTATTTATTGCTAAACACACCCCTCTAGTCTCTTTATGAGGCTAGAGTTCGAAGTACATAAGTTATAAGTTAGTTATCAACAGTAATAGCACAAATACACGTTTGAGCCCTAGGGGCGTACCAAACCATATACCAATAAAGTGGTATAAGAACCACGACTGAACTAGACACAAGGCCTAGAGCCTGTAGAAGTGCTTGGCCCTCAAGGAACCACCCAAGGTAGTGACACAGGGGACCCACAGGGGACGCGTGCAGTGTGAGAACACAGCCGCGAGCCGCCGTTGACTTCTATGGGGAATGTCGCGGTTGGAGTTTTAAAGAAAAAGGACACTTAGAGGAGGACTTGGAGCAAACCCCTTTAGAACTAGGTTGTTCTAGAGTCTATACCCACGGGAGCACCGGAGTACTCGAGTTACCTCACCCAGGGAAGCCGGGTGCATAGGTGTCTTTCGGGGTCGGGTTTCGTCGTCGTTTTTAATGGCGATCTGCTGAAAAGTGCTGCTGGCGACCAAGTTGAAAGTGTTCGGGTGGATCCAAAGGTGGATCGAAGATCTGAAGAACCTGAAAGCAGAGGGGACAGAGTCTGGGTCACTAGCCAGTGACCAGGAAGGCGATGAGCAGATGCCCACCGATGTCGGGTGCTTCAGGTAGGTTGACGGTGGTCTTGACTCTTCAGCCACGAGGTCCAGGAGGCGTCGATGACAACCAGGAGCTGGATTCGAGCTGTCCCACAACGTTTGTTGATTGCAGGGGTGTCAGCGACCGGATTGGACCCAACAAGCCTTGGCAACGGCAAGTCACGTGGAAATAGAAGAAGGACGGTGGTACAGACCAGCAAGGTCTGAGGGACTCACCCAGCAAGGGTAAGTCAGGGCACGTCTGGAGCAACCAGGGAAGCCCAAGCAGAAGAAGAGTTGCCTTCGGGAGGGCCCACTAGCCAACGGACTAGCGACCGCGAAGGAGCCTCGAGTGGACGCACGTAGAGCTGGCTCACAGGACACTCGTGGAGTGGAGGCCAGTGATCTTCGGTGCAGTTGGTGCTGGAGGCGGGGGCTACTTGGAGCCCAAAGCACAACTTCGTGGGAGACCAGGAAGAGGATGCACTTGCAAGTGTGCTTGGTGTCCAGGGGTCACGGTTACACATTACCCACGACAGCTACGGGCCTCAGCTTTGCTGGAGACTCAGGGCAGCCTTGGGGAAGTCTGGAAATCCACCTCTGGTGATGCAAAGACTTTGGCGTCCGGCGGGAGCTTCGGCGATGCAGACCGGACAATTGCTTCTTAGGTGCCTGCCAAGCAGGGGAGTCACTCCTTGACCCCAAGGGAGATTCTTCAGTCCTCGAATCTTAAAGTAGAGCGTCGAAGGTCCAGGATTCTCTATCAGAGTTTCGTCCAGGTAAATCTAAAGTCCTAAGGACTGGGGTCCCATACTTATACTAAGTTAGGGGGTTGGACATACTCTGGGGACCCACCTATGGGAGGGTCAGGGAAGAGGGGTGGTTACACCCATTTCCCTTTGTCCAGTTTCGCGCCAGAGCAGGGGCAGGTAGCCCCTGCAACCGGTTTGAACTGGCATATGCACAGGGACACCAAATGTGCCCCCAGTGCAGGACTTCTAAGCACCAGAGGATGCTCCCGCCCAGCCCCAATACACACTATCCTGTCTGGGGAGGTGGTTACACCTCCCTTCAACAGGAAACCTATTGTCCAGGCCTCCCCTGCCGGAGTTTCAGTCAGCAGCAGGAGGCCAGACCCGTGTCTGTGGCAGCGGCATCCATTTTGTGATGCCAGGGCTCTGAAAAGAAGTTACCGGGTAGCCCGGTGTGTACATGTCTCTCCCTCTAGAAGGGTGGAATGCTACCCCCGCCGCCAGGACTGGCGGGGGTGGTAGTATTCCAAGATGTTTGACACCAAACACGACATGTTTTGGTGCAGCCAGTCCAAAGTTAGCATTGTACCGCGAGGATATAATGCACTTAAGAGTATATGGTCAGGCTGTACCACAAACAGCATCAGAGGAGGGACTCCGAACGCTGTAGAGGGGCTCTGCTCATGCAGGGGCACCCTCTCACATAAAAACCAAGCACTCTGCCTTCAGGATTGGTAAGGCCTGCCATAGGAGTGACTTATAGGTTTATATGTGTGTGCAATGGTAGTGATATAGGTAGCCTATACCACTGTAAGGGGTGCATGCACCACCTTACCCAGGCTGCAGTAGCAGCCCTGTGGTGTCATTTTGGATGGCCTTCCAGGGGTGGCACAATACATGCTGCAGCCCCTGGTAGGCCTCTGAGGTACCTATGCCCTGGGTACATAGTATACCATATACTAGGGACTTATAAGGGCACTCCAGATCCCAATCAGAGATGTGCCTAAGGCACATGGAAACCATTTTAGAGAGGAAGCAGCTAGGCTGGGGTTCTGATTAGCAGGGCCCCAGCCAGACTAAAGTCGAAAAACAGTGAAGCATCAGCAAAAAGTGGGGGTACCCATGTGAAGCAGATCCTACTCTCCTACACTGCGCATTCATGGGAAAAATGGAGCGGCTGCTTTGAAGTCGCTCCATGTTTCACAGTGCAGAGGGAACTCGCCTGCACTCTTAAAGGGGATTAGAGATCCCCTTGCAGGTAGGTGCAGTGAGTGACTGCACCCGCCTGCAAGGGAATGTGTGGGGACCCTCTTTCCCCCCCTCCAGAGGGCTGCTATGAGGGGGCGCACTGACAGTGCGCCTCGTGACAGCTTCTCTGCCTCTGCTCCCGTGTCTATATTGAGGCGCAGAGGCAAAGGGATTTCCTAATTTGCATGGCACCACGCCCCCATGCAAATGAACACCCTCTGATGATAGCGCTGGCACTTTATGTGTGCCAGCGCTATCGGTATTACAGAAGGGGATGCACAGACATCTGTGGCCCCTTCTGTAATACCAAAGTGCCCCGGGGAAACGCAAAGCGGGTGCAAATGCCCATTGCGCTCCCAGTGCACTCCCGTAATATGGCCCCTGATTTGTGAAGTTAGGGAGTTTCAACTTGGAGAGGGGAAACAAAGTGAAGTGTGCACACATTTCACATGGATAGGCTTTTGAATGGACGGGAGGGATGTCCTGGGCAAGGGGAGCCTTGGTACATTCTGTGATATCTAATCACCCACTAGGAAGAGCAAAGGACGGGAAGGATGTCCTCCTGGGCAGGGGGCGCCTCAGCATATTCTGAGTTTCTAATCACCCACTTGGAAGAGTACTTCTAGGATGCCTTATGAACAGGGTCTCCTCAGCCATGAGTTCTTTAAATTGCAAAAGCATGGTGTCCAAGGCTGCTGCAATGGGGGCGCTGCCAGATCCTACGGGCTTCCTTCCAGTGTAGTGCAGAACTCTCCGCATCACCCCAATGGTGCAAAGCCCTACACCACTGGGTGAAGGACGCGGACCGCTGCACCCGCCAATGCATGGTCACTATGTGCTTTCCCAGAAGCAGGGCTAGATTGACAAAGCGCACCCTCACCTTACGGCTCTTCCTCCTGGGAAATATGTCCAATGCTGTAGCTGCCCATGATTTGAGCATTGTGAGCTCTGTAAGGATAGCTAATACAGTGTGTGTAGAATGCCAAAATCTGGTTATTCCTGGACATGACCAAAGTATGTGTTGAAAGTCAGCTAAATGGGACCTTTCTCTGTTATAATAAAACAATAAAAAGACGTTTTTTAAAACACAGGTTCCCTTTATACCCATTTTTAATTCGTTAGATTTTGCCATATGAACAGCTGCATGGTGAATACACAAACAAAAATCATTTTGAACTGCAGCTCTGTTGTTGACTCTGGGTATCCTACTTTTTTGTTTAACCAACAAACACTGTATATTTCTTCAATTAGAAGGGTCTCACAAATGTAACAGTAGCATACTTTTGGAAATCGGCCGTCAGGGAATCAATTACAAATTAAATGTTGCCACCTGTTTCTATTTTTTCCCTTCTTTGAATTATGTTTGATTATGAGCGATCCACACAAATGACCTCTTGCTGAATTTTAATTATTGTTTACTTCTCAGAAATGTATATATTTCCAGGTTCACCTATGGGTTTCACACATCTATTTCAACCTCAAACTGCAGGTAGGTAGAAAATACAAAATTAGACAAAATCAACTACCACATGGAAAACTGCAAAATCTATGGGTAAAAAAGTTTTTGTTACAACTCTGCTTGTTATCAAAAGCTGAAGAAGATGATGATCTTAGCACAGCAAACTTTTTCTTGATGCAATTTTCAGGAAAAAACATGCACTTTCTTGCACAGCACTTTTTCCCATTTTTTTAAACAAATTTTGGTTATTTTCTCAGTGCTGTCAGTGGAAATCAACAAACCCAGGTTACCTATAGAACCTCCAATATGTGGGGAAAAGGACACCAGTGTGGCCCGGGTAACTTTTGTGGAAAACAAGTTATGAATGTTTGAGTGTAAAGTGCCCCAAACATCAAAAAAGGCTCAGCACATAACCCTCAGCAGCTTAGGAATTAATTAAACCTCCATGAGTTGATGTTTGGCATATTGTTCAGACATAATATGCCTTTTCTATAACCAGGTTAGTTTGAACATAGTTCAAGTAGTTGATGCCTGTTCCTTTGCATTTCTCCTGCTTCAAAAATGGTCTTCCTTTTTTTCTTTCACTTTAATTAGCTGATTTCCCATTACAAATAGAATATATCTTGCTTCTTTCTTCTGTGGTTAGACTGTGACCATCCTTTCTGTAATTCCCAGAGAACAAAATGCTAAACTCTTCTATTATAGATGGTGCATTTTCTGCTGATGTCATAGGAAGATACCCAGGTTAAGTTAAAAAGTGGAATTGCTACTGGTGTAAATGCCTTGGCTCATGATACATTTCTATTGATTCCTATGAAGAATGTATTGTCTCTGAAACGCTTCACTTTACGCCTGTAATTGTAAAATGTGGACTGTTCCTTTCCTCATTAGATAATGGAAGCACATCCTTCCCCAAGAGTTTATGCATCACATTTGCATTATGATGATCTTCCCAAGTCTGTCTTCCAGAATGGAACAAAGGTATGCGATGGACGTGCTCGCTTCATGCTGTGTATTTTTGGTGTGGAGGTGAGGTCGTTCAATAATTTTGGGATGGAGTACAGCCTTTTATTTCCAAGTGTGGCTCTTCTAAATGGTGCATTTTTACATTCCAGCCGAGGGCTCATTTGAAACTTGTTGGTGAATCTAATATAATTCCTGATGAAAAAACAACAAAGTCCCAAAATTACTTCAGCAGTTGTTGCTAACTGATCCCCTTGTCTGCATATGCCGAGAGACTTAGGATCAATATACAATATATTCTGAGCCAACTCCCACAACTAGCCCTGAGACTCATTGTTAATGACCCTACTACATCTCATTTAAGGGTTTAGAGGTTGATCCAAGAAACAATGGGGTATATTCACAAGAACTTGCGATAACTACCGCAAGAGTAGCGTAACGCAACTTTCAATATTGCAGCCTATCGCGGGAAAATAACCCCGTGTCAACGTGGAATTCACAACAAGGCGGTAGCATGCGATAGTCACCAGATAACGCGTCAAATGTCAGCGTGAAAATCAACGCCATGCCGAAAAAACGCGAAACGCGAACGCGAGAAATCATGTGATGAGGCCAATCGCGGTACAAAAAGTAGCGATAAGCAGCCACAGGCCTGCAAATCCTGCGCGTCTGGCGGGAAATTGCACCATAAAAACCACAGAAACAACACACCAGAAACAAGCCAAAGAACATAGCAACATGGATGCACCCTGACCCAGCGCAGAGGTCAACGCGAACCCCACAACCCCCACAGACCACCAGCAAGGAACAACTGGGTCGGGGAAGGCCAAGGAGAAAAGGGAGAGGAAGACGGGGTGCAGACCGCAGGAAAACAAGACCAGCGTCACGGAGGTGACAGAACACTACTAGCAACTGACCCACAAGCAGACCACCTGGAATGCAGCCGGAGTGCCCAGGAGGCCAATCCAGGAGGCAAAGAGGCGCCGGCAGGACTTGACAACCTAAACCAGGTACAAACCCGCTGCCAACAGGAAGGCAGCAACTGCGACAGGAGGTGGCAGTCCTGCGCCACAGGAGGAGCTGGAGGAAAGCCAGGCCACAGTCATCAGTGTGTAGATGGTGCAAGGAGTAGGGAGTACGGACACAGCTCGAGAGGACCTTACACAACAACAACAGGGTGAGGATCCAACAGGGACTGGGGGGACGGGGGGTAATGGGCACAATGGCACACATGCACAATGAGGTGTAGCACACTGCACACCCACAATTACCCAGGGACATGTCCCCCATCCCCGTGGCACACTGCAGCACACACACATAGCAATCACAGCACATACCATGACAATGTGGCACAAAGTGCAACACCCACACTGCAGAACAGGGGACACAACTGGGTCCGCCCTGGCGCAGAAACAGAACAATCACATTGGACAGAGCAGGGAACTGTGAGATGCATATCTACGGCTACAACCCCACATCAGCCATGTAGGCCAAATGTCCACTGTCCCAACTCAAATAGCCACCACCGCCCAAACAGTCACAATGTACATTGTCACACAGTCTGCATGTCGACAAGAACAAGGCGCCAACACAATGCCAACATGCACCTCCCCTTCACAATGCAGAGGGACAAACAACACCTCCAGCAGGTCAGAACAGACAACCCATCAGTGATGCCGGAGATGAACACCACACCTTCGACACCGACGCCCTACAACAGCCCATGGACATCCCACACAGCCCACCACCAGGACCAGGGCAGACAAGCTACTCAGAGGAGAACCCAGCCCCTGCAACAGACCACACAGCATGAAGCACCCGCAATCACGGCTGGCTCACAACACTTCACCAACCCACACATGGCACCCCAATGCCAGGTGTCAGAACGCCAAAAGGAGGTGGCCCAACAGGTGCAGGTGTTGCCTAACCCATGGAATGCGAACTAGAACACATACTTGGGTGTCCAATACCCTTCAGGGACCACCTACACCCCACAAAGGAGACCCACACTTCCATAGAGACACATGCAGATGCACATACCCAGTACAGAACCACGCCCAGGGGCACGAACATATCAGGCACACACCCACTTTGGCTCTGCGTACGATGGCACAGTCCACTCCCCTTACGAATTGAGTGGGTGACGACAAAGCTACATGTCCAGGTTCTAGCCCACTGCCTGCGGTGACATGTCTGCATCCGCTGTACACAGCACAATGTAATGTCGTAGGGCCCAGGGCCCCCATGCATACAACAAGACCACAGGGACACATGCACATATCATGTTGAACTGGCTACGGGCACGTGCGCCCGTCCCCTTTATTGGCAGGGCCACATGTACAGTGACGCCTGTGCTGGATGTGTGTGGGGTGAGTATAAGCCAGCCCGCATGGAGTGCTTGGTGCTGGCAACAACCTGAACAGTGGACACCAGTGTAATGGAAACAGAAAACACCAGCATAGCAGAGTCAACTGCAGAGCAACATGGAGGGATCCGGAGTAAGGACAGAGGTCACCCAATATTCAGCCAGGAGGTTCCGTGAGTTGCAGTGCACTGAGGTAGGGGCACTAGAGAAGAGCGCGCTCATGTGAAGAAATTGCTAGGATTGTGTCCCTTCGGGTTAGTCCTAATGCAGATGCAGTGGGGTGTGTTACACCTGCATCAACTTCCTCATCAACGTCCCATGTCTCCCACACTGCCTGAGGTGACAGTTGCGTCCACAGTCCACAGCGCAATACCCAGTAATAGATCCGGGTGTGTAGCTTGACTACCACCACCAGTCTGCATTCCTGCCTTGGGGCTGTTGCCTCCTGCCCTCCCATTGTCTGTGCCTTCTCCCGTCCGCACACTTGACACATCTTCCTCATCATAGTCCCAGGTCTTCCCCACTGCATGAGGTGACATTGCTGCGCAACCTCGCAACAGCACAAAACTCAATCAGTAACGGACAATGGCTTGCGGTGCACTGAGTCACTGGCACCTGGAGTGCTGAGCAGGGTATCAGGCCGATGATGGCATCCACGACAGGTCTGAGCAACTCCGTAGGTCTGTCAGGACCACCGTTTCGACTCTGGCAGATGGCGGTTGGAGGTGGTCCTTGCGGTGGTGGCGTGTGCCTCCTGCGGTGATGCGACGTCCGGCCGGTCAAGACTCAATGCTATGTGTGGGCCCTGGTGGCCCGCAGTTGAGGCCAGAGGATGCGGACAGCGCAGGGCCACAGACACATGGCGTTGATGACCCCAAGACCATTGCTACAGAGGCCATTCAATGTCTCAGAAGAAGGGGTCCCAGGCCTGAGCAGCACAGAGTTAGTAGCCCCAGATGCACTGCGGCCGGCACAGGCACCCAGCCACGGGACGGTGACTTGCGGTGCAGTCAGATGGGCCATGCGACCTGAGAGGGTCCCCATCAGTGTCCGAGGTGTATGTTGCGGAGGGTTGCGGGGGACAGTGGAAGGTGTCCTCCAGGGCATGATGCGGAAGGTCTGATGTTATCTGGAAGCAGCAAATGGAGGAGTGGAAAGCACAACCCTCGTTTTCACCAACAATTCGGTATCAGCTACATGAGGATGAAAACTAGCCCCTAGTTCATAGACTCAAACGCCACCAATGTACGACCAGTGAGTGTCCATGAATGTCGGGGAACACACTTAGTGGCACAGGTGCTGAGAGGGGATGCAGTCTGCGATGATGCAGGTACACAGATGTGAACTCCAACATTGCCAAATCAAGACTCTGTGACCTACTGGACCGCAGTGTAGGCCGGAGGCAGCGGTCAGCAGTGGCCCACAGCCACGTGTCGTTGGCTCGCGAGGCACAGAGTTAGTGACACAGTGGCAATTGTCGGTAGTGTTCAATCACCTCCGTAACAATGATCCTGTTCCCTCCGGACTGCAATGCGTCATCCTCTTACGCCTCTCTGTGCGTGCGATGAAATGTATTCTGCCTTTTGAATTACCGATGTTCAGTTCCAAATCTGTGATCCCACTCGTGCACAGTGTAGGCCTAGGGCAGTAGTCCGCGTAGGCCCACAGACACTTGTGGTTGTGATTCCATGCACAGACTTGTTGCCACCACATCGAAGGGTGTATAGTGAATTGTTCTCTGCCTTAAATAATGTTCACTGCCATGGTGTAATCAAGACTCAGTTCCAAATGTGTGACCTACCTGACCGTGGTGTAGGCCTGAGGCAGCGGTCAGCACGGCCCATTCACCGAGTGTCGCCGGCATAGGTAGGATGGCCCCACCGGCCTGCGTAGTTCAGGTTCAGTGGCACCACGTGTTCGGTCACCTCCGTGTATGTGACCCGGCATTCATCCGGACTGAGCCGCATCTTCCTCTTACACCTCTCTGTGCGACCACTGGTGTGGACTCTGCCATTCGTGCTTTGCGATTAGGTGCTGGATGTGTGACCTACTGGTCCGCAGGGTAGTCCTGGTCCCTCATCCACGTGTCGCCGGCTGGCGTTGAACAGGGTTAGTGGCACCACGTGTAGCCGGCTGGCGTTGAACAGGGTTAGTGGCACCACGTGTAGCCGGCTGGCGTTGAACAGGGTTAGTGGCACCACGTGTCGCAAGATGCCCATATGGAACTATGCCTCACTGATCGGGGGGGGTTCTGATGATGTGGCCGCTGGCCCGGATTTGGGGTCACTGCCATTCATGACTCAGGACACAGTTTCACATATGGGACCTACTGGTCCGAAGAGTAGGCCGAAGGCGGCAGTAGAGTACGTCAACGAGAAAGGAATAAAGCGGGCCTGTGTCGTGGAGGCCGTGATGGTCTGAGGTGGCTGCCAAGGTCGCGGGACTCCTTGACACACGCCAGTGTCAGCAGGTGATCAGTGTGGCCTGGCTGCGCAGGGGCGGGCCTGACGGGTTCGTGGTCCAGCGTGCCGGGGTCCGGCAGGCGCACAGCATCGCAGGCAACTCCGCTCACGAGGACGGCATCGGCCTCGTGGTGGGGTGGGAGGCGCCGCCCTGGCAGAGACGTGGGTCTTTCCGGAAGAGGACCACGCCCAGGCCTACGTGCTTTTTATTCACACCCCTATGCTGGCGTGGCGTATGCCGGGCCATCCAACTCTGGTGACGCTTAGGGGGGGCGTTACAGGCAACATTTCCGCGAGGTCCCCCACTGGCTGGGGTGACATGGTGGCATCCACTGTCCACTACACTCCATACACCAGCGGTGTATGTCGCCGTGGATATGGGTGTGTTCTGCATACTGCGGTGGGTCCAGCAAATCTCCGCCACTCTTGGCATTGTGTACTTTCCCAATCATGGTTCTACTGCATCCTTCACACATGCCTGGGTGCCACCTCTCCACACATTTGGCTATTATGTGGCTGAGGTGCCATGCCGTTGCTGGCTCGTGTTCAGGGCTTGCCCATGTGAACATTGTAAGTTGTTCTGTCGTGTCTGGTGGGTGGGCATGTTGTTGTGCCTGTTGTATGTGATTTTGTGATGTGTGCATTGCCAGAGTTGTGAGTTGCATGGTTGTGGAGTTGAGGTGTGTGGGGTGTTCATTTGGATATTGCCAAGGGGCTGTGCATTTCCCTTGTTGCCATCCTGGGAACGCTGGTTGATGATGGACTGTCGGAGGATGAAGGTATCATGCACACTGGCTGTGTATTTGAAGGCGACATTTTTGGGGGTTCCACGGTGTTCTGTTGTTGCCTGCACATTGATGTGAGACGTGTGCTTCCTGTTGTGGTGATTGTGTGCTGTGTCACCAGGGGGCACAGGTAGTACATGTGTGCTGTGTATTGCCCCCAACATGTGCGTGCATCCTGCTTGGGCGTATGGTCCTTGCTTGGTCTCCAGCGGATCCTGCGCATTGTGTTGTACGTATGGGGACTGGGTGCCAGGGTGATGGTGATGTCCAGGACAGGTGTGGGGGACTTGGATGTGGCTGGCTGTGAGACTCCTCCGACTCTGGCGGGTGTTGGTTGGGGGGTACCAGGGGCCAACAGGTGCAGCCAAGCCAGCAGCTTTGTGTGGGGTGGGATGTTGGTTGTCCGCTGTGTTGGTGCCATAGGCCTGTTAGGCGATGATGGTCGAGGATGCGTAGGATGTTTGTCACTTTCAGCCTGTAGTGGACGGTGACATTGTCAGATGTTGGGTCTGTGCGGCTGGTACGCTTCCTGGGGGTCCGCTGTCTTTGTCTGCGCTGCGTCTGTGGTGGTCCGGGGGTTCCGGGTGTGGGTTGGGGTCCTGGGGTGGTGGCGGTGGGTGTTGTGGCCCTCTTGGGTGTCCGGGCCGCATGATGAGTGGCTCCATGGCATCTGTTGCCCTTCGGATGTGGCCCTGGGCTGTGCTCCCTTTTGTGGTGCTGGCTGCCGTCCGACTTTACACCAGGTCAGGGCAGGTGTAAATTTCCTGGTGCTAACGCGCCTTATCGCCTGTTTTGTGTTCTTATCGCCGATGTGGCTGGTCGTTATGAATGTTGAGGTGTGATGTTGCCTCGACTTTTGGCACGGGAACGCCTACTCTGCATCTCATTAACGATATTTGCGGGGGTCCTCTGTGGCGATGTTTTTTGCGGCTGCTATATCGGGTAAACTGGTGCTGTGGGCTGTTAACACCGGCTTGTGAATGGGGAGGTAAATTTATCACGACTTTGGCTGCGATAAAGTGCCGTTAATTCGGCGATAGCTCCTCGTGAATATGCCCCAATGTGTTAAAGTCTTACATCTACACATCTTGAATTTACTGCTAGGATTTGCATATCTTTTCAACCTCATTTAAAAATCCCCAGAAGCATTTGTTAAAATCTAACAAAATCATAGATTCCTGTTCGTATTCCACCTCCTTCAGAGCTGCTTGTATTGGGAAGAATTCAAGGGAGTAAGTTTTTCAGGGATGTGCATGTATTTATTTTCTTTGTTTCCCCCTCTTTACCACTTTTGCAGATGGAACATTCCAACCCCATAAACACCCTTGGGATAGGGCAGTGCTAATTTCCCTTTCCCTCCTGAAAACACACGTTTTAGGAGTCATCTTTTGTGTGTTTCCAGAGTGAAACCTATCTCTCAAATTGATTAATCTGTTTCGATTGTTTCAAGCATATTACCTGGCCAATCCCCATTGTTTGCCAATATGCTGTCTTCCCCTTTTCCTACCCACACATTTATATCCTCTATTTAGTGGATTTTGCAGTGGAACAAATATGATAATCCTACATCTGTGCTAAGAATTCAGTTTTTTACACCCCTACGTTGAATTTAGGAGCATAGAATTGTTTGTGACTTTGGTCCAAAGAGAATAAACTGACTTCTCCTTTTCCTTTCCCTATTCATTAATCCATATCCTACATTTAGTGGGTTTTGCAATGTGACAAACATGATAATCTTTCTTCGAGGCAAAGAAAGCAGTTTTTTAGACTCCGAAGCTGAAGTTAGGAGCACAACATTTGTGTCCAAAGAGAAAACTTGAATGTTTTATATTTCAGTTTGACAATTCTCAAGGACCAGAAATTTTCAAACTAACCTTTATGCAAACCTGTTGCGACTGCGACGTTTCAGCAGTCTGGGCCCAGAGAACCATGGTACCTTGCATGGTACTGCAGTTCCCAGGTCTCAGAAAACGCACTCAAATGATCTTATTCAGAAGAGGTTTAAATGAAGGATTAAAGGATGAGTTGTCCTTTATATTTGGCCCCTTTATGAAAATTAAACAGATCAATCATGCTACCTTTAGGCTCTTCATAATCATTGGAAGATTCTCCCCAATTTTCATGTCTCTCAGCTGAAATCTTTTGTGCCTGACCCTTTTCATCAGAATTCTACTCCTTCTCTTATTATGGTGGACGGGGATTCAGGATACTGAGATCAGTGAAATCTATGCTTCCTAGATTTTCAGAGGTAGATTACAGTTCTTCGTTCACTGGACAGGTTATCCTGCAAGTGAATGTTCTTGTGTTCCTTTCTCATCAGTCCTTTTGTTAGATTACTTTGTCAATTTGTTTGGGCTTTCCTGACAAGCCTGGGGCCTCCAAAAAGGTGTATACTGTTGGGACTGAAGCATCTCAGGCCCAGACTCATGATTCCTTACATGGTTGATTGCAATTCCCTCAAGCTTCTGGGCTCCTGGCTGCTGCTTCTTGCTCCTCCAGCTCCAAAATGGCAATCATCTGCTAAGGGTTTGCATCTGCCTTTTAAAGCTACGCCACAGCTAGTCCAGTTGAAGGTTTTGTTTTCTTTTTCATGGCCATTTCTTCCTTGGTACCTTCCTGATTTTCTCAATCTTATGTTTCCTGTCATGTGATGTCATTTCCTTTTCCTGTTCTTTTGCTATACAAGGGCTTCAGCCTGGGTGGATGATGCATCCCAACAAAGCCATGTTCCTATGCTTGTTTCCTTTCTCCCTCCACTTGCTGATGCAGACTCTTCGCTACAGAAGAATTTCAGTGTTGGATTACTGTTTTTCTTCAATCTTTTGAAGTATTCATCCAGCAAGGACGTTTTTTACGCCTTTGGCCTTTTCCTCCTGGTTAGGTGGCAGCTTCTCAAGGGCACTTGCCTACCACATATTCCAGTGTGTGGCGACATTGTGGCTCAGTAGCTCCGGAAACAGTCGCCCTGATGTCAGATAATGGAAGACCCGGACCCGGATCACCCCAAAATTACCTCTCTAGTTTCCGCTTCAAAGTTGATCTTGCTATAAAAAGCACCCTCCTCAACATCAGCCCAAATCTAAATCAGCAGTGTGATAAAATAAGCAACTGTATCACTTAATAACTGAATCCTAAATCCGAGGAAAAGTTAAAGGGTTTTATTTCAAAATCTCAAAAATCAAGCGGTACAGAGTAAATGTAAGTTGCCATCAAGGCTCAATTGCAAAGTACATAGTCAGAAATCAGAATAATTTTAAGTCCTAAATGAACAGCAAAATCATAAGAAAAACGGACAGCATTTCTAGAGAAAAAGGAGTCATCTTTCTCTTCCCCCAAAACCAAGGGGTTTTTAAACAAATTTGAAATTGTGCAGATTAGGAAGAAACTGTAGTTTCAGCATGGCATGATTAGGGACAATGTTGCAGGTATTCTGCTCTGGAACAGAACTAAGCTTGGGACCATAGAACATCAGTATGTAAGGACTGAGAGCCAAATTATGAGTTTGGCAGTCTGAGGACCGCCAAACTCATGGTGGCGCAGTGGTGGCAGTCCAGCCACCGCTGCGCCGGCGCTCTGACCGCCAGATTACAACTTGGGCGGTCGGACCACCATAGCACTGCCACAACCACCAGGGATCAGTGATCCCTGGCGATGGTGCGGTGGTCTGAGGGCCGCAATATGCTTGGTGGTGCCCTGCAGCACCGCCAAGCATAGTACAACTTTCCTCACTGCCAGCGGTCTCATGGAGGTTCTTGCTGCATGAACCGGTGAGGAAAGAAAGGGGGCCCTACAGGTCCCTCTGTTTCCCCTGTGCACTGAGGTGCATGCAGGGGGGCACATGTTGTGCCCCCCTGTGTGCATGCACCCCATTCCTGCATGGCATGGACTGCACAGTCCATACCGTGCAGGAACAGGCACTGGCGGTCCCGCGGCGGTGCAATTTAAGGCTCACATATGAGCCTTTAAACTGCACCGCAGCAGGACCGCCCACCCCCAGACCACTATTTTACTCGTAATCGGGTGGCGGTGAGGTTTGGCGGTGCAGGAGCGGGCGGTGGATTGCCGCCCGCTCCGCCAAAACTCATAATTAGGCACTGAGTCACCATATCACCTCAGTATCTATGAGCCCGAGTCCGACTAGCTATAGTGCCTCACTTGCCCTCCTAATCTTACCAGAGAAACAAGTGAATTGGCACCCCAGAACACAACACTGTCAACCCACTCAGGGATCGCGGTAACAGGACAAAGCCTTTCGCTCTCTCACATATAATCATCCATAATAAGATAAACAGGAGACACAAAGGAAGTTTCGAATATTTATTTAAACTATCATGCTCTGAAATGCAGTATTCGTGCCACAATTAGAAAGCAAATGTATACTAAAAATACTGTTAGAATGGTTAATAAACCATATACCATTACAAGCCCTGTCATTACATTGGACAGAGTAGCCTAAACCCCCCTCCCCTGCTACGGAAGTTAAATGATTATATATCAAAGTTCTCTGAGATTAGTGGCGGACCCCGTACCTTAGCACACACAAATGAACGTTCTACATCTCAGCAGATGCTGAGTTCTTGTCTCAGAACTCTTGTTCCATGTGTGTTTTTTGGGCTCCTGTACTCATCTATATAACAAGACATGTGTGCACGTAAACAGCAGCTGCATTTTTGTGTTATGTCTGGGTGCTAGTGCCTTGCCAAAAAGGATAACAAGGGATATTGTTGTTTGACCTTTTCTGTTGTGTTCAGACTAAATCCCAGGAAAAGAACAGAATGCGAAAACAAATGCAGGTTCCGTGTGAAAGCACAATGTAGCACAAAGCAAGCATGTTTATGTAGTAATGTGTGCAAAAGAAAATTAGGCCTATAACATGCACAGTTAGGCTAACATAGTGAAAACTACAGTGGGTCATACAAGAAACACACATGACAACAACACACTGTAGGCAAATTAGAATCTGATAAGCAATAAAATAAGTTTTAGTACTAACCCATTTCTACGTAATCTCCAGCAGTTCCTGCGCTGTTGCTGTCAGGAGACGTGCACAACATTATAAAACATTAACAATGCCCAAACACAATTGAATTCTGCCAGACCCACATCAGAACTACAGCGGAAGTGCCCTTGTACACTTAGCAACATTGAGAACAAAAAGTCAAGTCCATTCACAATATATGTACTCTAAGGAAAATAACTAGTTAAGACACAGTGTAGTGCGCTGTGTGGAGACTGTGGAGAGAGAAGGTGAGTAGGGAAACCAGATGGGAGGGGGAATGAGCGGGAGTGAAATGAACAGCATTAGAGCATCATCCATACTAACTAAATCACATTAATGAACACATTGTTTCAAGTGCAATGGTATTATTTCAGTATTTGCATCTATATTCCATCATAAAATCATTAATGTTCAACATTATTTGTCACCCAAAATTTCACCTTTAAAAAACATTCTACAATAGTTTTTGTCACTGGACGCCTAATGAACTGGGCAAAAGAACACAATGCAAAAACATAACACAAAGCAACATAACAACACAACAAAAACATAACGGAGCACAACACAAACTACAGACAAAACAGAACTCAAAACATTAACCACAGTATAATACCACAATAACACAATGCAATAAACCAGGACAAAAAACACAACAGCACCCACCACTACAGCATAACAACAAATGCAGCATAAAAATGTTAATAATAAACAGCTGCACAGTTTTTGGTAACACTTATTTATGGTTCTGCATGTATTATTAGAAAGCCTATAGAACTCACTGTTCAAATGTAAATCTTGACAAATTCAAATACAAATACAAATTTCTACAAAGCAAAGTCAAATCTGAATTTGTAATTGTCCTGTCAGCACAAGTTTTGTCCCTCGGACTTGTAACTCCCTTGAGCGTCCTCAACATTAACAGTAATATATATGTATATGTATTTAAAGTCATTGTGTCTAGATGTTAATCTAAAATCATCATTCACACAATTAGAACTTCCTTACAATTTAGTCAACCTTATTGACCATTGAGAATAACTTAAAGCAGCAAAATTGCCCTAAAGTGCAAAACAAAACCCCCAATCAATACAAACCGTGACATCCTTAGTGCAACATGTAAAATATAGAAGATTTAAAATAAATTGAAACCCACTACTGTGGGAGTAGCTGAAACTGCTAAACAACTTTGTGGTGAAAGCAAAGAAAAGAAATCACATTTTAAATAAAACCCATATTTTATAGTCAGTCACTCAAAATCACTTTATTCGGTTAATTTTAAAACCATAAAAGTATAGTACATAAAAACGTAGGAGAACCATTAAAAACATATACATATTTCATTAGGAACATAATCTTAAGCCCCAAAAACATCAGAATAAAATCATGCCGTCACTACAAAGGGTCGTATATCTACACATTTCTTTTAAAACGTGATCCTATATACCAAAATACCTCAAAATAACATCATTAGCCATCATTACTGTATAAGAACCAACTCGAAACCACTTCAGATACACCTTTTTTCCTTTCCCTAGCCGCAGCAACTAAAAAGCTGGCAATATTAAAATATTCCCATGGGTTATTTAACATCTGTAAATATATTCATGCAGGCCTAGCCTGCATAAAATCTTTATTTTCCAATATTGGTATTAACAAGTGTTTGCGAATATGATGAATATGGCCGCAAAACATTATAAAGTGCAAAGTGTTTTGGGTGGAGAAATTATTGCAAGGGCCCACATATTCCATCTTACACCACCCCTATGGTTCTGCCAAAACAAAATGCAGAAGGTTAAGTCTAAATCTTGTTAAAAAGAAGCGGTGGTAGGTCTTTGTTATTTCATGTAGGTAGGTTCTAATGCTGGAGATGTTTTCAATAGAGTATGTGCTCGTACTGTGGGTTTCAGGAGCTCTCTGGCCTCTCTCTCTACTTGCATCACACATATAAAATGGTTTTTCACCCACAACAGGTCCTCTCTCACTAGCCAGTCGGGGGAGTCAAATAATGCAGGCCGCCCTAATTTCACTGTCAAGCTCTTAATATATCCTAGCCAGGGGATGCTACTTGCTTTATCTAAAGATAAGCAATCCCGAGTGATCTTACGATTCAGCTCCAGTTCTAGTTTGGTTCAAATCGTAATCCACTGCAAAAATGGGCCATACCAATCAGATCTGATACAAATCCAACTCCCAATTCCTGATGAATGATAAAAGCAGGCGTTGATTGCGGGACCGAGAGTAAGCTTAAAAAAATAGTATTCTCCACTATTTGGAGTTCTTCAACCTCCTTATAGCCCCAAATATCAGACCAATACTTAGCAATAGTGGTGCACTTGGCTCTATATATGTTTAACATCGCTTGAATGGGTTTGGCCCCAAGCCTACTTGCAAAATCATTGACCCGCTACTGTCGCTCTCACCATGGCATTTCTTTTAGCTTTTTTTTGCGGTGCCCAAGTACCCATTTCATCGAAGAGTGCCACTAGATAGGAAAAGGTGGATACCCTTGTGATTTCATTTCCTTCACAGAAATGAGTTTTAGATCTTTTTGATCTTGGGCCCTTAACCATTGTGTGTGATTTTAGAGAATTTGACACTTAGGTCTAGTGATCTCATGAAATCAGAAAAAGAGTCTAGGAGACCCTGAAGCCCAATCGCTGTCCGTGCTAGTAATACAGCGTCATCCGCGTATAAAAGCATGGGAATTGACCAACCCCCCTCACGGGGAATATCTTTACAGGCTGTAGACAGGGACGAGTCTAGATTGTTAATGTATAACTTCAACAATAGGGGAGCTAAGATACATCCCTGTCTAACTCCTCTTCTTATACAAATATGCTGTGTACAATTGCCCCTTTGGTCATATCTCACCGTGGCAGAGAGGTCCCTATGCAGGTCAGGCAGAAAGTTAACGATATTCCAGTCGATCCCTATGTTAGTTATTAATAACCATAGTTTGGATCTGTTTACTCGGTCAAAAGCAGAGGACCGATCCACAAAGGCCAGATGTAGTGTCCCCTTCTTAGCGGTAATATATTTCCCAGCTATCAAATGTAAATGTAGACACTGATCTGTCGTACCCCTGCCTTTCCTGAACCCATACTGTAAATTTGACAAAACCTTGTGCTCATCTAACCAGTCCATTAGTTTTTCAAGGATCACTCTCCCTATTACTTTTACTGCTGAATCAATCAGCGATATGGGCCTATAACATTGTGGATCCTCTCTCTGCCCCTTCTTAAAGACTGGTATAATAATAGCGATACAAAAGGGGATGATGGACGGAACGTTTGAGCCAATCAAACACTCACCCCCAGTCAACTGATCTGGGTTTAATCCATCATCATTCTTTAGCTCACTCCACCACCCCAGTTCAGACATGGCCATATGCAAATCAGTCTGACCCTGTGCCTCATGGGAACAGTCCAGCCCGAACTGCCAAGCCATGTCTTCCCTGGACCGGAAACAAGCATCCTAGGACCGGTTTCTGGCATTTCAGCCGTCATCAGCCAGGCTTGCTTGAATCCAGTGGCAAAGTGAGCAAGGGACCCACGTCTGGGCATACCCCGCCAACTTAGGGCGACCAAGCGATACAAAGGGGATGATGGACGGAACGTTTGAGCCAATCAAACACTCACCCCCAGTCAACTGATCTGGGTTTAATCCATCATCATTCTTTAGCTCACTCCACCACCCCAGTTCAGACATGGCCATATGCAAATCAGTCTGACCCTGTGCCTCATGGGAACAGTCCAGCCCGAACTGCCAAGCCATGTCTTCCTGGACCGGAAACAAGCATCCTAGGACCGGTTTCTGGCATTTCAGCCGTCATCAGCCAGGCTTGCTTGAATCCAGTGGCAAAGTGAGCAAGGGACCCACGTCTGGGCATACCCCCGCCAACTTAGGGCGACCAAAGCGATACAAAAGGGGATGATGGACGGAACGTTTGAGCCAATCAAACACTCACCCCCAGTCAACTGATCTGGGTTTAATCCATCATCAATCTTTAGCTCACTCCACCACCTCAGTTCAGACATGGCCATATCCCCTTTGGTTTTGCTTTGTTCGCCCTAAGTTGGCAGGGTATGCCCAGACGTGGGTCCCTTGCTCACTTTGCCACTGGATTCAAGCTAGCCTGGCTGATGACGGCTGATTAGCCAGAAACCGGTCCCAGGATGCTTGTTTCCGGTCCAGGGAAGACATGGCTTGGCAGTTCGGGCTGGACTGTTCCCATGAGGCACAGGGTCAGACTGATTTGCATATGGCCATGTCTGAACTGGGGTGGCGGAGTGAGCTAAAGAATGATGATGGATTAAACCCAGATCAGTTGACTGGGGGTGAGTGCTTGCATTGTTCAACACTCCGTCCATCATCCCCTTTGGTTTTGCTTTGTTCACCCTAAGTTGGCAGGGTATGCCCAGACGTGGGTCCCTTGCTCACTTTGCCACTGGATTCAAGCTAGCCTGGCTGATGACGGCTGATTAGCCAGAAACCGGTCCCAGGATGCTTGTTTCCGGTCCAGGGAAGACATGGCTTGGCAGTTCGGGCTGGACTGTTCCCATGAGGCACAGGGGCAGACTGATTTGCATATGGCCATGTCTGAACTGGGGTGGCGGAGTGAGCTAAAGAATGATGATGGATTAAACCCAGATCAGTTGACTGGGGGTGAGTGCTTGCATTGTTCAACACTCCGTCCATCATCCCCTTTGGTTTTGCTTTGTTCGCCCTAAGTTGGCAGGGTATGCCCAGACGTGGGTCCCTTGCTCACTTTGCCACTGGATTCAAGCTAGCCTGGCTGATGACGGCTGATTAGCCAGAAACCGGTCCCAGGATGCTTGTTTCCGGTCCAGGGAAGACATGGCTTGGCAGTTCGGGCTGGACTGTTCCCATGAGGCACAGGGTCAGACTGATTTGCATATGGCCATGTCTGAACTGGGGTGGCGGAGTGAGCTAAAGAATGATGATGGATTAAACCCAGATCAGTTGACTGGGGGTGAGTGCATGCATTGTTCAACACTCCGTCCATCATCCCCTTTGGTTTTGCTTTGTTCGCCCTAAGTTGGCAGGGTATGCCCAGACGTGGGTCCCTTGCTCACTTTGCCACTGGATTCAAGCTAGCCTGGCTGATGACGGCTGATTAGCAAGAAACCGGTCCCAGGATGCTTGTTTCCGGTCCAGGGAAGACATGGCTTGGCAGTTCGGGCTGGACTGTTCCCATGAGGCACAGGGTCAGACTGATTTGCATATGGCCATGTCTGAACTGGGGTGGCGGAGTGAGCTAAAGAATGATGATGGATTAAACCCAGATCAGTTGACTGGGGGTGAGTGCTTGCATTGTTCAACACTCCGTCCATCATCCCCTTTGGTTTTGCTTTGTTCGCCCTAAGTTGGCAGGGTATGCCCAGACGTGGGTCCCTTGCTCACTTTGCCACTGGATTCAAGCTAGCCTGGCTGATGACGGCTGATTAGCCAGAAACCGGTCCCAGGATGCTTGTTTCCGGTCCAGGGAAGACATGGCTTGGCAGTTCGGGCTGGACTGTTCCCATGAGGCACAGGGTCAGACTGATTTGCATATGGCCATGTCTGAACTGGGGTGGCGGAGTGAGCTAAAGAATGATGATGGATTAAACCCAGATCAGTTGACTGGGGGTGAGTGCTTGCATTGTTCAACACTCCGTCCATCATCCCCTTTGGTTTTGCTTTGTTCGCCCTAAGTTGGCAGGGTATGCCCAGACGTGGGTCCCTTGCTCACTTTGCCACTGGATTCAAGCTAGCCTGGCTGATGACGGCTGATTAGCCAGAAACCGGTCCCAGGATGCTTGTTTCCGGTCCAGGGAAGACATGGCTTGGCAGTTCGGGCTGGACTGTTCCCATGAGGCACAGGGTCAGACTGATTTGCATATGGCCATGTCTGAACTGGGGTGGCGGAGTGAGCTAAAGAATGATGATGGATTAAACCCAGATCAGTTGACTGGGGGTGAGTGCTTGCATTGTTCAACACTCCGTCCATCATCCCCTTTGGTTTTGCTTTGTTTGCCCTAAGTTGGCAGGGTATGCCCAGACGTGGGTCCCTTGCTCACTTTGCCACTGGATTCAAGCTAGCCTGGCTGATGACGGCTGATTAGCCAGAAACCGGTCCCAGGATGCTTGTTTCCGGTCCAGGGAAGACATGGCTTGGCAGTTCGGGCTGGACTGTTCCCATGAGGCACAGGGTCAGACTGATTTGCATATGGCCATGTCTGAACTGGGGTGGCGGAGTGAGCTAAAGAATGATGATGGATTAAACCCAGATCAGTTGACTGGGGGTGAGTGCTTGCATTGTTCAACACTCCGTCCATCATCCCCTTTGGTTTTGCTTTGTTCGCCCTAAGTTGGCAGGGTATGCCCAGACGTGGGTCCCTTGCTCACTTTGCCACTGGATTCAAGCTAGCCTGGCTGATGACGGCTGATTAGCCAGAAACCGGTCCCAGGATGCTTGTTTCCGGTCCAGGAAGACATGGCTTGGCAGTTCGGGCTGGACTGTTCCCATGAGGCACAGGGTCAGACTGATTTGCATATGGCCATGTCTGAACTGGGGTGGCGGAGTGAGCTAAAGAATGATGATGGATTAAACCCAGATCATTTGACTGGTCGTGAGTGCATGCATTGTTCAACACTCCGTCCATCATCCCCTTTGGTTTTGCTTTGTTCGCCCTAAGTTGGCAGGGTATGCCCAGACGTGGGTCCCTTGCTCACTTTGCCACTGGATTCAAGCTAGCCTGGCTGATGACGGCTGATTAGCCAGAAACCGGTCCCAGGATGCTTGTTTCCGGTCCAGGGAAGACATGGCTTGGCAGTTCGGGCTGGACTGTTCCCATGAGGCACAGGGTCAGACTGATTTGCATATGGCCATGTCTGAACTGGGGTGGCGGAGTGAGCTAAAGAATGATGATGGATTAAACCCAGATCAGTTGACTGGGGGTGAGTGCTTGCATTGTTCAACACTCCGTCCATCATCTCCTTTGGTTTTGCTTTGTTCGCCCTAAGTTGGCAGGGTATGCCCAGACGTGGGTCCCTTGCTCACTTTGCCACTGGATTCAAGCTAGCCTGGCTGATGACGGCTGATTAGCCAGAAACCGGTCCCAGGATGCTTGTTTCCGGTCCAGGGAAGACATGGCTTGGCAGTTCGGGCTGGACTGTTCCCATGAGGCACAGGGTCAGACTGATTTGCATATGGCCATGTCTGAACTGGGGTGGCGGAGTGAGCTAAAGAATGATGATGGATTAAACCCAGATCAGTTGACTGGGGGTGAGTGCTTGCATTGTTCAACACTCCGTCCACCATCCCCTTTGGTTTTGCTTTGTTCGCCCTAAGTTGGCAGGGTATGCCCAGACGTGGGTCCCTTGCTCACTTTGCCACTGGATTCAAGCTAGCCTGGCTGATGACGGCTGATTAGCCAGAAACCGGTCCCAGGATGCTTGTTTCCGGTCCAGGGAAGACATGGCTTGGCAGTTCGGGCTGGACTGTTCCCATGAGGCACAGGGTCAGACTGATTTGCATATGGCCATGTCTGAACTGGGGTGGCGGAGTGAGCTAAAGAATGATGATGGATTAAACCCAGATCAGTTGACTGGGGGTGAGTGCTTGCATTGTTCAACACTCCGTCCATCATCCCCTTTGGTTTTGCTTTGTTCGCCCTAAGTTGGCAGGGTATGCCCAGACGTGGGTCCCTTGCTCACTTTGCCACTGGATTCAAGCTAGCCTGGCTGATGACGGCTGATTAGCCAGAAACCGGTCCCAGGATGCTTGTTTCCGGTCCAGGGAAGACATGGCTTGGCAGTTCGGGCTGGACTGTTCCCATGAGGCACAGGGTCAGACTGATTTGCATATGGCCATGTCTGAACTGGGGTGGCGGAGTGAGCTAAAGAATGATGATGGATTAAACCCAGATCAGTTGACTGGGGGTGAGTGCTTGCATTGTTCAACACTCCGTCCATCATCCCCTTTGGTTTTGCTTTGTTCGCCCTAAGTTGGCAGGGTATGCCCAGACGTGGGTCCCTTGCTCACTTTGCCACTGGATTCAAGCTAGCCTGGCTGATGACGGCTGATTAGCCAGAAACCGGTCCCAGGATGCTTGTTTCCGGTCCAGGGAAGACATGGCTTGGCAGTTCGGGCTGGACTGTTCCCATGAGGCACAGGGTCAGACTGATTTGCATATGGCCATGTCTGAACTGGGGTGGCGGAGTGAGCTAAAGAATGATGATGGATTAAACCCAGATCAGTTGACTGGGGGTGAGTGCTTGCATTGTTCAACACTCCGTCCATCATCCCCTTTGGTTTTGGTATAATAATAGATCATGACCAAGACCTCTGCAGACCATGCAAACAGGCCACATTAAAAACATGTGCCAGTAATTTGGACCATAGTGTCACATTTGACTTATAAAGATCGGCCGGGACACCATCGGGTCCGGGGGCTTTATTACTTGTCATTTGTATTATAGCCTTGCTGATTTCATCTTCATTAAAAACCAAGGCGTATTTTCCCTCTTCCGAAAACAAGGGGGATGAGGTGCCTGTATCGACCTGGTCACCATATATATGTTTAAAATGGCTGAACCACTGATCTTCGGGTATAGTGCAATCCAATCATATTTTATAGTATAAATCTATCACTAGATCAGTTGAAAGTATGACATGCAACTGAAAGTACCTTATCTGATATAGACTGACATACTAAAATCGAAATTTCAAAACTGTAGAATCAGATCCATTAAGTGGGCGTGTGCAACCTAAATATATATTTATTATGTATGTGCTCACATATCCAACTATTATCAGTAGACAAAATTAAGAGCAAATTTTACCAAAGGACAATGTATAGCCATTACAACCATGAAATACAAACTTTAAGTATCAGAATAGGGTATATAAGGTGAAAACTCCATAAATATGACTGTAAACATTAAAAAATAACAATTCATCATTCCATGTGCTATAGTTGCAGTCTAAAAGCTATTGTCAACCTCCCGAAATGACACAATATGACTCAACAATGGTAATGATATCCCACATACAATAATCCAAACACATGTATTTGCTTTTGCAATGGGTGCCTTGCTGAAAGGGCTGTTTGCAGTGTGAACATTCTTTTGTGTTCAACAATTTTTATTTTTATGAGGTTGCATATAAATTCTCATCATGTGTAAAGCATGCACACCGTGTCCAATTTCTTATCTATTGTTCTCCCACATAAAACGGTGCTCTCATTTGTCAACAGTAATTAATAGGTATCATACACAGAGATGTTAGATGTGCAGATACAGCCTGTGAGTAATCTACACCCATTCTCTTATGCAACAACAACAAATAAAAAATAAAATCTTTAAGAATAAAGGAAGAGCTCGATAGACACATCTATAAGGCAGATTTCTATTTTAGGTAAAGCGACCAGGGAGTTAACGGGACCCCCAACAAGCGCACCTCTTTATTTAATACACAATCCTGGAATAGATTTGACTCATCCTCGCCTCTGGATACTATATCAGCTACAGGGGGTCACTAAGTGGTCTAAAAGCTCAACGGCCCACAACCTGCACAAGTACTATTTGGATCATTGCCTACCCTAGAGAGAGACAAGACATCAATATTGCACTCCAGGCTTGCAGTGTTTCACATGCACACAATTTCCTATTAGTCTCTTTCTTTAATGCAGTCATTTTACAACTGGCCCATTTATTGAGTTTGTTCACCCATCGTGCTAGATCAAGAGCCCTGAATACTTCAAGCTCATAGGCGTCTAGCCAGTATTGATGACAGGTTAATGATTGTGCCAGTTACCTTATTAACCTTAGTTCTTGGGTGCAAGCCCAGCAGACACAGCATCGGGGCAAGGGGCAACTCACGGTCCATAGCGCAAGAAACATATTGCAGAACCCTGATCCAGTAATCAGTCAATGAGGCACAACTACAGATTATATGGAAAAACTCAACCCCTGAACCTCCACACCAAGGACATTCAGCCTGTGCATCCGGGTACGTATGGTTAATTCTCTAGGGTGTGATATGTACACACGATAGAGGTAATAACACTGAATTAACTTAATCTAGATTTTCTAGGGACTTTAGGTATATATCTAAGCATTTAGTTCCAATCACTGTGTGTGCTCTTGACTCCCATATCAGTAGCTTATTTTTCCCGTAAAGTCTCTTAAACACCCTTTGAGGCTACAAGTGTGTGATAGAAAAGTGTCACTGCATGGACTGTGCCATGCAGTGTATAGATATACTTGAAGCACTCATGTTGTGGTGGTTCTGCTGTGCACGTGCGCCACCAGCCATGCACAACTGCCATTAGAGCCCCATGCAGCAGAAAGTGCTATTTTGGGTTGTCATCTGCCATGTGTAGATCTTGGAAACCCATACACTTGCTCCCAGTGTATATGCTGCCCAGTGTTGTGAGCTCAATCTCAGCCTATTCATTCAGTACTTTCCTTTCCCTCTGTGCAATAGGACCTTTAAGGAGGTTAAGGAGATTTCCTTCATATAGGGCAGCCGTGTGTGCATTCTCTGATGAGCCCTTGCCCAGGCATAGCGGAGTGTTCCCAGCAGTATGGAGTTAGTTTGGAATAAGTTTGATTGGAATGGTTTAAGCAATAGCTAAGTCAGGACTTCTTACAGAGGTGTATCCATGCTTGCAGGTTGTGTCTCCTTCCAACAAATGGTGTACCACCTGGCAGCCCATTGTAGTTGTGCAGCAATATAGGAAAGCTCAAATATGGGGCTGCTAGACCACCCTCGTCTAGCGGTAGGCTCAGCTTAGACCGAGCTATTCCTTACATCTGTGTATCCCAGATAAAGCCAATAAGCATGTGGTCCAGCTCACTAAAGATTTCCCTGGAGATTTGGATGCATAAGGATGTTGGTTCCCATCTGATGTTATCTCCAGTCACTAAGGGACGTCCATTTCCTTCAGGTTCATGATTTGCATACCCACATGATTTCCCCCATTTCACAGGTAGGCCTAATAAGCTACCAAAGATGTCTGGAGCCCAACCTGCAGCTCTAATGCCTGATGCAGTCGCACAAAGGTGCAGCAGCATATGACTTGCATATAGTGATATGTATATCTATTTACTGTCAATGCGGAGACCCTGGAAAGAATGTCCCTATGAGATTGTCAGAGCAAGCGCCTTCACAGCCAAGGCAAAGAGAACTGGGGAGAGCGAGCATCCCTGTCTTGTACCTCTACCAACTATACATATGTCTGATATGATCTTCCCCTTCTTGATCCGAGCTTTGGGGGATAATAATCAAGCCCAATCCATGAATCCGCAACCCATCCCTATTGCCGCTATAGCAACAGGAAGTCCCATCAAAGAGAAACAAAGGCTTTTTCAGTATTGATCGAGAGCACCAAAGACTCCAGGTATTCATACAGGGGTTATCAAGTACTTGTATGAGTCTTCTTATGGTGGGGGTGGTGCTACATCTGTGAATAAACCCATTCTGATCCCAGTGCATAAGATTTCCAACTCTGGGCAGCAGCTTATTTTACAGGATCTTACTTGGGATCTTATAGTGCACCATAAGCATGGATATTGGTCTATAAGAAGATACCTGGATTGCTTCTCTATCCTTTTTAGAAATTGACACTATTGTTGCCTTCCAAAGTGAGGGTGGCACTCACCCTGAAATCCTAGAGTTATTGAATACTTCGGTAAGTTTAGGGGCAAACACATCTACATGTCAGGCAAAATTTAACAGGGAGGCCATCCAACCCTGGCACCTTTCCCCTAGCCAGATCCTTTATGGCTGCACATACCTCCTGCACCACTAGGCTAATCTAACAGACTGCGAATCTATGTCGTGTCTAGCTGCATAAAGCATATCGTAATAGGTCTCAACCATGATATTGATCTTCATCTGAGAATGTACAATGCAATCATCCTTTGTGTGGATATTACAGATCGAAGAGTTCCTTTTGTCTTGGGAAGTTAACCACACGAGCAACCTCCCCGCCTTGCCCCTTTCATCATGTACCTAGGCTAGAAAAGTTTTGCGGTCATATCCCCCCTGTCTCTCCACTAACTCCAAGACTTTTTCTTTGTCCTCACGCAAGCAATCCCTACCCATGTGTTTTTTGAGCAACTTCCTCTCCAAAGTATCCAGGAATTCTTCCTGATTTTTAATGTCCTCATGTAACTGCACATGCACTCCAATACTTCTGGTTATACAGTGTCCCTAGATCTGTTTTGAAAGCTTCGATTCCACTAATACATCCCAGTATTTTCATTAAAGTAGATGTGACCTGCCTCTCCCAGCGAAGCTTTGGAAGCAGGGTCTTCCAATAGCTCCAAATTAAGCTTCCAGTTTGGGACAGCAAGTCTAGGGGCATCCCATTTAAGGGTTAAGAAAAGAGGATTATGATCAGAGTATGTTTTTACACAATGCTTTGTGTGCACTGCTCTAGTATGAAGATGTCGATAGCATATGAATTTGTCCAATAGGATTTGTAAATCATGACTCACAGAGAACTAAGGGCCTTATTTACAAGAAAGTAACGCAGCATGGTGCCGCAAGCCATTTGACTGTGGTGCGTCACTTTCAAAGCACAGAGATGCATCATATGTATATCAATATGATCTATCCCTGAGCTCTCCCCTGTGCTGGTGCACAATTGGCTGCCATGCGCCAACGCAGGCACCCTTGCACCATAGTGCAAGGGTGCCTGCATTGAGGGGATGATTGTTTTTGTGCAGGAAGGCACACCTTCCTGCACAAACACTATCACGAGAGGTGTTTTCTTCTTTCGCAGCACGCATAGAAAGAGGAACAAATGAGGAGAAATAAAAGTATTTCTCCTCATTGCACCTCCGTATGCCTCCCCTGGGGAGGCGTAGGATTCTGACGCATTCCCAGATTTACGAAACATTGTAAATCTGGGAATGCGTCAGAATTCATGGGTGTTGCATGGGAACACCCACAGCAACACACATGGCTCGCCCTTTTCACGCAAAGTGCTGTGTGAAAAGGGGCCGTATTTACAAAGCCACGACAAGCCATGCAGAGTGGATTTACATGGCCTTGTAAATATGGAGCACCACAGTGCACCGCCGGTCCGTCAAAAAAAGTGACGTACCGGCGGCGCAAGGGGCTTGTAGATATGCCCCAAAGTATATGGCTATGATAGCGGGCTGTATGTTGTTCAGGAGTCCACAACCTCTCCATGTGTCATTCATTGAGTAATGGTTCTAGCCAGTTTGTGTACTCCAGATGCAGGGGGAGGGGTTAGTGGGCTGTGATCTATCTAGCGCCCCATCCCCAATGCAGTTAAAATTGGCCAGATTACATATAGGTAGTGCAATACCAATGCCAGTTGAGGGGCTAGGCCAGTGAAGATGGTCTGCTGGTCTACATTTGGGGCATGTATGTTTGTCCACACTAGAGGTGGCGCACAACCAAGATGGCCGCACCGCTGTGAGGCTCTGGTAGCTCGGCCACAACATCCTACATTTCTCCTCTTATTAGTGGGTGAAATCTGCCTACAAAGCCCGCCGCCTGTATCGGTACACATCCTCCCGCTCTGGTGCAAGTTTCAGCCCTCCCGGACCTCCGGTGCGGATCCCCAGATGACTTCCTTGTTGCTGTGGGAGATGGGTGGCGACGCGCTTGGAACCCTGCGCGGCCACTGCCACTACGCGAGCCCTGAGGCTTCCACGTGGCGCTGGGCCCCAATGCTGAATCGGGCACCAGCGCTGATCCGGGACCTCGTGCTGCCGCCAGCCGGACGTTGGCTCCCTTGGCTACTTTTGGATCTCCGTGCGTACAACCCCCGGACATCTGCAACGTTCCTGAATGTAAGGTGGGGGCATCGCGCGATGAGCCTGGCTCGCGCTGCAAGACAGGCGCCATTGAAAAACTGACCACGCATCGCGGATCCTCACCGGCTCCGCTACTGCCCCGCACTGCCAACCACTGCCGACCCCCGCTACCTGCTACTCTTAATTGGTGCACGGATTTGGGGACCCGGTGCGCCGCTACACACTGTCGTCCCCGGTACCTACTGGGCCCTGCGCGGACATGACTGGGACCGCCATTTTTTGATGGAACTAGGGGCTCGGTGCACTGTAACTCTGCTACTCCACTGTTCTCCTTCCTCTGCCTTCGGGGCCCCAGCGGCACACTGAACATCCCTACTACGACCAGACCACGAAGGTACTGTAAATACTTGCGCTATCTCAGTGACCTTCACTCTCTGCGCGGCATCAATCTCCCTCATCGCTCAGAGGCCACTGGGACTGGATGGTGTTGATGCGCTGTGGCCTACTCATTATCGGGGTATCCTGCATGTCACCACCCAGATGGTGGGCTTATACCCCCCCAAGTTTGGCGGATCCGTTGTAATTTGGACTGCAGTCCTGCTCTGACCCATCACTTGCCTCAATATTCA
Organism: Calotriton arnoldi; assembly: GCA_963921515.1. Lineage (NCBI taxonomy): Eukaryota > Metazoa > Chordata > Amphibia > Caudata > Salamandridae > Calotriton > Calotriton arnoldi. Next base: position 318,404 of record CAWUFW010011967.1, on the reverse strand, counting down.
TCATTGGCTAGACCTCCCCTGCCAGACATCAGTCTCAGCAACGCCACCACTGCCCTTACACTCATCCCTACGGCGTAGTGACAGTTGCCTTCTCCTGTGCTTCTGGGAGGATCTCCTGATCTTGCTAGCTGCATAGACTAGTGCTGAGGTGACACCGACTACGGTCAAGGACACTGGTTTGATTGGTTCTATCACGCTGCAATGGGCAAGCCAGACGGCCGACAGCCCAAACTTGACTTTGACGCAAAAAAGACTGTCACGCGTTCCTGCTCGGAGGATCATGTACAAACCACTGAAGAACAGTCGCAGGCACAATCATCCACCTCAGATGACGAGGAAAACTTTGCTGTTCGCTATGCAACACAGTCTATGCGCACAGGCTGACCGGGGGCTCGGGCAGAACACTCGGGTGAGGAGAGTGACTCTGCCGGGTTCTTCCGCTTTTTTAAAAATTGGCATTTTACTCTGTTGACCTTGCTGATCTTTTAATTTACACTTTTTAATCCTATCTGCTGCTATTTTGAATTTGCACTTACCTGTTTGTTTATTCATTGTGCGGGAAGAGCTGTGTTAAGGCTCGAGGGTAGGAGGGGCCGTGTCCACTTCCGCCTCAGGGCAGCGGTCTAGTTGCTGCTCCTGACGTCGGAAGTGTGGTATAAATGTGCCCGGTGAAGCGACCGCGCACAGGCTGACCGGGGGCTCGGGCAGAACACTCGGGTGAGGAGAGTGACTCTGCCGGGTTCTTCCGCTTTTTTAAAAATTGGCATTTTACTCTGTTGACCTTGCTGATCTTTTAATTTACACTTTTTAATCCTATCTGCTGCTATTTTGAATTTGCACTTACCTGTTTGTTTATTCATTGTGCGGGAAGAGCTGTGTTAAGGCTCGAGGGTAGGAGGGGCCGTGTCCACTTCCGCCTCAGGGCAGAGGTCTAGTTGCTGCTCCTGACGTCGGAAGTGTGGTATAAATGTGCCCGGTGAAGCGACCGCGCAGCGGACGCGCGCAGCGGGCGCGCCTAAGGCAAGCCCGTCTGCGCCCGTCCGCGCACGACCGGGCCCAGGGTCCAGGCTCTCTGGATCTTCCCCCCCTCGGAACTATCATTACTCGAGCTCTCAGCTCCACCAGTTAAATAGTGGATTAGGAACCACTTGCTATCATCAAATGGCTTGTGGAAAATCCCTGGAAACATGTCCCCATTGCTCGTTTACCCTTTCTTCTCAGAAAATTAGGATCACTAAGCCCCCTGTATCTACTAGGTCCTTTAAACTTCTCTTACTAAATTGTCGCTCTTTGCCCAAGCATACTACAGAGATCTCTATACTCTTAAAGGATTATGATCCAGAGGTCCTATTTTTATCGGAAACATGGCTGAATTCCAGCTCGGAACCTGACATTGTTCAAGCGCTCCCCCAGGGGTACCAGATACAGAGAGTAGACAGGTCAACAGGCAGGGGTGGTGGGATAGCTATTGTCTATAATGATCATCTCACATGCCGTATGTTGGGAAGCCCACTTCTGGATTGTGAGAATGTCCACTTTTCATTAGAATTTACCCCACTTCTCTCATTCACAGGCATTTTGATTTACCGGCCCCTAGTGCTATGGGCACTTTTTGTAAAACCCTGCTTGAAACAGTTATCAATTCTGCCAGCACAGCAGCTAATCTTACTGTCCTTGGAGATTTTAACCTACATTTTGACGATCTGGAGGCAGTGACGGCGCTGGAATTGGTGCGGGATCTTACGGCTTTGCAGCTATCTCAAAAAGTTATGCAAGCCACCCATGTTAAAGGGCACTGCCTGGATTCCGTGTTTTCGAATTTGGAGAACCTAAAAGGGATACCCCCATCCCTGTCCCATGGTCTGATCATTTTCTTATTCCCCTATCCTGGAGCCCTCAGGTCATCGTTCCCTGTGTACAACCTTCATTAACTATGAAACGACCCTGGTCCAAGCTTGCCACGGACAGCTGGGCTATTGAACTGGAAAATACCAGACCCAAGCCGAATTCCAGCCCAGGTGCAGCCAATGATGACTTTTGCAATTGGATAGACGACTCACTAAATGCAGTCCTCCCTAAAATATTGATGAAAAAGACAGAGGGTTCGTACAAATCCGCCTGGTACTCCCCAAATTACGCATTCTTAAACAGCAATGCAAGGTTCTGGAAAGAAGTTGGAGGAAAGATTATTCACCTAGCAAAAAATTGGAATATCGGAGTGCCATTGATACTTATAAAGCAGGCATTAAACAGGCTCAGAGCTCCTACTTTGAGGAAAAAATGTTGTCGACTGGAAATTCCTCTAGAGAAACCTTCATCATTATAAAGAAGCTCCTCAAATCCCCTGCCCCTCCCGTGGCCCCTGACATTTCCGGACAACGTTGTAACAGATTAGCAGACTTCTTTACTACTAAAATAGAGAACATTCTTAAATGCCTGCCTCAAATTGATGATGAATATGATCTACTAGGTGAGGATTCTGATCAAGGTGTCCTGTCAACTAGACCTTTGTTGGAGACTTTTCCACTTATCACCCAGGAAACTCTTTTGACTCTGCTTTCCTCGATGAAAAGCGGGTCTCCTAGGGATCCTGCACCTATGAATGTCTTGGTAAAGGTTGCTTCAATAATTGCCCCTGTTATCACAGATGTTATCAACGCATCTTTAAGTACAGGAATAGTTCCCCGTAATTGGAAAAGAGCTATGGTAAAGACTCTGTTGAAGAAACCCAATCTGGATCCAGGGGACTTGGGTAACTACCGCCCTATCTCCTTGCTTCCCGGGATGGCCAAGATCGCTGAAAAGTATGTTAATCTTACTCTCTCTAATTTTATCGAATCCAACAATTTGCTCCACCCTTCCCAAACGGGATTTAGACCACGACAGGGCACGGAAACTGCCTTGTTGGCAGTCGTTGAAGAAAGTAGAAAGATTCTGGACTCAGGAGGGGCATCCGTCATCATACTCCTCGACTTGAGCGCAGCATTTGACACCGTGAATCACCGTATCTTGACTTACCGCCTTGGGAAGTCAGGAGTCACTGGTATTGCACTGCAGTGGCTGCGCTCCTTCCTGGAAGATAGATCCTTCCAGATATTTGAAGGTGAGATGACTTCTAAATCGATGCCTCTGCGCTGTGGAGTACCTCAAGGATCCTCCCTGAGCCTGACTCTTTTTAATGTGTATATGGCCCCATTGGCGGCTATTGTAGCCCCCTTTGGAATCCACGTGGTGACTTACGCCGACGACACCCAATTGGTCGTTGCGCTTAATCAAGCTAAGCAACTATCCCAAGACCTTCACTCATGTCTGGAGGAAGTCTCTAAGTGGATGGGGGCGTCCCACCTTAAACTCAATGGAAACAAGACTGAGATTATGATCCTGGGTAATCCTTCTAATGTTTCATTGAGTACCATGTGGCCAACTTGTATGGGACCTGTCCCAACTCCCAGGAGTGAGATAAAGAGCCTAGGAATCTGGCTAGACCAGAATCTGACATTTAAGGTGCAAGCCAGGAGGACGGTGGCAACTTGTTATGGTCTGATGAGAATGGCCCGCAAAGTGCTTCCTCTTCTCCCTTCCCAAGCCAGAAAAATATTAGTCCAATCCTTGATATTATCAAGGATAGACTATGGAAATGCACTTTACTTGGGGGCCCCAATGGCAGTAATCATGAAACTGCAAACGATTCAAAACTGTGCGGCCAGACTACTACTTGGAACATCAAAACGCCTCTCTGCGAAACCGGCCCTATGTGCCCTTCACTGGCTTCCAGTGAAGGAAAGAATCAGCTTTAAAGCTCTCTGTATTGTTCACAAGTCTCTGCAAGGGAATGGGTCTACTTTAATCTCAACAATGTTCCGCCGCTATAAGGCCACCAGGGAATTACGTTCGGATGAACTCCATCTGGTGGAGGTCCCAAGGATCAAGAGGGCGAGAAGTGGTGGCCGCCTTTTCTCTCTCAATGCGGCCAAACTTATGAATGCTCTACCACTTCATTTACACAGGGAACCTAACCATCTTGCCTTTCGAAGGCAACTAAAAACTCTGCTATTCCCCTGAGTGTGCCTGCCTACGGTCACTGGTCTAGCCTAGCGCTGGGAGGCCTCCGGGTAGCCATGCGCTTTATAAATACCTTTTTCATTTCATTTCATTTCATTTCATTTCTTACAGCCCTTTCCAGTAAATGGACACAATGAACAGTCGCCTCGATTTCCTGGTCCTGAAGGTGGATAAACATGATGAACAACTCAAGGAGGCGGATCGCGTATCTCGGACACGGAAGACACCATGTCCCAGATGCAACAACAAATGACGCAGATGGACAAGCTTCTGAAAGTAATTGCTGCCAAAAATGAAGACCTTGAAGCTCACAGCCGCCGGAATAACATTTGTGTCATAGGCATCTCAGAAAGCACCAATACTGGTCGCATGGAAGATTTCATTGAGCGCCTCCTGCGAGATGCCTTTGGTAAGGAAGCCTTCTCTCCCCAACTCACAGTGCAGCGGGCGCCCCGTTCCCTTGGTCCTAGGCCCCCTCCGGGGGGGGGGTCCCACGCCCCATTGTGGCTCGTCTCCTTAATTACCGAGACCGGGACACTGCGCTCTGGCTGGCACGCGAGAAGAAAATGCTACTGTTCGAGGGCATGGAATACACCATCTATCCGGACTTCACCGTCGCTGTTCAGGAGGCACGACGCAAGTTTCTGATGGTTAAACAAAAGCTCTGCAAGGCACAAATCGAGTATGCCCTCATGTACCCGGCACGCCTACGAGTCACTTATCAAGGCAAGCAAAACATCTTCTTGAATCCGCAGCAGGTTGAAGACTTTCTTAAGAATGTCAAGCGTCTCTCGCCTCGAAGAAACTCCGACGCTTGCAGCTCCAGATCTCAGTCTCCTGTCGCAGGTGGCCCTCCACCGTAAGGGAAGACACCGGGAGGCCTCTGCACTGCTTGTCTCCTGTTTGACACTCTTCTTTTTCTCAGTCACTTGCTCCATGTGACCCTGCAACAACTCCCGCACACATACGCAGCGGGGAACAGTATTGTCTCTACTGATGGCCTGTACTGCATACAGCTCGCTGGCATCAGATAAGTGTGCCTGGCACCTTCGGTGCATCATGTTTTCACATAGTGGGCTAACTGTATTAAGCTGACATTTGTTCTTCTTTTCTTTTCACCTAACTGTGCCGAGCACCCTCCCCCCTCTATCCCCCTACCATTGGGGTAGCTGCTGTGCAGTTTTGGGAGAAGGGAGGTTTCTGTGGCCCACCAGCGATCCCCCCATATGGGTGATCCCCTACACAACCTGGTTTTCTGTTGGTCATGTTTGACCTGGACTGTACTGTTAGAGATTTCTCGGTCTCTGGGTGGGTTATGCACTGCCAGCACAATTGGGGTGCTGTTGTGGGTGGGGGTGGGTTGGGTATTGTTGTTTTCTCTTCATGTCTTTTTTCTGGTTCAGCAACAGATGGACATGCCAGCAAACGTCGTAATTATTGCACATACGATTCCATATGCGACATTTCACACCAGCATTTTCTTCCCTAACTATGTCCCCGCCTACTGAGGCACTCCGCATAAACTTGCTTACATGGAATGTTAGAGGCCTTGGGGATCCGCGGAAACGCAGGCAAATTCTCACATATCTTGATAGGCACCAGATCCACATCGCAATGCTTCAAGAGACACACATGGATCCCCGTCGCCCTACTCACTTTGGGAACAAATGGGCCAATGATCGAGTATTCTCCTCCTACTCTACATAGTCAAGGGGGACACTGATATTAGTTAAAACAAACATGCCCTTCCTCTTAGGCGGGACTTATGGTGACGCCTCCGGTAGAAGCTGTATGTTATGGGGTACACTGGGTACACAATCAGTCACGCTCATTTGCTGCTACGGACCGAATATTGATGGCCCGGACTTTTTCACTACTCTCTGGGGACAAATTCTCAAAGTGGGATCCACGCACATCATTTGGGGGGGTGATTTTAATACTACCTTATGCCCTGACCTTGATAGATCCCATCCACTCCCTCATCACTACACCAGGACTCACGACACGCTCAGCCGTCTGCTCCCTGATCATGGGCTCATCGACGCATGGCGCCATGTACATCCCGATGGGAGGGAAGGCACCTATTACACTGCAATGCACGCTTCCTGGTCCAGGATGGACTATTGGGTGGTTTCCCGTGGGGTTGCCTCCTGGATACTTTCGGCGGAGCACTTGGCCCGGACCTATTCCGACCACTCCTCTGTCCGCTTGACGATCTCCCCCCCAAACTCTGTTGCCACCCCGCGCAGTTGGCGTCTCATACCTGAGGCGTTGTTAGACACCGTCTTTAAGGCGGAATTAGGGGAGGAAATAGCTGACTTTTTTAGGCGTAACAAAGGGTCAGTTACACAAGTGGGTACGATGTGGGAGGCCTTTAAAGTTACGATGCTCGGCTCATGCATTTCAAAAGTTTCGGTGTCTTACGGGACATCCGGCGAAACCTGCGTAAACTTGAAGGGGAGCTGAGGCAGTTGGAAAGGGACATGTGGCATGATGCAACGGGGGCTCACGAAGTCACACTGAGAGATAAACTAACTGAGTTTAAGGACACGGCGGAGCGGGAAGCTCGATTTCGCGGCAAATATTTTACCGCTCGCAAATATGGGGAGGGAGAGAGACCCGGCAAAGCACTCGCGATGGAGATTCGCCTACCGCGTTTTTCCAACTATGTCCTTGATGTAGTCGATAACACTGGAGTACGCCACAGGGACAGCCTCGATATATTACACACTTTCACCGAATTTTACACTGACCTATACAGCACTCGCAGAACTGAGCCTCCTGACCTATCTCACTACCTTGGGGATATTGCGTTGGGTTGGCTTGGGGACCACCACCGTGAATTCTTGATGGCACCATTTGAGGATGATGAGCTGCGGGCAGCCATTATGCAGATGAAATCCGGGAAGGCCCCGGGCTCTGACGAGCACCCCATTGATTTTTACAAAACTTATCTCGACCAGTTACTCCCTGTCTTGAAGGAGGTTTACCTAGAGGCACAGGAATTGCAGCTTTTACCTGGCTCGATGAGAGAGGCCCTTATTACTTCATTACTGAAACCTGGCAAAGCTTCAGATCGTTGCGATTTGTACCGGCCCCTGTCCCTTATTAATACTGATACAAAGATTCTCGCCAAGATGATAGCCAACCGACTCAGCCTTCTGATGGACAAAATGGTTTTGCCTGATCAGGCTGGATTTATCCCCGGTAGGGCAACCTCCCACAATCTCCGCACCCTTTTTTCCATCCTCCAAAACGTTGACCCTCAACTGGAATTAGTGGCGTTTTTCCTAGAAGGCCTTCGATTCCGTAGAGTGGGATTACTTGTTCACCATTCTCCAATGTATGGGACTTCCCAAAGGCTTTTTAGCATGGATACGCCTCCTGTATGCCTCCCCAGTAGCCAAGGTCCTCATCAATGGCCACACTTCCCCCCCTTTGACATTACCCGGGGCACTCGGCAGGGCTGTCCGCTCTCTCCGCTTCTTTTTGCCTTGGCCATGGAGCCTCTGGCTGCCAGGGTCAGACAACAACATCAGGATAAGGCTCTCCGCTGCATCCTCCGCCCCATCCTTATTTCCCTTTACGCGGATGATATTACCCTCTATGTCCGTGAACCGATGCAACACCTTAACCCACTACTTTGTGAGTTTGTCCGCTTTGGTGGTCTTTCTGGCATCCATATCAATTGGGCCAAGTCTCAACTTTTCCCACTTACTGCCTCTGTATCGCCATTTGATATTGACTTTCCAATTGAATGGTGCAGCACGGACCTCAAATATTTGGGGATCCATGTAACTGCCAATTGTGACGAGCTGATGAGGCTCAACTATGGGAAGACAATGGAGCACATCACCAACTGCATAGCGAGATGGAATGCCCTCCCTCTCACTATGGCTGGTCGCATTTCCCTCATTAAAATGGTTATCCTCCCCAAACTATTGTATTTCTTCTTAAATATTCCCTATGACCCTGGCCGCCACTTCTTCTCCTCCCTGCGCTCGGAACTCACCAGATTAATATGGGGCGGTAAACACCCGAGACTACAATGGGACACCTTTGCTCGCCCCTATTCCCAGGGGGGATTTGACGTTCTCAATTTCGAACTGTATTATCTCTGTGCCCAGGCGCATTATGCTCATTACTGGTTTCACCCTCCCAGGTACACACCTCATGTGGCGACTGAACATTGTCTGGCAGACCCCATTCCGTTGGATGGGGTTATACTAACTGCACCTACACCGCGTGCTCGTACTCTGTAGACTGCACGGTGAGGGCCTGGCAACGCATTTTTACCCACCTGCAGGCCCCTATGCTGTATTCGCCTCTGCTCCCCTTCACTTACCATCCAAAAATGGCAGTTCTGCAAGAGGGCGCTTTTAAAAAAACTAAGACCAAATACAACATCACTTGCTGGGGGGATCTTTATTTGCACAGGAAATTTCGCACGTCACAACAGCTTTTTTCTCGGTCATCACCCTCTCCCATGGACATCTTTATGTACGTCCGACTGCGGCAGGGCCTCAAGGAATATACCACCACATACCCTCTCGAACCCCCGGATGTCCCACCTTTACGCCACATATTGCGCACTGACAGTGCCTCACACTTAGTATCCACCCTCTATCACAGCATATCCACTGATATCACATACTCCCCCTGCATTGCCCGCGACAAGTGGTCCTTCGAGTTGGGACAGGAAGTCACTGATCAGCAGTGGGTATATTGCTGCAAACAGACTACACAAGTCTCCTCTAGCAGTCGACTGCGGATTATTCATTATAAGTTCCTACACCGTTTATACTATACCCCGGTTAAGTTACACAAATATAAACTCCGAGGCACTAATAAATGCGATAGATGCGGCTCTGACGCTGCAGACTTCCTACATCTTGCCTGGGACTGCAGCTCTGTTTTGGCCTACTGGCAGCAGGTGATCACTGCTTTAGAGCTGATGATATCCTCTACACTAACACCCTCTCCTCTCTTCGCTCTTCTGGGTTACACGGAAGATCTTGCCGCAAAACATTGCAGGTTCGTCTCCTTTAGCCTACTGTTGGCCAGGAGGCGAGTAGCATGTAGATGGGGTCGCGGCAGAGCACCAAAATTTAAGGAATGGATTAAAGACATGATTTTTTGGCAAGACCAGACATTTATCTATTCGGAACTTCTTCCCCTGACTTCCCACCCCCGAGATATCTGGGATCCACTTAAGATGTATCTCCTTGAACATCCGGTCGAGGCAGATCGAGATACTCAATCTCCCCACGCGTCACATCCCACGACTTAAACATTGGCTACTACCATGCTGCTCTAATGTGTTTTCCCGCGCAAGATTGTTCTCCTTTACAATCCATCCAGGTCGTTCTATACATGTGTGATACTCATTTCCTATCAGCTGATAAATTGTTCTTTTCTCTGCATAGCTCCTTTGCTATGTGCTATATCCTAACAATGTATTTGTATTATGCTGGACTCTATATCATATCGTCATAAGACACTGATGTCGCTGCTTTGCATGTACTTATCTGTGACCTATGTCTATCATATTTGCTGTTATTGCTGAAACTTAATAAATAAATAATAATTAAAAAAAAATGTTTGGCCACACTATTTCTTTGCCATCAAGCCTACCCCATAAAATAATGTATGTTTCCTCCTCATCCAGTGTTTCAGCAAGATTCTGGAAAGCATCACAAATTCTATCCCAGATCCCTCTCGCAAGAGCTGGGTACACTAGACCTCGCCATCTCCTCTGCAGTGCCTGTCTCTCCTTTTACTGTTAGGTGTGTCTCTTGTCTAAATGCTATCTCTGCCCCCTTCTCTAATGTATGTCTGTACATTGTAGTGTTTACTGGAAGAGTGAAGGCCACGCACATTCCATGTGAGAAGTTTAAAATTCTCCTCCCCAGACAGACTCTCTGCAGGCATGATATTGTGTAGTGTGTGTCAGGAGTTCCCCACCCCCTCCTCCGCTCCTAACCTGGACATGTGCCCAGAGATCAGCTCCATTCCTGTAAGAACATAAACAACTAGTTCAACATCAACCAACCCCGACCTTTCCCACCCAGGAAATTCACGACTCGGTGTATTGTCCAAAGTACAATGATAACGTGTCATAGATGCAGTCACAAGGTGATCCGTTTCTGGATCCAGCCAGATACAGTGGCGACTCGCATAGGGTGTGCTGCGGGGCGGTGGGTTGGGCGGGGGAGGGGCAGGGTGGGGGTAGTAAACTCAGACAGACGACGGAATGGAGGAACGTAATAATTACTTTCCTCCGTTCCGTCGTATGTCCGAGTTTACTACTCTCCCACCCTGCCCCTCCCCCGCCCCGCCACCCCGCAGCTCGCCCTATGCGAGCCACCACTGGCCAGAGAGTGGTAAGGGGGGTGGGTACCGATGACAAAACAAACAGAAAGGTGTGTATTCCAGATGGCTTTGCTTGTCACCGGCCATCCTAGTCCCACAAGTTAAAATTCACAAGGATATAGGCTTAGCATGGCAGTCCATAACAACACTGGCATCAATCAGTATGCACTGTATCATTCCGCTACATCACTTCATCCGCTATGCCAGGGGTTATCTTAGGCAGGATTTCACTGTTGTTGGAGCCCAAGCAGCTCTCTGCCTCCGAGTTTGAGTCTTCACGCATGGCAGAGGCTTCCTCCACACCGTGTCCCAGACTCCCCAGTCGGGCAGCTGCACAATCTCACGATCTCTCTCTACTTTGACCTGTTGGCCTAATAAGAGGGGCCCTCTTCTTATTCCTGGGCATTGTCTTTTCTGGGTGTGTGGCCAAGCACAACTCCCCCTTTCCAGCATTGTAATTGTGCAACCAGTCATTTGCCTCTGCTGGCTCATTAAAGAAGAAGGTATTTCCCTCTACCTAAATTCTGAAGCATGCTGGAAACAACTGCGCCTATGGTATACCCAGAGCCCTCAGTCTTTTCTTCACTCCCAGGAATGATGCACTGTGTCTCTGCACTTGCGATGTGTAATCTGGGAAAATAGAGACTTTAGCATTGTCTACAAAAAATGGCCCAGCAGGGCAGGCCTGGAGGAGGATATAGGCACGGTTCCTGAAAAGTAGCAGCCACTCCACTAATAGTCTCGGGTGCCCCAGGTCTGGGGGTCTCGCAGGCACACTGTGCGCTCTCTTGAGTGCAAACAAATTGGTGAGTCCTTCAGGCGCCACCACTTCTTAGGCCCAGTCCTCCCAATAGGAAATGATAGAGCTGCCAAATACATGTTTGGGTAACCCCACCACCGTTATGTTCCCTTTGATTGACTGGTCAAGCAGAGTGGTGAACAGTCCTTGCAAATACTATTGTGAATCATTTCAAAAACATATTTTATGTGGTTCTGTTATAATTTATCACAATGTAATCTTTACTGAAGAAATGTTGATCCTCCATTATGTTACCAAAGTGTTCCCTTTTTACCTTTACCAACCTCCCCTGTACTTTCCTAGAGTTGGTACCTGCCAACATTATGTTGCCAGTTGACTTTGACAGTTATACTGTTGTACAATTGAGAACTATGCTGCTGACGTGGCTGCGAGGCTGCTGTCTTTCTTCTCAAAGTACCACATTACTTATCGTGAGACGTTTGACTTTGTAATATTGGCGTTGGTCTTGCTGTGCAGGGGACAGCAGTGTCAGCCTTTCCCTCTGTTATACTTAATAAAGCCACCACCATTTGGAATTTGTCTTAGCCAAGGAGAACCGATGAAAGCCCTGTGTGCTACCTTCGTCTGCACTAAGGAGCGCTACGGAACATTCCCTCACTGTTATTGCCATCTACCTCTGAGGCAGGGAGGCACACTCTGCAAGTTGTAATGCTTGCTGTTTGGTATATGCAGCAGTAAATCACGATGTGATTCACAGCCTGGTGAGACGGAGGTGAGGAGGCGAAGGGTAGCTCCCTGCGGCGTCCCCTGGTGTCTTTTTACCAACTCGTGATGGAAATTGCGGCTGTGATTTAGTCACAAACAGCTTCATCTGTGTTGCGTGGCTTACTGCCATGGACTCGGCCTAGGTACAGAAGCTCAATAAACACAACCCACACGTAGCAACAGTGTATGGGCCGGAAGTCCTGAGCGACCTCTGCCCGTTTATTTAAGCTCTCTGGCCACGCCTGGCCAGAGAGTGATACATTGTGTGGAGGCCCTTCCGGGCTAAGGGTCCGGGTCATGAGGTCCGCGGTATCTAGACCGCTACATCCCATCCCAAGTCAGTGTTCATAACCAGTAAAAGGAATTAACACAAAAAGTCTGTGAGCCTTTGGCTTGGCCTGGGGTTAGGTCTCAGGTTGTAATTCCGTTGGCGGCTTCGTTGACTCACCGGAGGGCTGCATGGGGATGAGGTGATGTTGCCAGTAGTTGTCCCGGTCTCTGCGACCATGGAAGAGGGCGATGCCGTCACGGCTTGGTCTTCATCCTGACATGGCGGGATACCTTCCGCCATTGCATCTCCTCTCTCCGCAGGTCCAGGACACATCCTCTTGGTGTCTGAGCCTGGTACTTTCTTTTACCATGATACGTTCCGGGTGATGGTCTCATCACCTCTCTAAGCGGTGGCAGCGGTTCCGTTAGTTTTCAAGACAGTCCACAGCCCCGGTTCATACGCAGTGCGGAACTTCCACAAGCTGCGACGGTTTCATACCAAGACTGTGCACCCTGGTGCAATGATCCGGATTTTTGCCCTTCTCTTCCCGTTGGCCCGCTCATTGTGCGCTGCTCGCCGTGCTTGGGTGTTAGCAGGGTCATAAGCCTCCGGGACCCAGCCATCGGCTGCGGGGATAGTGTCTCGACGGGGTCCAGCCAGCATCAGGGACCAGGGTGATCTTTGGGTCGGGCAGTGCGGGGTGCTGCGATAATCCTGCAAGAATCGGTGCAGCACTGCTTCCGGGTCTGACTGCTTGGATACTGCAATCCGGATGATCCTGTTCAGTGTCCGCATGAAGCATTCGGCTTCACCGTTTGCCTGTGGCCACTGGGGCGTGATGCGGTGGTGCCAACAAGTTCTTGAATTCCACTCCTTGAAACGGGGGCCCATTGTCCGTCTTGACCTTATGGGGCAACCCAAAGAGTGCGAAGGTCTTCTCCAGCACCGGTTGGAGATGGGCGAAAGATGTGGTTGTGAATACTTCGACGACAGGGTATTTGGTGTAGCTGTTGATCAACACAGGTGTTACTCTTCCATCCGGAAAACTCTCGAAGTCCAGACTTACTCGTGACCACGGGGACGTCGCTGGCTCCTCTGTGATTATTGGGGCAGGGAGCTCCTGGGTGCTTGTGAGCTGGCATGGCCTGCAGTTTTGGACTAGGGCATCCACGGCGGCTTCGAGCCCGGGAAACCACACCTTCTCCCTCATGCGCGACTTCATTCGCATGGTCCCTTGGTGTCCTTCATGGGCTAGGGCGGTGGCTCGCTCTTGGAGACTCGCCGGAGTGACGATTCGGGATCCCCGCAGTATCACCCCATGCGCAGTGGTGCTTAGTTCGTCCCTCACCTTCCAGAGTTTTCCTAGCCGATCTCTGTCTTCTCCGTTCCACCCATTTGCGCCGTGAAGGAAGTCTTCCCAGGACCCTCTTTGTAGGGAGTTCAGTACTCGCATGAGCACAGCGTCTGTGCTGGTTTCTGCCTTGATCTCGTCCAGGGTGAGGGCTCGCGGGCAGGCCCACTGAGATACCATGTCGACGTATTCTTCCGTCTTCCGTTCCTGATCGCTGTCTCCTCCAACCACATCTGGTGGGTGCCTTAACAGAAAATCTGCCGGGTTCTTTGCCCCGGGTCAGTAGACTAGCTCCATTTGATAATGCTGTAGTTGTATCGCCCAGCGCTGAATTCTCGGTGGAGGGTGCGGTGCGGTGCCTCTAAACAGCGGGATCAGTGGTTGGTGGTTAGTCACCACTCGGAATGGATGTCCGCTGACGTATATGTGGAAATGATTGCAGACCCACTTGATCGCCAGCGCCTCTCTTTCAATTTGTGAATAGCGGGCTTCCGTTGGCGTGAGGGCCTTGCTCGCGAATGCGAGCGGGCCCAATTTCCTGGTTCTGTCTTTTGGGTCAGGAGCGCTCCTAGCCCAACGGGGCTGGCATCCACCAGTAGCTCGGTCATCCGGGTGGTGTCGAAATACGCCACAGTGGTTTTCCCCAGAAGTGCCGCTTTGATCTTTTGGAAGGCATCTTCTTCTTGCTTGTCCCACTTCCAGGCGGCGTCCTTCTTCGTTAGGGCGTGCAGCGGTTCTGCGAGCGTGGCCAGGTTCGGTATGAATCACCCGCAGTAGGTGGCCATTCCTAGGAAGCTTCGGGTCTCTGACGCTGTCCTCGGGGCAGGGGCCTGTTGTATGGCCTGCGACTTCCGTGGGTCTACCCGGACTCCGTCTTGGCTGAACACATAGCCGAAGAATTCTATTGATTTCTGAAAGAATGAACATTTGTCCTAGTGAAGGGTGACTCCATGCTCTGTAAGATGTTGGAGAGTGGCTCGGAGATGGCGGTGATGCTCTCCGATGGTTGCCGAGTGTATCAGAATGTCATCACTGACATTTATAACTCCCTGGAGCCCTGATAGAACCTCTTGGACGCGTTCTGGAAGATCTCTGCTGCTGACGAGATCCCAAAGTTCAGCTGTTTGTAGCGGCTTAAACCGATATGGGTCGAGAACGTTGTGATGTACCGGCTCTCTTCCGCTAGCCTCAACTGGTGGTATCCTGCGTTGAGGTCCAGCTTTGAGGACCAGCGGGACCCGTTCAGATTGGCCAGTATGTCATCAACAGTTGGCGTCAGGTGTCTCTCGCGTCTAATCGCCTGGTTGGGCAGGCGCATGTCGATGCATAGCCTGAGTTTTCCTGGTTGCTTTGGTTTTTCTGCTATCACCATGGGCGAGACCCACGGTGTCGGCCCAATGACTTTTTCTATGACCCCTTGCTGTTCGAGATCGTGGAGTTCTTGTTCAACGAGCGGCCGGAGGTGGAGGGGTATGCATCGGTGTTGTAGGGCGACAGGCTTCACTGCCTTGCAATGTGCAGTTTTATCAGGAGCCGTTTCATGCTCCCAAGCCCTTTGAATAACTGGGGGAACAGTTCCAGGACATCTTCGGTCTGCAAGGTCTTGACTGCGTTGGCGAACGTGACCAGGCCGAGGTCTTCCGCCATGTGGCTTCCCACCAAGATGTCCACCTCCCTGTCAACCACGTGGAAGGTTGTGGTGATCTCATGATTTTCTGACTTTACCTGTACGGTCATCTTGCCCTTGAGGGGTAGGGGCGTTTGACTGCCGTATGTGAGGATTCTTATGTGCGACGGGGTCAATGTAGGTCTGGGGTTCATCCGTTTGTATTGTTGGCACCCCATCACATTTACGGATGCCTGTGTGTCGATTAGCGCAGTGACCGGTGATCCAGGGATCTCAATGGCGCACGTGGGCTGTGGGCGCCGCTTTCGCTTGAGGTCACTGGTGAAGGAGATCAAGTAGCACTCGCCTTCCTCGTCCGTGGATGAGTCTTCCAGGTATCGCCTTGGTCTTGCTGCCGCTCTGGGCGCCTTCGGGTTTTCAGGGTCTTTGAGTGATAGGTGCTTCACTGATTTTGATGGCGGCGTTCTCTCACGTGTTCCGCGATTGCGTGGTCCTCCTCTGTACGCCACTGTGATGTCGTTGGGGGTGCCGCACTTGGAGGATGTCCGTCCTTGCGCAGGGCATTCTTTATGAGGGTGCTCTTCTCACCCGCAATAGCCACAGCGTGATCCTTGCGTCATCTTGTTTGGCCACTTCCCGCGGGTGCTCCTGTTCGGTGTGCGCACAGCGTCTACCCTTTCAGTCTTGACTGTCACTGATTTGTCCCCTTGTTGGGTTATGGCGATATCCATTGCTGTTGCCCTGGCGTCAGAGAGGTCATGCGACCTCGCCATGATGACTGTGTCTTTGAGGGTGATCCCTGGATGTCGTAGGATAAGGGTCTGGAGATTCTTTTTGCTGCATCCTTGGATTACTTGGGCCCTTACTTCTTTGTTCTGGTCGTCATCCTTACATGTACTGGCCAGTTCTCTTAGCTGTGCATGTAACGCATCCATCGACTCCCCTTCTCTCTGGCGCGCTTGGCACAATTTGAATCTTTCGTAGTCGGGGTTTAGTTGAGGATTGAAATATCGCGTTCAGAGCCCTGACTGCCGCATTATAATCGTTGGGCGCTCCGGTGTTGGGTAGGTGCGCAAACAAGTTGTATATCTCTTCCCCTGCGAAGTGCAATAGTAGTGACCTCTTGACTGCGCCGTCCATTTCTCGCGTTGCAGTGAAATAGTTGTCTAACCTGCTGACCCAAAGTGTCCATCTGGGGGACGCGGTGGCTGGATCTATCACCTCGCTGAATGGGGGCAGTGCGTTGATTTGTGAGGGTTGTGGCGTGGGTTGCACGACCTGGCGCCCTGCTAGTTGTGCAGGTGGCAGGTTTTGTGGTGCTGCCTGTGCTGCTTGATCTGTCATGGTTGTGCGCTCTGCGTGCAACGACTTCCTTGCTCTGTGGATTCACTGACTTCCGGTTGCCTCCTGTCCTTGTATCTTCTTTCGTCGTTTGCTCCTTTATTGTTTGTTTTTTTCCTTTTTCCCTTTTGCTCTTGTCTTCCCCCTCCTGTGTGCTTGTGACTTCTTCTGCACGTGGTGTCTAAACAGGGATTGCACTGCCGTACAGGCCAGCGCGTGGCGGCCGGGTGAAGGAGCTCACTGCCACATGCTTGCTGAACTCAGCCAGGCTGCTGCAGTCACGGTGAGTCTGACCGACAGGGGGCTAACTGCACCTGCACGCACCGATCATGCAGCGAAGGAGGGCCGGGTGCACGCGGGCCCGTGCCGTGTGGTCTGGGTGACAGGCTGGGAGCAGAGGCGGTGCGGGGTCCAGGTAATAGCGCGAACAGCGCTACAGTACCTTCTGGCTTGTTGCACAGTGATGGCGCGTCCCGCGGAGGTGCGGCACATAGTGTTGGCAGTGAGGGCGCCGGGACAGTCGTGTACAGCCAGCGGACCAGCCGGCGATGATGTCGCGCTTCTTCCTGCAGCTATGCTCTGCTAGGGCAACAGAGTGGCGAGTAGGCTGCCAAGTTGCTGCCGATGACATTGCTCCTCCTTCCGCAGTGACCCTCGACTCGGGTGACCGTGTGGAGAGATGAAGGGACTGGAGCATGTGGGTTTGGCCGGAGACAGACGCCCACCAGTGGAAGCCGCGCTTTATGTTGGCAAATTGAACAAAGGCAATGAACTGGCACTTTTGGTGGGGTGTTGTACTTTCAAGCAACATCCAGTCACGGCTGGTGTCTCGGTAAAGTGGCGGGCAGAGGAAGGGGGAGGACAAAACAAAAAAATAAAAAAAACTTACCTGAATCCCGCCGCATCGCCACTCTTCTGACTGCACTGCAGGCACAGGCTCCCAAAGGGCCCTGCGGCCAATCCTTATGCTGCTCTCACAGCATGAGAGCAGCGTCAGGATTGGCCTGAGCGCCCTCAATTTGTGCTCCCAGGGAGACTGTGTCTGCTCTCTCCAACCCGGCAACCGTGCTCGGGTTGTAGAGAGCTTCAGTGTGCATAACGGTTTGGCCGGCCTGAGACGGTCGGCCAAACCGTAATGCGCACTGAGAACAGTGCACCTACCACTCCTTCTGTGCCTGTCATTCCACTGACCCGCTCCAAGACTCCACGGCATGGAGAAAAATAATATGATAATAAACTTGCTTTATTATCGTTTTATTTTTCAAGTTTTGCAGCTGCTGCTGGCAGGTGGGCGGCGCTCCTCCGCCTTAGCGGAGTAGCCGCCGCTGGCAACATCGCAGCATGAGTTCAGTGCGGCAGCTCAGGACATCGAGGCACGGTATTGCTGAGGCATTCCAGTCTACTGCACAAGCTTTGACGGTAGATGCAGCTGCCTTTGTTCAAGGCAGCAGTGAGAAGAAGAGCGCCTCCCCATCCCACTTACCATCATTTGTGAGGAAAAGTGGCTGTTATTTTCCTCGTGGGCTCATGCTAGGAAGAGTTTCGCCAGATCCCCACGTCTATGGGGGCCATTCTGTTCTTACGGGGGTCTCATAGATCTTGTATTTCTGGGCGGAGCGTATCGGCAGGGGTGTTTGCACCTCTGTTCGGGGTGTTGCTCAGAGTAGCTTTACCTTTGCCTCCGCCTTCTACTTCATTGTTCGTCTTCCTCTTAAGCTTCTTGCAGTGACAATATCATAGGATAGCTCCGCCTTTCCTCCGCCTGTGGGGGTGTTGCACAGATAGCTCCACCTTTGCTTCCGCCTTCAAGTTTTTTTCCCTTAAGAGCTGTGAAAGAGACATATAACGAGCAAAACTGGACTTAGACCTTGGAACATATGTTATTATAATGGTTTAGTGTTTTAAATGTGAGCAGTATTTATGCATAAGTTTTCACAGCCTACAGTTTTAAATCTAGGGTGAAGTAAGCAGAAATGAACTTGAACAGTTATACAAGTTGGGCACTTAAGGCTAATATTCTCAGTTTCACTATTTGTTTTTAAAAAGTATACAGCAATTGCTGCACTAGTTTCATAAATTATAATGTTTTGTTTATTTTTTTGGAGAGATTTTCAATGTAACAGTGAAGGAAAAAAACTCATATTCAGCTTTTCAATATGTCCACAGCTAACATGGCTCAGCCCCCACCATTTTTGGATGAGTTGGGTGAGCAGGTCATACCATGGAAGGAGTGGGAGAAGTTATTCCTCTCTTATCTTATTGCAATAGGAGGGGATACATTTTCATCACTAACAAAAACAACACATTTAACTGCACAATTTAAGTATTCAGGGAAGGAAAGTGTACGAAAATTTTCCAGATTCAGAAAATGAGGGAGAAGGAGATGAAAGTCAGGAAGATGTGTACCAGATGACTTTTCATAAATTGGAGAAACACTTAGGCCAGAGGGTGAATGCTGTTTTAGAAAGGCATAGGGGCTTATTTACAAGCCCCTTGCGCTACCGGTGCGTCACTTTTTGTGACGCACTGGCGGAGCAACCTGTTCCCCCATATTTACAAGGACACATAAAGCCACCCTGCGTGGCTTTTCGTGTTCTTGTAAATATGGCCCCTTCTCACGCAACACTTTGCGTGAAAGAGGCATGACACAGGTGTTGCTGTGGGTGTTCGCACGCAACACCCATGTATTCTGCCTCATTTCCAGATTTACGAGAATACGTAAACCTGCAAATGCGTCAGAATGCTATGCCACCCCATGATAGATTTCAAGCGATTATTTCCTCTTTCTATGAGTCCAGCATTCTGTAACACACATAGTACGAGGTAATCAGATCTTGTGATTGTTTATGTGCAGGAAGGTGTTCCTTCCTGCACATAAACAATCATTGGAAAAAATTACCTTTTTCAACTTCTATGTGTGCTACATTAAGCAGCACACATAGAAGTTTAAAAATGCCATTTCAGATTGTTTATGTGCAGGAAGGGATAACTTCCTGCACATAAACAATCCTCCCCCTCAACCCAGGCATCCTTACACTATGGTGCAAGGGTGCCTGCGTCGGCGCATGGCAGCAAATTGTGCGCCAGCGCAGGGGAGAGCAACAGGATCCGTCATATCGTTGTAGATCCCTCTGCTTCGGAATTAACGCAGCGTGGTGCAGCGAAATGGCTTGCTGCACTGCGCTGCGCTAATTCATTGTAAATGAGGCCCATAATTGTTTTTGTAGAGTACAAGGGAAAAATGAGAAAGTGACAAGTTACATTGCAGTCCTGTGAGGGTTGGCTAGTGTGTGTGATTTTGGTCCCCTATGTGACTCCCTGATTAGGGACTAGTTAGTGTGGTGTACAAATAACCCTGAAATCCAAAAAAAGCTGTTAGCTGGAAATCCTCACTTGAAGGATGCTTTGGATGCTGCTAAAAGCATAGAACACACAGCAACACAGCAGAATGCAAAAGGGCAATGAAGCAAAGTAACATTTCAGAAGCAGTTCATGTGGTAAAAAACCGTTTGTGCAGTGAAGAACAAATGGGAGAGGGTGCAGTTGGGGAAAAACCCAATCCATCGCAGGTCCGGAAAACAATGGAAAATGAGAAAGGGGAGAAAATAAAGTGTTATGATTGTGAGAGCTTTAACCACCTAGCTAAAATCTTAGTTGTCCAGCAAGCTCGATAGTGTGCAGGAAATGTAATAAGAGGGGACATTACGGTAGAGTGTGTGAGAATTTGAAAGTGGAAAGGAGAAATGTGCATATGATTGAAGAAGAGGGGGAAGGTGGAAGTAAATATGTGTTCCAGGTAGTGACCAAAGTATCTGGGAATGAGGATAATTACCCCACATGTGATATATCTCTGGATTGTTCACTGAGGAGTTAGGCCATTTAAGAAATTTCAAGCAGAAAATGAATTTAAAAGACAATGCAGTACTTGCCATACACAAAGTAAGACCTATTCCTCATTTGATGCATCATCCACTATATGAAGAGCTTAGCAAATTGGTTAAACAAGGTATCATGGAGCCAATTGAGAGTTCTTTATGGCTTGCCCCGATTGTGGTTACACAAACATCTGGAGGGAGGGGTTTACACCTATGCATTGACTTAAGAGACCTAAATGCAAACGTCTGGGTGGGCAGGTTCCCACTTCCTAGAACCAATGAGATGATTCGTGTAATTGGGGAGGCCAAGTATTTTAGTATTATTGACTTTTCCTCAGCATGCCACCAAATAGAGTTGCACCCAGATGCCAAATCACTAACTTCCTTCATAACGCCTTTTGGAGCTTTTATGTATTGCAGGATACAATTTGGCTTGCGTTGGCGGTTGCAGTATTTCTGAGGGTTAAGCAGCACATTTTAGAGGGACAAAATAGTGTGTTATTCTTCCAGGATGATATACTTGTTTTTTTGGCACTCAAAGAAGTAGGTTTAACCATTAGGAGAGACAAATGTCAAATTTTCATTGAATCTGTAGATTATTTGCGTCGCACAATCTAAAAAATGGAATCAAGCCCAAGTTGGATCTGGTAAAGGTAGTAAGAGAGTCTTTAACACAATTTGTGGAGGGCAAGGAGAAAATTGTGGCTTTTGCCTCCAGGGCATTAAAGAAAGCTGAGTGTAACTATTCTACAGTTGAGCGGGAGGCCCTAGCATGTGCTTGGCCCATTTCACATTTCAAATTTTTTTAATGGGAATTTCCATTCACAGTACGCACAGACCATAAGCTTCTGGTGTATATTTTTTCCACCAAAGGGAGGAAGAATGCTACTTATTTTATTGCTAAATGGATTATGAGTTTAGAAGGATACAATTTCCAAATTTGCTTATGTCCCTGGTACGAAAATTGTAGTAGCTGACTGTTTATCAAGATTACCATGCTAGGAGTAAAGAATGGAAGTAAGCATGGTAGAGCATCCAGTAGTGTTAATCAAGATTCCTGGTATCTCAAAGGAGGAGTGGGAGACAGGCATGTGAAATAACATAACTCTGAAATGGGTGAAGGAGAAGATTGCCCAGGGTTGGTCAAACAAGCCAGGTAATTTGGAAGAGAATCTTAGGAGTTTTTGGGCTGTACGTCATGAGCTAAGCACTAATGAAGACGGAGTCATGAGAGGGGATAGAATGGTGCCTCCCGTGGACAAGTGGGACAGGATAGCAGAGTTAGCCCATGAAGGCCTTTTAGGTAGAAGCCTTACTAAATCCAAAGTTAGAGCCACATGCTGGTTCCCAGATATGAACAATGTTGTAGAAAGTACAGGCAAGGAATGTTCGATATGTGCTATGAGTGATAAAACCAAGAGCACAAGAGGTGCACCGTTATCATCTGTGAGTGTACCACTTAATCCTTGGGATAAGCTAGGTCTTGACATCATCAGTCCTTTAAAGTTATCTATGTGGGCAGGGAAATTTATGCTGGTACTGGTAAACTATCATTCTCATTGGATAGCTACTAAAGTGGTCAGCAATACCACCCCGTAAATGTCTTAACTGATGCATTCATGACAGAGGGAGTGCCAAGCATCATTATAACTAATAATGGTGTTCAATTCACATCATAGGAAATGCAAGAGTTTTTGGAAAAAAAGTACATACAACTCTAGGGCAAATGGTTTAGGGGAGCGGGTAAATCGCATGATCAAAGAGCGCATTCAGCTGGCACATATGTCAGCAAGTCCTGCAGACAAGGCTCTTCACAAAATGTTATGGGCCTCAACTCCCAATTTGGTCATTATTGTTTCACTGTTCCTGGCATTAAAGGGCAGACTGCCAGACACAACATTTAATCCAAATTGTCTGGTTCATGGTTAACCAAGATGGGTATGCAGAGACAGGATGAGCAAACAAGTTAAGATGTACCAAGAGGGATACAGCAAAAAATATGATCAAAAGCATGAAAGCAAGAAAGGTAAATGGAGGATGGATGATTGGGTAATTGTCAAACTTCCTGTCTCCTACCAGAATAGTGGAAGTAAATATTCTAAAACAGTGAAAGTGGTCAATGTTAGGAACAATGTTGTGACTCTAGAGGATGGTAGGACATGGAGCATGGACAGAATAATTTCCTGCCCTCATCCTCAGGTTATAGAGTATCCAAGCAAGAAGGCTTGTGAGGTGTTGAGTTCTAATGAAACGTTCCGCAGCATTAGGACTCACACTGTACCTGTTTGGCACAAAGATTATGTCTTCAATTAATTATATGAATGAGAAGTTATAATGTATCACAATGTAATCTTTACTGAAGAAATGTTGATCCTCCATTATGTTCCCCTTTTACTGTGAATAAAAAAACCCTAGGGAATCCCAGGGGAGGGAACTAGAGGCACGGGGTATTCAGGGTGAGCTGGCCCCCATACTAATATGTATACACAAAAGAAGCTACCCTGAATGAAAAAAACGAAACTAAAAGGCAATCTCAATTTCTTTTCACTTACAGGTTTCAAGAAACTCTCTCAGGTAGAGTGTGACACAGGTCCCCCTACCCAGTGGTAATTTCGTACCAACTGTTTGGTAAGATAGGATCCCACATTTCTATTTTCGTCCTGATGAATGTCGCTGACCCTATGGGCCATAAGGGCAGAAACATGTCGACGACTTTTATCACTACGGTGATGGGGTACTAATTCCCCTTCTTCACCGTTTTCATTTTAATATCAAGTAGTTGCCATCTGAATAAATGTATTATTTTGGCGATTACACTGATTTTTAACTATCACTCACTGTCACGGGCCCCCACTTAGGTTTAGAAGTGCCTCCCTGTCTCCAGGTGTAGGCCCGCTCTCTATCAAACATGGGGGCAGATTTACAAGCCCCTTGCGTCACTTTTACGCTGCCGTTGTGTCACTTTTGTGACGCAACGGCAGCGTAAAAAATGCGGCAAATTTACAACGTGACGCATCTAGGGAGATGTGTCACGTTGTAAAGCCCTGCGTGACATTATACCTGTGTCAGGTATAATGTATGCAGGGTAGGCGTTCCTACGCAGGAAAGCCTCGTAAAAGTGACGCAGTGAAATCTACAAGATTTCACTGCGTGACTTTTAGGACGCCACTGCGTCAAAACCTTACGCCTGCTTGAAGCAGGTGTAAGGAGTGACGCAGTGTATTGGGAATAGGCCGCAACACACTTTGCTGGAGTTGCGTCGTGCTTGCGACACGACTCAAACAATGTGTGACTTTTCCGCCAACAGATGCGTCAGAATTTCTGACGCATCTGTCAATCCTTGCGCCATAGTGCGCCGTATTGTAAATACGGCGCATCTATAGTGGCGCAAGGGTTTTTCACGCAGGCGCAGGGAAACTGACGCATCTATACAGATGCGTCAGCTTCTTGTAAATCTGCCCCCAAGTTTTTAGAGAGCGAGGACTGCCGATGATGAAGCATGACACCTGGTGGTGTGTGAGGACAGTCCTTCACTTTTTGTGAGATGCCAGGTACTCTACTAAAAACCTTTTAGTTTCAGTTTTTTCATTCAGGGTAGCTTCTTTTGTGTATACACCCCTTTTACCTGTGCCTGTCCTTCCCTAGAGTTGGTACCTGTCAACATTCTATCGCCAGTTGACTTTGACAGTTGTACTGTTGTACGATTGAGAACTATGCTGCTGATGCAGCTGAGAGGCTGTTGTCTTTTGTCTCAATAAAGTACCACATTTACCTATTGTTAGGCGTTTGACTTTGTAATAGTTTCCCACAATGTGATTGGTTATACCCAGAATCCTGAGGTTAGTGTCTCTCACCATGTCATCCAGCATTGCTGTCTTATGTGCAAGCACTGCTAATGTAGCTGTAAGTCAGACATAAATGGTCATGAATTCCTCATTTGCATGAATTTGTTTCTAGGAGGTCCACATTTGTGGGGTCATCTGGGTTTTGTTGCCAATCCTTTTTTATGCTAGAAAATCCTGCTGCTAGAGACCTCAGAGAAATGGTTTTATCCTCAGTGGAATCTGATTTTAAAGAGGGACCCTTGCATTCAATCACAAGTCTCTTCCCTGTTGTAAGTCCCTGTGGTTGAATGAGAACAGCTGCCTCCTGCCGCTGCTGGGGTTTCTTCTTCCATATAAGTCCTATGCATCTCCCCCTACTGCATCGGCAACGACCTTGTATCGGACTCACTGTTAGTGCCAAGATCTTGCAAACTGAACATTTTTTTATCCTATCTGTACCTCAATAGAGCAAGGGTGCTTTCCTTGGTCAGCATATTGCCACAGAATAGCTTCCTATGCTGTCTTCCACCTAGGAATTCCCAGCTGCATCCAGTAAGTCAGTCTCTGCATCTGCTACTCACGGTCACACATGGCAAGGCTCAACCCAGACCACTGGATAGTGGCACTCCTACTCTGCTTGGATGCATGACTAAAATCACATTCTAGTTCTTCCTTAGCTACTCAGGTAAGGCAGACTTATTTACCACCCAGAGACCCTCCTTCCCTGTACCAGTGCATGGTTTCCCTCACCTCCATTCAACTGTGTGTTGGAAATGGTCTGCTGGAATGACACTGCAGCCTCAGACTGCCAAACCAGCTCCTGAGAGACAGAGAAAGAGAGGCCCACCCTGGATCTGCATCAAAGTGTACCTTCACCCATGCTTTAGTGGCTCCGCACACTGTTCAGATCTTGAACAATAGGTCTACTATGGTGTCTGCTACATAACAAGCTCAAATTACTGTTCTTGATTCTGAAACTGTAGCAGGCTATGTTCTAGTAGGCGTCAGTGTCAGTAAAGGAATCAACATGGATGCAGACTTTCAGTACCTATAACAACATGTGCCTCTAAACTAATAAAACCAAACTCATTCACTCCAGCAGAAGAAAAGACCAAGTCTGCACCACCACAACACTGACAAGTGACCTTCAGGTCATCCATATACAGATATCGCCCATGAGCACCAAGCCCAGTAAGCACAGATCATTTTATCTTGGATAACAAGAATGTCTGTCAAAGAGAGGGGCCCCCACCAGCCAGGGAGCTGTGTTCTTCTGAAAGATTTGTTACTGATAAAAACAGTTCGCAGAAACAGCACCACTATTTCCATCAAAATAGAAAGAGAAGTGAGCATCTAAAATGAACAGCACTCTACATGCCTGCAAGAAGACATCCATGAAACATGAATGGGCATCGGCCACAGTGCAGATTACAGAGACATTACTACTTTGTCAAGGTTATTTTTAAAAGATAGTGACTTAATGCAGGAATGCATCAACCATAAGCAAAGACTCAGAGGGCACTTCACGACTCAGGGCCCGATTCCGATCTTGGTCGGAAGGGCTACGAATCTGATTTGGAATTGCATAAACCGACCGAATCATCCCCCAGTCCGAACGACCAAGTACGATGCGAATATCGCGTCCGCGTTGACCGAATCGTTTACGAACCCGATCCTGTCTGTACAACTCATGCGCAGCTGATTCGTACAGCTCTATGGACTCGGTTTCCTAGCGAGCAAGTACGATGAACAATTCGGACAGCCTTCACGATTCGGTTTGCCCGGATCGAAAAAGCTGCCGGAACCGGTCTTTGGGGGCTCATAGCAGGTCCCCCTTCACCCGGGGCCCTCTGATTCGTGCCCGTGGAGACACCCATGGGTCCCCTCTTCCCACCCATACACAGTGTGGCAGGCACCATGGGGTGTCTACCACATGGTGCACGTTTATCCTAACAACCCCTTTTGTCAATGAGAGCCTGTGTACGCGTCCGGTACACAGGCTCCCATTGAAGTCAATGGAAGTCTGACCGAATCGTATCCGGATGCATTCAAATGCATCATACTTGTTCGGTCGGACTCCCAAGACCCAAGTCGTGCATAAAGCATTCCGGACACTATTCGGTCCCAATGCTTTCCGAACGAGATCGGAATCGGGCCCTCAGTGTTGTCTTATCAGCAATATACTACACTCAGTCCATACATAACATCCATATTCCTCAGTACATCTTCCAACAATGGCTTGCAAAAGTAGCTTTCTGCCTCCCAAAAAGCTCCATGGAGCACTGAAGCTTGTGATTGTTGAGGGGCTAGGAATCTGCACAGTAATATCTGCTCCATAACAAACCTGCTTAGCATTGGTTGGCTCTATTGTTCTCTCTGTCATCCTTCTTATTCAGTAGCTTGCTTTTCTCCTCTTGTGTTTGTCCCTCAAGTGGCGCATATCCTCTTCACCATCCTTTTGATTCGTGGCCTAGTATCCTTCCACTGGTAACATTTAGGCAACTACTTTTTATTTTACACTAAGCACTTCATGAGAGTGCATGTGTTTTCTTGCTCGCTCTCTTTTGCTGTCTCCCCACCCCTAAAATAACGCCATTGTTTCCCCTTCACCTGCCCGACCCCCGCCCCCCCCCTACCTTCTCCTCCATTGCTCCCCTACACCTCGTGGTCCTTAAAGAAATGCTTTCATTCTCATTTTTGGAGGGTGCAGCAGCTGCCATTTGATACCAGGTCAATCTGCAGTACAAAAAGCGCTTTTGGGTGCCTCTGTTGCTTTCCTCACCTCTGCCCACACTGCGTGCTTCCCACACCTGCTCCTCTTTCCTCGCCCAATTCTCCCCAACTCTCGCAGTCCTTTCAAATTGTTTTAAATTTTACTTTTAATTTTTGGGGGGAGGGAATAGCAGCTTGCAGTGGCAGGTGGGCCTCTCCGTATTGCCAAACCATTTTCACACTATGACAATTATTTGTTTTGTACTGTTCCTAGTGATGTCTGCCATCTTCGACCAGTAAATAAAGAAAAAAAATAAGGCTCCCATTTCATTCCTTAGGCGTGGCATGTATAGTGACACATGCACACAAATAATACATATCAGAGGCTGCATCATCATGCCTTTCCATTAATTTCTATCTTTTTTCTTGCCAAGCATTGGCTTTTTGCCGATGCTACACTGCTTCGGAAAAATGCATTGGCAAAGCCAACAGGTCAACAAGATAAAACCTATTGGTTTTGCCAATGCTTGTTTACCCAGTCAGCAACTCGAAGTAGTGTCAGGTCTTCAGAATATCAGCATGGTTGAAAAAGACCTTTTTAGCAAATAAGTGATAAACAAATATAGTATATTAAGTCATTTTCAAAAATCAGGTTTGTATTAATGGGACTCCTGCATGTTTCCAAGAGATGTCTTAAGAGGTGTGACATCCCCAAAGTGCATCCAAACATGGCAAAAAAATAAACCACAAAAATTAAAAGAAGAAAACAGCCTGATACAATGCAGCGCCCAGTCTAGAGCTGTGTCTAAATGAGGGAGAAGAGTCCAAGAAGTTCGGGTGCAGCAGTCTGGTAATGATGTCCGTAGGGGTAGGAGCTAAAATGGTGTTTTAAATTTAAAGGGCTGGAATGGTTGTCTGTGTCCCAAACATGAATTAATACATATTAGGACTTTGAAGAGGAATATGGAGGCAATGTTAATATGAGATCCTTTCCGAGTGTTTACTTTGGAATTTTGCTTTATTTACTTGGGACAGTTCACAACTGATTTTCCACCTGTAGCTCTCACCAATATGCATAAAAAGTGCACAGAATTCCCAGATTCTGATGCACAGCATCAGAATCTGTGGATTATCTCTGTGTGGATTATCTCTGTGTTAATGTTCACTTACAACTGAGAAAAGTCAGCATTTATATGTCCCATGGAAGGGTCATCAGACTGGGTGATACAAATGTGGACACACCCGCAAACGAGTAACTTTGCAGGGGCGTTTCCTCCGTAATGGCGGAGGAGCGTCGGCCCACAGTCCGTGCCTGCAGACGATAAATAAAACGAAATAACACAATGTTATTATCATTTTATTTATGCTGTCTGAGCCCCGTAATACAATAGGTAAAAGGCGGGGCTGGGCATGGCAGGGACCATGAGTAGTGTGCACTCATAAGTGCGCATGTGTGTTTGGCCGGCCGTCCTAGGCCACAGGCTCCAATTCACCGTCTGAGCAGCAAATGAGGCACTCAGAACAATCCTGGCGTTGCTCTCATGTTAGAGTAGCATCTGGATTGGGTGTGGAGCCTGTGCCCTGAGGTCTCATCCCCTTCTGGCTGGCCGACGAGAGGAGCCGCGAGGCAGGCATCAGCAGGAGCGGAGCAGCAGGTAAGTCTTTTTTTTACTTATATTTTATTTCTCCCTCTCCCCAACCCGCTGCCCTCTACACCTGCGGCCGCCCTACCACTTTAGGTAAGCGGTGGCCGTCACTGTAACTTTGTCGATATTCACAAAAGTCTGTAGTACATTTTCAACACTAATTGCTCTTCCACATTTACCTCTGGAAAATGAAGACATAAATGACGCCAATAGTGTGGAAAACTGTCAGCCATCTCACTTTAGCTGGACAAATTGACAAATGGATTTCTCCAAGTGGAAACTGTCTTTTGTATGAAGAATAAAAGCACACTTTTGTCGCACCCCTCCCTATACGTGCAGACTGTCCACACTGCAGGCACTCTGGGGCCTATTCACAAACTGCATTTTGTACTGCACAAAGTAGTAGTACAGTACTACTGCTCACATATGACAAAATGCTACTCACAAGCGTATGTGTGGAGACCTCCGCCTCTCCTATCTTTACTGTGCGGAACTCTCCTCCAATGTGGCTGAAATTTCCAGGCACAAAGGTATACGTTTTTGTAGTAAATGTGGGCGGTACCTGGGGGGCTGAAAAATGGGGACTATTTACTAGTAAATGGGAGGGGTTTAAGGAGGGATAGGGAGAGGTTTCGAGAGGGACATGCTAATACAAACACCATTTCACAAAAGAGTAATACACTTGCTATTCACAAACTACGCTTGTAAAGTTACTATAGCACTAAAGGTGTCAGAACAGTAGTAAATGTGCTCCAGACCAGCCTAGGAATAAGTGGAAATTTTGTTAAATTTTTTTAAATAATTTACATTAATTCAACACATAACCTTAACAAAATTTTATACATCTTAAATAGAAATAGAAATTTTACTGTGCGTGGGATTTTTTATTAACTCTAAACTTCCCTGAATCTGTATGCACCTGTACAAATGTTCTATTGTGTTCTAGCTTACAATTGCTAAGAACATATATACAAGGACTGAAATACGTTTTTTAGGAACTTAGGAATGCTCAGGCAATTTATGGCGACCCTCGGGCAGTCTCATGGGAAATTTGTGAGATGACACGTTTAAGAAATACACACAGCTGTATATGGTTGTTCATAGCATATGATCAGTCATTTTTTTGAGATGTCACTGAAGGTAGTACTGAAATATTTGTGATCCCGTCACACTCCTGGTCCAACAACTATTCTTGAGATGAACCCTTATCACCTATACTCTTCAATTTACTCTTGGAACCGTTAGCAAATGCCTTGAACTCCGCGAACATTCTTTTTCATATGTATGCGGATGACACTCAACTTTATCTGAAAATCACCTCCCCGGAAGACCTCATCTCACTCAACTCAATCCTGATGAACCCTCAAAACTGGCTCACTGACAACTACCTCATGCTCAACACATCCAAAACTGAATTCCTTCTCATTGCTCCCCCTAATCACATTCCCAAGATTGACCTTTGGATGAAACACCTCACAGCCTTCAACTGCTCCCCCCACATTATCGAATCAGCTAAATCCCTCGGAATCACGCTAAACATGCACTTGAATATGAAGAACCATATCAGCAATGCAACCGAGGGAGCTAAATATCAGTTGAGTATACTAAGGAATCTCATACCATTCCTTCCACAGAAAGACTTCAAATTGGCGATACAAGCTCTAGTTTTGCCAAGACTAGACTACGGTAGTTCCACGCTATGTGGTCTCCCCAAACAGAGCCTGGCCCCACTAAGGGCTTCCCTTAATGCCGCAGCTAGATTGATTACTGGGACAAAAAGAAAAGAACATATATCCCCAGCCCTAAAAACCCTAAACTGGTTACCATACGAGGCAAGAATACAGTTAAAAATGGCCTGCATGATGCACAAAGCCCTTCATTTCAAGACCCCCATCTATCTGGCTCAAAAACTAGAACTATCAGGGGGCTGCAGAGCATCACAAAGTGCAAGTACAATGCTCCTGAAATCACAGATTTTCCACAAAAAGAGATCGAGTAACAGAGCCTTCTCAGGCATTGCCCCAAAGATTTGGAACTCTCTTCCTCCGGAAATCCGTACAATCTCCTCCACCGCTTCCTTCAAAAAGGAAGTGAAAAAAACCTAATGCTCAAGTTCCTGCCCTAATAGGCTTTAGCTCCTAGACTTCATTACTGCCTTCTATTTGGTCGCCTTGATTGACTTTTGATATGGTTATATACCTGGGAATAACATTGTTAGCATGCGTTGTACATACATATGTTCGAATATTCCTCACCCATTACTGTGTCCACCCTACCCTTATGTGAAGCGTTCTGATACCTACACGAGTCTTGCACGCATGTTGCATAACTATGTAACGAATGTTTCGCTTCCCAATACTGTATCCCTCTAACCCAAAATTGTGAAGCGCTCTGATACCTGTAAGGGTCACGTTCGCGCTATACAAAACTTTATAAATAAATAAATAAAATGATAACCTGGGCTAACACCTCAAACCATTCTGATTGTGTTTCAATGCTATGTGCTACTACAGGGACACGTTCAGTGGGCCACACACATACACACATCATAGTTGTCTTCATCATGCAGAACTGCAGCGTGCAGGGTATGATCACTATTATTTTCCTTTCAGCGCAGCCAGGCAGTAAAGAGCTCAATATGTGTACAATCACTAGTTCCTTTTGTCCAAGATGCATGTCCTGCTGGGAGCAGTTGGAGAGCAAACTGAGCTCAGTATGATGGTCCTACAATTACAGGAGATGTCCAAAGTGATAAATAATATTTCTATGTCCATGATTTTTTCTCTTGAATATATTTTATAAAATTCTATAAAATGTGTGTTTCTAATTTTATAATGAGGAGTGTTTATCATTTTTTATTTATTTAGGGGAAGTTGTAAAACACCAAGTTGCCTTCAGTCCACTTCATATAACTGAGAAAAGAGGCAGTGCAGGTCAATTGTAACGACTTTTATCAAAAACAATAAATTTGTTTTTCATTTTATCCATGAATTTGGCAACATCTAACAAGATTTTATAATTTCGCAGTTGGTTAACTTGATTTCTTGAATGGCTGTCATTCTTCATGTTTTAGTTGTTAATGACTACCTAATATCAGTCAGTGTAGTAGTGGCTAATACCTGTCTATTGTTCTGTCTATAACTGAAAGGTAAAAGCAAATGTAGGTTGTGCCCAATGGTATTATGATCTAATGTTTCAAAATCTCTTCATGTTGATTCTCAAATAAAAGGGGCGAGCACTAAATCATAAACTTATAATTTGCATAGCACCACTCATTTTTTATAATTTACAAAATGTGGGGAACTTCCTTTCCGTGCACCTCCAAAAAATGGCAGTGTTTTAGACATGTCTCCACTTAACATTACCCCACTCTCCTTTCCTGTATTTGCTCATGTAGGACATTCCAAAACGCTCACCGATAATTTATTATGGTCCTGGTTAAATGCAAAGAGCGTGTAATCTTCCATTTAGAAAAATGTTAAATAAAATATTGTACAGTTCCATTTATAAGTGTGAGTTTAGAAGAGGAATAATGGTGAGAGTCTCATTGAAAATGTTTGCGAATATTTACAATGCAAGCCAAATGTAATGGGTGTCCACAAGAATCTGCAGATCTCAGTTCTGTGATTTAAATTCTGTTTCAGAAATTAAGGATAATAGTGTAATTCCCCAAAATGAATGTAATCGACTGCTTGGATATCTAAGAGACAGAGAGAGAGAAAGAAACAGTATGAAACTTCATAAGTCAACAACAAATGAATATATCACACCAAAGGCACTTATAGCTTACAACTCACTTGACGAGAACATACTGTGACTAGCCCCAATCCTACCAAGAATCAGGCCTGGAAATGAATGGCCAAGGAGCGGATCCGAGACTTCCAGAACGGAGCGAGGCAGCACATTGGTTCAAAAGAATCATTATATAGGTTGCTGCAGGAGCTGATACAAACGCTGTTGAGGTGCTGCCTAGATGTACAGAGGCAGTACGCTTCTGGATACGGAGTAAAAACAGGTAAGGAAGCAAAAGAAGTTAGTAGGCACAAAAGGATTAATGTAAAACAGAGGATAAAGACTAAGGGCTTCAAAAGACAAGCAGAAGGATAGAACTGAAAAAGAGTAAAAATAGCAAATAGTGACGGATCGCAAAAGGTGAGTGGAGTGATGCACTGACAATAGTGAAGTAAGCTGAAAAAAAAGAGGAAATGCTGCCAGGAGCCAGCCTATCAATCAGTGGATTTGTAAAGCGCGGCTAATCACCCAGGAGGGTATCCAGGCAATAGGGAACAGGGAGTTGTGAAGCGATCAGTTGAAAAGCCAAATTCCAGAAGAGAGGTGGAGCTTCGGAGGTGCAGAGGGATATCATTCCATGATTTCGTCCGAAGGTAGGAGATGGAACATCCTCCACTGTTGCTCTGGCGATTGCGAGGGGTGTGAGCAAGGGACAGGGATGCGGATCGCAGATGTCTGGAGGGCTGGTGGAAGTTCATGCAATGGTTGATGTAGGCTGGATCTTGGTTGTGCAGGCCCTTGTAGGTGTGGATCAACATCTTGAAATGGCATCTATTCTGTACAGGGAGCTAGTGGAGTTTCTTGAGGGGAGGTGTGATGTGGATCCATTTGGAGAGGTTGAGGATGAGTCTGGTAGCAGAGTTCTGAATGATCTGAAGTCTCTTCAGGAGGAGGGTGGTGATTCCTGCGTAGAGTGCATTGCCGTAGTCCAGATGGCTGGTGATTAGGGCCTGGGTGACAGTGCGTCAGGTGTTGATGGGGAGCCACTTGAAGATCTTCTGTAGCATGCAGGGTGTGAGGAACCAGGCAGGGGAGACTGCGTTGATCTGGAATTTCATGGTAAACTTGCCGTCCAGTATTATTCCAAGGCTTTTTGCATGTTCGGTCGGTGTGGGTGAGGGTCCTAGTTCCGCTGGCCACTACGAGTAGTTCAATGGGGAGGGGTTGGTGATGAAGATCAGCACTTCCGTTTTGTCCGTGTTGAGTTTCAGACAATTGTTTTTCATCCAGTCGGCGATGCTTGTCATACATCTGTGGAAGTTGGCTCTTGTGGTGGTGGGGTCTTCTGAGAGCAAGAGGATGAGCTAGGTGCCGTCTGCTTAGGATATGGTGTTTATTCCATGGGGTTTGACAATGTTGGCCAGGGGGTCATGTTGGTGTTGAAGAGAGTGGGGCTGAGGGACGAGCCCTGTGGAACACCACAGATGATGTCTTTGGGCTTGGAGGTAAACAGTGGTACACAGACTTTCTGGGTTTTTCCAGTAAGGAAGGAGGCGGTCCACCTGAGGAAGTTTCCTTGAATTCCGATGTGATGTAGCCTCTTGATCAGGGTGTGGTGGGATACGGCACCGAATGCTGCTGAGAGATCAGAGCCACCGTTTCTCCTTGGTCGAGGAGGGTCCTGATGTCGTCTGTGGCTGCAATTAAGGTGGTTTCTGTGCTGTGGTTGGAACAGAATCCAGATTCGAGACCCAGCGTCAGACCTATAATGCCCCAGATGTTCCACTCACAACCCACAAGTGAGAGCTTGCCTAGCTTTCATGTACTCGTCCTCCATACTCGCCAAGCCTGCCCTCTTCTAAACTGAAAGGAGGGTCTAAACCCTGCATGTCGGGGTAAAATTACTGTGCTTGCGTGAGCTTTCCTGACAGTCCTGAAAGTTGGTTTAATTAGTACAATCCACACTTTTCCAAAAGCTTAATTTTAGATTGGTGTACAAAAGGCTTTAAGAATTTACCCTTTAGAGAGCGACTGTACATACAATTTACTAATGTAATCATGCACAACCAACAGCTAAAGATATTGAGAAGTGATATTGGGCTCCTACTTTTATTCACTAAAAAAATGAATTGTTGTGCCTTTGATTGTGTCTTACTGTGGGTCTGTATTAGAAGTCAGTTTTGAAAAAATTTATGTTTTTTTCCAATATTACAGAAACTGGTGATATTTCGTAATCCAAAGGATGCTGCAGTATCATCATTTCATTTTCATTGTAAAAGTCCTGCACTGCCTACATACAGTGACTGGAACGAATTCTTCCAAGACTTCTTAAGTGGGAATGGTACAGTAAACGTTATCCTTCTGTAAACGTATCAGTGTCATGCTTTTGAAATAATTCTCTTGTTTACAAAAGTGACTATTGTAATTAACTAAAAAACAGGTCTATGAAATATATGGTACACACAAAGTATCAATTGAAAACAGGATATTGAAAGTAAAAACACAGTTTTAATCCTTATAGCATCAGTGATAATATATGTTCTTTTTTCTCTCTTAAAACCTTTTTTTTTTAAAATAACAAGCTAATATAAAAAAATTATTCGGAAATTAGAATACAATAAAATACCTAACTGTTCTATCATACAATTGTAATATCTTGATATCTGTAACATCTTGAGCATGAAATAGTATACATGTCAAATACAGTAACACAGCATTTACCAAACTCTGGGTCGTGCCCTAGCCGATTTCTGGTGAGTCATGAATGAGCAATAAATAAAGCTCTCTTTACATTTTGTATTTAGCTTGTCACATTTGCTGTGCTTCAAATACAGAGGTCAAATGTCAGGTTATGCTACTGACAAATTGCTGCTTATTCTTTTAACAGAGGATTGGTGTTTACTTTTCTTTCTCTGTCTGCAAAGTAGAGGGAACTATGTGACAGTCTTGCTGGGATACAGGGAGACTGAAAGGAAGAGATATAGGATGTCATTTTTTGTAACACACAACAAAATTTAAATACCTGTAAATTAACTGTACACATTTCTGAATATTTTAGCATTTAGGAAAGTAAAAATGAAGCACATTTTTTTGTAATTCTGAAGTGTGATTGATACAAAGATTATAATAGGATCAAAACAATCAAGACACTTTTACTTAGTGATGTACACATGATAAATATTCACTAAAACCTGATTTCACACATTATCATTTGCATGCTAGTTTTATCAAGTAAACTTGTAAGTCTGTGCAAATTTAGTAGTCATTTAAGTGGAAGAATGTGCTGTCTGTAAATGACAATGTGCTACAGCACAATGCTTCAGGAATATTTTTGTGACAGTGTGTTCCAAAATGCATCACCAGCTACATACCACTCTCCTGCTGAATACATTTGCAACACATTATGTGAAACTAGGGTTTTTGACAATCCCTATGACTTCAGTGATGTAACATTGATGTCAGCACCCCTACTCAGAAAATTGTTCCAGTATCACTGGTGCAAAGAGACTGAACTATGGGGCAGATGTATCAAGCATTTTTGCGTTCGCAAACGGGCAGATTCACAGAATCTGCGGTTTGCGAACGCAAAAATTGCTTTTCCGATGCAGCAAACCTAATTTTGCGAATCGGTAACCTGTTACCGAATCGCAAAATGGGTTTGCGATTCGGTATTAGGAAGGGCATGTTTAGGGCGTCCCTTCCTAATACCGAATCGCATTGGTATGTATGAATGTTTTGTGACCGCAATTGCGGTCGCGAAACATTTGCATTTTACCCCCTACTTCAAGGAGGTGGTAACCCATTCGCAAATGGGAAGGGGTCCCCAAGAGACCCCTTCCCCTTTTCGAATGTTTGTAAAACTATTATTAAGAGCAAGCAGTGGTCCCACGGACCACTGCCTGCTCTTAAAAAATGAAAAGAAAACTTTTCATTTTTCGTTTTGTAAAGCATCTCGTTTTCCTTTAAGGAAAACGGGCTGCTTTACAAAAAAAAAAAGATTGCTTTATTAAAAAGCAATCACGGACATGGTGGTCTGCTGATTTCAGCAGGCCACCATCCCCGTGATTTTTGCGATTCCTAGGGAGTCGCAAATTGCGACCTACCTCATTAATAATCTTGAGGTAGGTCATTTGCGATCCCCTAGGAATCGTAAAAGGTGTACTATACACCTTCATACATTGCATTTTGCAATTTCTTACTTGTGAATCGCAATTAGGGAATCGCAAAATGCTAGCTACATACATCTGGCCCTATGTCCCTAAGTCCAGTTTTAAAACAAACCCTTGCAAGTATTTCGATGCAAAATTCCTGGTGAACCTTCCAGGTTTTTTTGCTGCTATTTTTTTGCTTTCCATAGCCATTTCAATAGAGAGCATTTGCTCACTAAAGGTGATCAAACACAATCATCACACATGTGTATGACTTTTACACATAAACTGATTGAGAAATATGTATGTGGCCTAACGACCAGAGCTGCTAACTTTGAGTCTGCAACCAGGTTCAGTTCCTGATGTTGGCTGTGGGGCAAATCACTTATTCTTCTGGTGTTCATGTAAAGTGTTGCAATGCCCTTGGCCAGTGTTTGCACTATATAAAACTGCAACATATACGGAGTCCAAAATGCACCTCTGCTTCTCGGTTTAACACAAAACTTTATATGAGGCCTTACCCCATGATCTGCTGCAGAAGGGTTTGTCAAATGTGCTAAAATCACTGGAATCAACACCAGTTTTTTTCAGAAGTCTTGTGATTTTAGTGAACAGATGCCACAGGTAAGCACCCCACTTTGAAAAGTGTTCCGGCTCCAGTGCAGTTCAACATCTGCCACTTTTATGGGACAATCAATATCTTTGCCAAAGTCTGATAAAGACATATCGAAGGGCATAGTCAAGGTCCTGATATTTACAAACAATTGCTGTTGGAAAGGAATGCAAGAAATACTAAAGACTGTGTTATTTTGGTAAATTCACAGCATTTTGAAAGGATATCTACCATCACAATGAAAAATCACTCACAGCTTATGCCCCTTGAAGCTAAGCGGATTATGAAAGTTTGTTGTTCTAAAAATTGGTTTGTGGTTCTGAAAAGTTTGGGGAGCACTGCAATGACAAATTATGTTAAATATCAGGATCAAATAATAGTTTACAAATAGCATTTTATGGCTACATAAAGAAATAGAAAAAGTAGGAAATGGCACAATTAAAGGATAAAAAGTCAAGGGGTATGGCTTTAAATTCTATTTATACGATATTAAATTGAGCTTTGTGAAGAATATAACATGTATTCCACCCGCCTCCTGCAATCAGCAAACTGCTCCATAATAGTAAAATTGCATGCAAGATAAAATACTTATAGAAACATACATTTTCGGGACACTTTCAAGACCTCATTAACCTGCAAGCATTTACCATCAGTAATAAAAGAAGCTCTAGATACAAAAAGTCAAGGTTCTCCAGTGTAGGTCACATTTGATGACACATTATATGGAAGTATTAAACTTACCAAGTCTTTGATTATGGTAACACATCCCACTATATGTTGTATGATATATTAGCATTATTTTCAAGTTGGAGTAATTATTGCAAACAGCGAACTATAATGTCCAATAGTAAATAAACAAATGTACTCTTTAAAAAAGAATCAATCCATGACCAATGGAAACAAACACTATTGAGAAAGGGATAGAAGACCTGCTTACACCATTCAAACAGGTTGTAGAACATCCCTACACAAACCTCATTTAATCTGGCTTCACCAAAGCAGGTAAAATTGTCTCTATTGAAGCACCAACCATCACAGTAAAGTTACAACTAACCTGTAGATTCGAATGTTACTGCAAGAGCAACCAACCACTCTCCTTCTGAGTCAACAGTGCTGAATTTATACAAGAGTGTTCTTAAGTCTACCGGTGAAAGAGGAAAAGGGGGACAGAGATATGAAAGAAGACACACGAGACATTATTAGCTGTAGTCACAAAGCTTGTCTCGTCAAATGGAAAATAATGAAGGTGTTGTGCTGTCTCTCACAAGTGGCAGGTCCATTTTATTAAACAGAATGCAAGACTACTGCTACTGTCTTCTCTTTGATCAATTTCAATTGCTTGCAGTTTTCTCTTTTACATGCATTTCACAGAAATGCAAAATTCTACAGAAACTGGCAAAATTCCCCAAGAATCACTCTGGCAACAGGTGCATTACAGTAAACACGTAACATATGAATGGCATAGGAACTTTATCATTATAGAGCTAAGGGAATCATACTGTCGGAGCCTTTACAGCCGCATCGTAATTGGCTGTTCGGTTTCCTTTCCGACCGCCTCATTACGATGGAGGCGGTCGGAAAGGAAACCAGACAGTCATTCCGACTGGCTTCCGATGGGCTAGGTGAGCCGTCCGCCAGTCGGAATGCGGCCTGTAATCTCAAGAGCATCTCTTTCTGCCCTTGAGATTACGATGCACGATTTCCAACATGGTTTCCATGTCGTTCTGTCCGACATGGAAACCATGTCGGAAAGCGTGTTTGGGGGCTCCCAGCAGGGCCCTCTTTGGTGCTATGGCCTCCGGTCGGAGGACGAGGGGGCATCTATGGTGCCCCCTGTTGATCCCTGCACCTTGTGGCAGGCACCTTGAGGTGTCTGCCACGGGATGCGGGATGAACTGCACCTGTGGAAGGAAGGGAAGGGGAGGTCTTTTAGAGAAGTGCCCTCACACACCCCGGAGGATGTCATGCTTCATCATAGGGCCCAGAGCCAGGGTAGGACGGATGCAAGCTGTTCTGTCTCCAGGCTAACAAGAGCAACTACGTGCTCTGCTTCCCCCGTCAGCCCTTGACCTTAATTCTTTTGGTCTTTTCACCCCGGTATGACTTAATCTGGGGTGTCCTACTGCTTCTGGCTATCAGTAATCATTAAACTGATCCAGGCCTGCGGCAGTGCTCAAATGCACAGTTTTTAACTACACTTCCGGTCCTGATGAAGTGCCACTAGACCCGTTAGGGGCTCCATAGGCATGAAACATGTCGACCCATAGCACCACCTTACCCCTGTAGGACCATCATATCCATTTAGGGGCCCTTCAATTTTAATTAGGCTAGCGCTCCCAAAGAATAAACATATCAGTTGGCCTGCCCTAGACTTATTTTAACCCACCTATTCACCGCACTACCCAGCCCACACACCCGAACTCACCCAACGGCTTCATCAAAAGATCTCCGCCAAAGAGCCCCGTTTGTGGGTGCCCGTCGGGCATTGCAGCGCCGGCCTGACGAGGAGCAGGCCCTATGATGAAACATGACATCCTCCGGGGTGTGTGAGGGCACTTCTCTAAAAGACCTCCCCTTCCCCTCCTTTCCTTAGGAACTGCACACCACTTTGTTAACTATTGCCCCCCTGGAGCATGTGTGCAGGACCTGCTTAAACATAGCTCCTGGTTCCTCTTGTTTAAGACATGAACTGCACCTCCCATTTTACTATGGGAGCATGCATTAAGCCAGTTTACAGCCGGAATGCATGCTCTCATAGTAAAATATAGGAATGCGACCGAACAGAGTTCGGTCGCATCCTAATGGGGCGGCTGGGACCGGCGACCAGGTGTCGGTCGGTCCCATGACCGATGCGGTGTCGGGCAGAAATGATTCCACCCAACATCGTAATGACTCCCCGTAGTTGTTTAAGCTCCACAACTTAAAGCACTGAGAAGATACAAAGGATCACTCAGGATTAGTAAATTAGTGTGTGAAGGCCCAAGAGGCATTCATAGCCCAACTTAGAAGAAGAGGCAGAGTTCCAGTATGCAGATGCAAAGGACAGTTCAAAAATCCAACAGTAGTTTCACAGTCCAAACAAATAAATCTAACTCTCCCTGCCTAATAACTAACCTGAGGCCTCTGGAAACAGCTCTGGAAGGAAATTCTTTCAGTTCCAGCGATGTGAGGAAATTCTTTGACTGGACGCTGCAGAAATTCCAAGATGTGCCTGAAGCAGAAAACCTCTGTGAATATGAACCGGTTGGTCCGACTTGAAGATTATCTCAGCCTGACACAGAGGAATACAGGTGAAAAACTGAGCCCATGCAAAGACTTCCTCTTATTATTATGGAGAAATATGAAGCACCTGGCCACTCCCTGGCTGCATCTTTTAAAGACTATGGGATCAGGAAATCCTGCAGTATGTCCTCCAGTCCTGGCTCCTCCAATCCTGTGGTGGATCCTCATGTCCCACTGTAGCCTGGCTCTCAGACGGGGCACACTGGCATGGGTATTGTTGGGGTGCCCACTTGAGTACAGACTTGGCTGTGTTGCTAATGGGGAGTCACAACTTGGCAGCACACATGTGGCAGCCACAATCCTGGGCAGCATGACTCCTATGATGCCTGAGCAGATGACATCCTGAGTGGCAATACACTGAGCAAGTAGTGGAACGGGTGCCCACTAATGCCCAGGAACAGCAGTGGATGGGATGAGAGGGGCAGCAGGCACTTGTAGCAAGCGTTGACACCATTACCTGAGCATAAAACTTTCAATCTAGATTTATCAGTGAAATAAGTCTATAATTCCTACATAATATTAGGTCTTGTTCATACTTCAGTATTTGTAACAACATTACTTCAGAGCTACTTAAAGAAGAAAAATGGTTATCCACTGTGTATTTAAGGGTGCATTCTTCTGAAACTGTAGAATTCCCCCCAACAAAAATTCCATTTTCATCTATAATGTTCTTAACAATTGATTTTCCTTTTTAATTAAGTTTCAGTTAATTGGCAAGTAACTTTCCAGGCCTACTTTTGCAACTCTCCCCAGGATCTTTTCTTTTTTGTCTTAACATCAATAAACTGATTCAGGTGATGTAATCTTTTAATATTATAATATTATGAAGAATAACTTAAGATTCTTTTTTGGACAGCCTATTTTAATTTGAAACATAGTTAATAATAAAACCAACAGCCAGACCCTTATAGGAATCTCAAAACCTCAGATAATGATGAATTTCGTATGCCATTTAAGGTAAAAAGTTCATTCCGGACCTCCTCAAAACATTAATGAATGTGGTCTCTGTCTACTATAGCCTAACTTTCCTCATAAAAACACCCAAAACCACAATAACAGTAGCATGATAAGAAATTAATTTAGCCTTGATCTCTGCATTTCTCAAATTTCCGATAAGGTTTTTGCTAAGAAGAATGTAATCAAATCTAAACTGGGAATTGTGCGTAGAATAGTCATTTTGTTTTAAACATTTTCTGCATTGAATTGCGAACAGATTTCAATTTTAGAATTTCTGTATCAACTCAAAATAATTTTCACTCAGGTGAGACAATATCTTTAGTGAAATGCAGTTCATGAAATACATATTAACAAAAAGAAACCTCCGAAATGTAAAATACATACTGAAGTACCATTATAGTCAATGCATCCAAAACCCATCTTCCTTCCAAATCACTTTCCTGAAATATAACCTTTAGATTTAAAGACTTTTGGCAAGGAAGTTGTATCCTATTTTTATTATTGCAGGTCAAAGAAGAAATAGGTTCACCCACCCAATTTTTAACATCCTCTCCTGACAAACAAGTCTCCTATAAAATAACTACTTGTGTTTTAATTTTACCCATTTGAGACATCACTCTTTTCTTCATAATGGTTGTTTAAGCCCTTGACATTTCAACACGTTACATAGAGCATTTATGTATGGGCCAAAATTGCATGCGTAATATATATAAAGTTTTAAAAACTTTGATGAACAACAATAAAAACATTAATGTTCTTAAACATTAGAACTCCACCTGAAAAGAAATTAAGGTAACTGAAAAAGGAAAGGAGACACATAGGAAACATCATTATAGTTATAGAATATGCAGTAGTTTACCATAAAGCCTCTAACTGCATGCACTAACCATTAAAGATCACAGCTAAAAATGGGAGTGGAGAAAAATCAAAGATCAGAGGCAGCTCTCTCCATACTGTCTGGCCAACAATGAAAGACACTTCTGAATTGTTCTGTGAGTGGGCGCATGAATGCTCGAATGGGTTCTGCTAGCTTTCTTCCCGTTTTCTGCCTTTTTTCTGCTCACTTATGACCTTCATTTTGCCTTTTTCAGCTTGTTGCTAATCTTTATTTTTCCTCTTTCTGCTAGACCTGGGGGGAGCTTGTGGAGTTTCACTCCGTGGAATCCCGTGGAGTTACCGAAAAACTCAGCAGACTCCGCCACCCCTAATTGTAATTGTATTTATATAGCGCTTACTACCCCTGACGAGGCATCGAAGCACTTTTCAGCGAGTAGCATGCTACTCCAAAACCCAAAAAAGATTAGTGGTGAATTAGCATAGGGAAATATGAATTAATTTGAGTGGTGAACATGTGAGTCTGTTAGTTGGATTGAAAAGGATAATGGAGGGATAGAAGAGGGAACAGTCTAGAAAGTGTTTTTTTGGGAGATCATAGTAGTAGGAGGAGGTTTGGGATGAGTAAAGGAGAGATGGAGGATGGTAGAGTCTCAAGACATGGGTTTGGGCGGTCTGAGTGGTAAAATGAGGTCTCAGATGAGTCTAAGTAGGGATATATGAGAGAAGAATTTAGAAATGGTAGTTTGGGACATCTTAGTAGTAAAATGAGGTTTTGTTGATGCAAGGAGGGATAGAGGAGGGTTTATTTTGGAGATCATAGTAGTAGAATGTGTTATTTTGGAGATCATAAAATGTGGTTTGGGATGAGTCAGAAAGTGGAGATAGAAGATATACTGAGAGCAGTATAGGGTGAAACATAGGGTAGTGCATTGGAGAGACAATTTTTTTTTTAAACAGTAATAAAGTAATAAATATATAGATACATAAGTACATGGAAGGAATACATGTATATGAAAGGTAATATATCAAGATTTAAGTTGTATTTATTAAACACAGAATTTCTTTTTTTTTAGTCTGCAACTTTCAAAAACCGCTCGATCTGTCCGCCCAGCAGTCACTGCATTCGCCCGGGGTCCTAGCAACAACCAGACAGGACCGCCACTTTTGTCGGTGCCTTGGTGTAATCACTAGAATACATGCCCAATTCCCAGGTTTCTGCACCACATCGAAAAATCAGTGTATATATCAAGGGGGACGGCCCGTTTTTGACCCCAGATCTGAGCGCCATACCCAAACAGAAGCCCTAACCCATTCTTCTACATTCGGAGGAAGCGGATCTAACCACTTCTTACAAATTTCTCTTCTTGCAATTAGAATCAAGTAGAAGAGCAGCCCTCTCTGCTGCCGCCATAAGAGATTGCTCATTATCTCATCCACTCCCACGAGAACAAGCATCGAACTCATATTAATCTCCATACCAAAGATATCTTTCAAGGTGAGTTCTATTCCTCCCCAGTAGTCCTTTAACCTGGGGCACTGGAAGAAGATATGAACGTCGTTGGCTTTCACGCAACCACACCTTTTACACTTGGGCTGAGGCAGGGGGGCGAACGTAGCAATTTTAAATGGTGTCCAATAGAGCCGATTAATAGTAAAGAAGTGGTTCTTCTTTAGATTAGTTGGTTTGACGACTGAGTAGAGGAGCCTCAGGGAGTTATCCCATACAGGTAGCAAATCCATCTCCTGGAAAGCTTCTCTCCAGACTGAATGAGGAGGCATTGACTTTTTATCTTCAGCATCTAGAAGTTTCCCATACCACCTTGCAACCTCCTTACTCTTAGGTCTTACATCGTGAAGGGATAACTCTAACTCCCAGTCACCCCCTATCTCCTGTTCAGAGGCCACAAACTAGGAGGACAATTGGATAAATTCATACCTAGACAAGTCATTCCTAACTTTTGCTTTTAAAACTTTTTTTCTCTCTTTTGAAACTGACCTGTACGGACTTGATCGGCCACCATGCTGCTTTCTTGGATATGCGGACGTTCGCGAACAGCCAATTTGAGTACACGCGCAAGAACCGGCTTGACATATCTGGCGTTGCATTATATTGAGCTGATGGTTGAAAAATCAATACTGACCTTCATAATCGTCTTCTTGTCCTACTCCTGATATAAGAGTGGAGTTTTAATTATTTTTCTGTTACCTTGCCAAATATCAGGGCTAAAGGTGTTATTTGGATCGCACATTTGAATATTTATTTGATTTGTGTCTTCACTGCCAAGTTACTATTGCGCCTGAAGAAGTCTCTGTGTGAGACGAAACGCGTTAGCTATGGCTTTGTGGATTTTAATGAAAACACAATAAAGAACAGTTTTATACAAGAAAAGATCGCATCTACAAATTGGAATTCTCTTTGTGTACACATTATCTAATACATTATGATATACGTATCTATGGGGTGCTGAACCTAATGTGTCATGTTTTAAGGGAATCTTTTCTCTATTTAGGAGTGTAAAGGGAGTGCTCCTAGGTTCTTTGCACTCAGCAATAATAGGAATTAATTGCTATATTTTCACAAAAAACTTTGCTGTCAGGTGCGGTATGTTATAGCCTCTTCCCCTTTTCTGGTTTGTGTAAAATCTTCTTTAGATTAGTTGGTTTGACGACTGAGTAGAGGAGCCTCAG
This sequence comes from Calotriton arnoldi, assembly GCA_963921515.1. Taxonomy (NCBI): domain Eukaryota; kingdom Metazoa; phylum Chordata; class Amphibia; order Caudata; family Salamandridae; genus Calotriton; species Calotriton arnoldi. The sequence continues at coordinate 273,541 of CAWUFW010011967.1, read as the reverse complement.
GGAGTTATCCCATACAGGTAGCAAATCCATCTCCTGGAAAGCTTCTCTCCAGACTGAATGAGGAGGCATTGACTTTTTATCTTCAGCATCTAGAAGTTTCCCATACCACCTTGCAACCTCCTTACTCTTAGGTCTTACATCGTGAAGGGATAACTCTAACTCCCAGTCACCCCCTATCTCCTGTTCAGAGGCCGCAAACTAGGAGGACAATTGGATAAATTCATACCTAGACAAGTCATTCCTAACTTTTGCTTTTAAAACTTCCCAAGGATATAGCCCCTCACTTGTCATCAGATCTGCCCAGGTTGCAATACCCGCCCTCCTTAATGGGAGACTTAAGCCATATTTCATGCATGTCGGAGTACCGGGGAAATCCCACACTGGGGCAAAGTCAGAATAATAGCCTAAGCCCAACATTCTCCTGATTCTTATACCATAAATTCAGCGCAGATCTCAAGACTTTTAAACAAACTTTCTTGAAACATCTGGGGGCACCAAACTTATACAAAAAGCCCTCCCCGCACAGATCTCTCACCATTTCTCCGAGGACCTTCCCCCAAGAGGTATTGTCTGGCTTCCCTAACATCATCCGCACTTTTTTAAACTGAAACGCTACGCAGTACAGATTAAAATCGGGGAAAGCCAGACCTCCCTTATCAAGGTTATGTCTGAGCTTTTTCCATGCCAACCTAGACCCCTTATTAGCCCAGATGAAGCTGACTACCTTCCCCTGAATTTTATCGATGCTAGATTTTTGGAACACAGGAGGGATAGAGTTAAAAAGATAAGTCAATTTAGGGAGGATCACCATCTTTATCAGATTCACTCGCCCGAAAATTGTTAACTGTAAGTTTTTCCACCTAGCAAGGAGACGATCAATCTCTCTAGTTACCCTTTGCAGGTTGCGCTGGGGAATTTCATCCACCTTATTTACGATTGAGATCCCTAGATACCTGAGGTCCGAGCTAACTCTCCCACCCCAGCCTTTAACATTTCAACACATTACCTCAGTTTTAGAGGCATTCACTGAATATCCCAAGAGGGCGCCTAATTCTGCTAGCAGATGTTCTCCTCATGGGACAGTTGTAGCAGGATCTGCTGTGTAGATCAGTAAATCATCTGCGTACAGCGCAACCTTACTGCTGTAGAAGGGAGAGCTAAACGGGACAACCTGTCCGTCTAATCTTAAAAGTTGCGCCAAAGGCTCTATATAGATGTCAAACAGAAGAGGTAATAGGTGATAGGGGGCAGCCCTGCCGTGTTCCTCTTAATATACTAAAACTAGGAGTCAGAACGCCATTTAAAAGAATCTTCGCTGATGCCCCCTCATACATCGTCTGGAGTGCATATATGAAACCCGGACCAAATCCCATAACTCTCAAGATCTCCCAGAGATACACCCAAAACACTTGATCAAAAGCCTTGGCTGCATCTATAGCGATCACCGCCAAGGGAACCAAGCGTGCCGTGGCAAGATCTACTGTACCAATAAGTTGTTGCGTCAATTCCTGTATCTGCCTCCTGTGGATAAAACCCTTCTGGTCTGAGTGAATCAGCTGTGGGGCAAACTTTGCCAATCTCTCCGCTAAAATACTTGTGACAATTTTATAATCTGCATTCAGCAGGGAGATTGGGCGATAAGAATCGCCCGTACTGGGATCTTTAGAGGGTTTTAGGATAAGGACTATAGTGGCCTCCTTCCAAGATCTAGGGATACATCTGTTCTGACGATATATTGAATTAAAATTAAACAGATTTTCCAGAACTGGAGCCAGTTCCTCTATTAAAAGTTTATAAACTTTGTTCGGCAGGGCGTCCGTACCCGCAGCCTAACCGTTCCTGCTTTTAGCTAGACATGAACAGATCTCTTCCTTGGTTATAGGGACGTCAAGTCCCTCCCTACTCTCCATTGTCAAGCTTGGCAATTGTGCCATACTTAGCCAAGTTTTAAGAAGATCTTGATTGGGGGAAACCTCCTCTGTATATAATTCATTGAATAAGGATACAAGATAAGCTTGCATTTCTTCCATCTTATCTGAAACATCCCTCCTTGAATTTATTACCAACTGTCTAATGACATTCCTTGATCTATCTGCTCTAGCTTTCCACGCTAATTATGCTCCTGCTTTATCCCCATATTCAAAGTTCTTCATACAACCGGCTTGCCACTGCGCTCTGCATTTTTGATCCATTTTAATCCTATAGTTTTGCCTTGCCTCTTCTAATAGACTCTGTGTCTGTTCCCTTGCAAAATTTGGCCGGGAGCCAAACCGCAGGAGATCAGCCTCCAACGATCCAACTTTATCCTCCAATCTCTTAAAACTTAATCTCTCAGAGTTTGTTTTAAGAAACACAGATTTTGCAGCACCCCTCTAATATATGCCTTAAAGGCATCCCAGACTACATCTAGAGAGGTGGACCCAATATTATCAGTGAAATAAGCCGTGCTTCCCGGTTTTAGCGCCTCAGCAATCTCTGGATCAGAAAGGATGGCCCTTTTTAGCGTCTATCTTGGCCTGGGCGATCTACCATACCCCACTAGAGACATGATAATCGCAGCATGATCCGAGATATGACCAAGTAGAGTGCTCATTGTTGTTATTGTATCTATAATCGCCCTATCCGCAAAGAAGTAATCTAACCTGGAGAAGTGACCATACGTTTTACTGTGGAAAGTGAAGCCTTGTCTGGCTCCCATCCTGTGCCTCCATGCGTCCAATAACGGCAAATCATGCAGCATATCTTTAAGGGCCTGCCACACGAGGGGCATGATCATGGCTCTTCATATTAGACCTATCCTGTGTTGGGTCAAGTAAGACATTGATGTCCCCCCTGATTACTATTGGGGATGCAGCCTCCATTAAATTCCATTCTAAGTTAGATAAATGGGACGGGTCATCAATGTTAGGCCCGTAGAAAACAGCACATACTAACTCAGCGCCTCCACAGCCCAAGGTTGCTATTATCCACCTCCCGGAGTTGTCAGTTTTAGAAGATTTTATAACACATCTAGCCCCCCTCCTTATTACAATTGCTACACCTTTACAGTGTTCAGTCTGCTCTGACACTAAAAAGCACTCTATCCACCGGTATTTTGAGAAGAGGGCTTGGCTTTTGCTAGCATCTAAGTGAGTTTCCTGTCTCAGGCTAACATGCGCTTTACTTTCTTCCAGGTATTTCATTACTAACCTCTGCCTACACTTGCCCCTTAATTCATTGACATTCCAGGTCAAAACAACTTGTTAGCCCCCCTCATCTTGATGATTAGGCACTAATACTACGCAGAACTGCCACTGTATATCCATACATACTGGTGATATTGAGGACTTATTTTTTAAGACTTTTTCCCCACTGCTCCCCACCTCCTGCCCATCCTAACTCCCTCCCCCAACCCCAGCCCCGTGCCCTCCTCCCCTCCCACCCCTGGGGAACCCTCCCTAGATTTTTAGGCATATAGCCTAATGGTCTTCTCTCATCTGGAAACCATCAAGATAGTAAGATCTGTATCAGGTCCTACCTCTCCCCTTCCTCCCCGCTTTTTGTAAATTAAATTCAAGGGCCTACTCCTTTCCGAATTACATCTATCAAAGTGTCCGCTTCCTCCACTGAACGATGATTGTACATGTGATTGTCCCACATTATATGGAGAGAGGCCGGAAATTTCAACTGTGCTATAGCTCCCAGCTTATTCAGCTCCTCCATCCTCTTCCCCAACTCTCACTGTTTCTGGGCAGTGGCATGACAGTCATCTGATCTTATAGAGAACGAGTAGGCACCTGCAGAGTACGAACCTTCCTTTAATGCCAAGATCAAGATTGCCTCCTTAGCTGTATATGTAAGAACATTTATTAGTATTTCCCTTGGTTTCTGCCTCCCGGGGTTCCTCTTAAAGGAGCCCTGATGTACCAGTTGGATCTCAGAAGCAAGGTCGATGTACGGTCCATTTTTCAGAGCAGTATCCTGCAGCAGCGAAATAACAAAGGCCTTAATATCTGAGCCCTCAACAGATTCAGGAACATTAGGAAGTCTAAAATTATTCGTACGCGAATGGTTTTGAAGTCTTTCTAGATCCTCTTTCAACTTCTTATTTTGTTTGATTAGGCAACTAACGCCTGCAGTGTTCTTATCAATAGCCTGCTTCATTTTGGGGATCTCCCAAAATTTCAGTTCGGGCAGAGACTTCCTCAAGCTTCTGGGCCAAGGCTGCACAGGAGGCCTGTATTTCCACCTGATTCTGCTCAGATATCTTAAACCTTCTCTTCATCTCCTCTTTAAGGCCCAAGAGAATGGAGGCCAAAGATTCCTCTGGGTCCACCCGAGGGGCTCTCCCTATATCCGGCTCCTGCTGGGGGAGCTTCTCCTGATTGTCTTCCTCCTGGGTCGCCAAGATTTCAAACCTATTTGACATTGGAATTGTCACCCGGGAACTAATTGCACCATCTGGCGGGCAATTTTGGACCACAAAGGGGGAGGGAGGGCATATCATATTGGCCCCTAAGGCTGTACTAGCATTCCGCTCCATACTAGGTTAGTAGTCCCCCTTGCGTTATCTGGTGGACAATTCTGGACCACAGGGAGGGGAGGGTGCATCTTATTGGCCTCTAAATCTGTACTAGCATTTTGCTTCATATTATTAGGGTTAATAGCCCCCCTTGCGCTGCCGTCTGCAGCTAAAGCCGGGGATGTGAGGACCTTATTGTACAACTTTAAAGATGGTGTGACTTTCACTTTAGATTGAGGTGCCCTGCCTCCCCTACCCCTACACCAGGGGCTCTTCCCTACAGCAGCTTGCTCAACTCTCTCCAATTTACTGACTGAGCCCGTCTCACTCCCTGTCCGCCCAGGCTGCGTATTCTGATTCTTAGAAGCAACAGTAGTTTCAGGAGCCAGCATGCCAAGTGAGAGAGCTCAGTTCAGGCGTGATTAGGGTCCCCCTGTTGCGCAGGGTATATCTGCACACTTTCCCCGCTGGGTTGGCACTCCTATTCTGAAGGCTTTTGCCCCTCTCCATGGACAGAGGAGCCTGCCAACCCCGTTACTGCCCAGGAAGAGTCCTCAATTCTACAACAAGCCTTAATAATGTACAGCTTGCCCCCTCCTACCTCTTGGGGGAAAGCACTTGCCTGCCCCCTGTGAGAAGTTGGCCTGGTATATGCTGTCCACTAATTATAGTGGGCACCTTGCACCAGTCCAAACAACCCCTTATTGGAGAAAGGTTAAAGACAACCTTTATTAAAAGCTATCCTAGGGGTAGCTATGGAGAGCAGCCTTCAGGCTAAGTCTTGAAGGAATGTAAAGCAGCTTGTTTTACCAGTCTATAATCTCTTGAGTGACCAAATGAAAGAGGACCACACCAGGTATATATTCAAAATATATGTATTTATTGCTAAACACACCCCTCTAGTCTCTTTATGAGGCTAGACTTCAAAGTACATAAGTTATAAGTTAGTTATCAACAGTAATAGCACAAATACACGTTTGAGCCCTAGGGGCGTACCAAACCATATACCAATAAAGTGGTATAAGAACCACGACTGAGCTAGACACAAGGCCTAGAGCCTGTAGAAGTGCTTGGCCCTCAAGGAACCACCCAAGGTAGTGACACAGGGGACCCACGGGGGACGCATGCAGTGTGAGAACACAGCCGCGAGCCGCCGTTGACTTCTATGGGGAATGTCGCAGTTGGAGTTTCAAAGAAAAGGGACACTTAGAGGAGGACTTGGAGCAAACCCCATTAGAACTAGGTTGTTCTAGAGTCTATACCCACGGGAGCACCGGAGTACTCGAGTTACCTCACCCAGGGAAGCCGGGTGCATAGGTGTCTTTCGGGGTCGGGTTTCGTCGTCGTTTTCAATGGCGATCTGCTGCAAAGTGCTGCTGGCGGCCAAGTCGAAAGTGTTCGGGTGGATCCAAAGGTGGATCGAAGATCTGAAGAACCTGAAAGCAGAGGGGACAGAGTCTGGGTCACTAGCCAGTGACCAGGAAGGCGATGAGCGGATGCCCACCGATGTCGGGTGCTTCAGGTAGGTTGACGGTCGTCTTGACTCTTCAGCTACGAGGTCCAGGAGGTGTCGACAACAACCAGGAGCTGGATTCGAGCTGTCCCACAACGTTTGTCGATTGAGGGGTGTCGGAGACTGGATTGGACCCAACAAGCCTTAGCAACGGCAAGTCTCGTGGAAATAGAAGAAGGACGGTGGTGCAGACCAGCAAGGTCTGAGGGACTCACCCAGTGAGGGTAAGTCAGGGCACGCCTGGAGCAACCAGGGAAGCCCAAGCAGAAGAAGAGTTGCCTTCGGGAGGGTCCACTAGCCAACGGACTAGTGACTGCGAAGGAGCCTCGAGTGGACACACTTGGAGCTGGCTCACTGGACACTCGTGGAGTGGAGGCCAGTGATCTTTGGTGCAGTCGGTGCTGGAGGCGGGAGCTACTCTGAGCCCAAAGCACAACTTCGTGGAAGACCAGGAAGAGGATGCACTTGCAAAAGTACTCGGTGTCCAGGGGTCATGGTTCCACGTTACCCACGACAGCTACGGGCCTCAGCTTTGCTGGGGGACTCAGGGCAGCCTCGGGGAAATCTGGAAATCCACCTCTGGTGATGCAAAGACTTCGGCGTCCGGCAGGAGCTTCAGCGATGCAGACCGGACAATTGCTTCGTTGGTGCCTGCCAAGCAGGGGAGTCACTCCTTGACCCCAAGGGAGATTCTTCAGTCCTCTAATCTTAAAGTAGAGCGTCGAAGGTCCAGGATTCAGTGTCAGAGTTTCGTCCAGGGTAATCTAAAGTCCTAAGGACTGGGGTCCCATACTTATACCAAGTTAGGGGGTTGGACATACTCTGGGGACCCACCTATGGGAGGGTCAGGGAAGAGGGGTGGTTACACCCATTCCCTTTGTCCAGTTTCGCGCCAGAGCAGGGGCTGGAAGCCCCTGAACCAGTTTGAACTGGGGTATGCACAGGGACACCAAATGTGCCCCCAGTGCAGGACTTCAAAGCACCAGTGAGTGCTCCCGCCCAGCCCCAATACACATTATCCTGTCTGGGGAGGTGGTTACACCTCCCTGGGACAGGAAACCTATTGTCCAGGCCTCCCCTGCCGGAGTTTCAGTCAGCAGCAGGAGGCCAGACCCGTGTCTGTGGCAGCGGCATCCATTTTGTGATGCCAGGGCTTGGAAAGAAGTTACCGGGTAGGCCAGTGTGTACATGTCTCTCCCTCTAGAAGGGTGGAATGCTACCCCCGCCACCAGAACTGGCGGGGGTAGTATTCCAAGATGTTTGACACCAAACACGACATGTTTCCGTGCAGCCATCCCAAAGTTAGCATTTAACGCGAGGTTATAATGCGCTTAAGAGTATATGGTCAGGCTGCACTACAAACAGCATCAGAGAAGGGTCTCCAAACGCTGCAGAGGGGATCTGCTCATGCAGGGGCACCCTCTCACATAGGAACCAAGCACTCTGCCTTCAGGATTGATAAGGCCTGCCATAGGAGTGACTTATAGGTTTATATGTGTGTATGTATGTAGTGATATAGGTAACCTATATCACAGTAAGAGGTGCATGCACCACCTTACCCAGGCTGCAGTAGCAGACCTGTGGTGTCCTTTGGCTGGCCTTCCAGGGGTGGCATAATACATGCCTCAGCCCCTGGCAGGCCTCTGAGGTACCTATGCCCTGGGTACATAGTATACCATATACTAGGGACTTACAAGGGCACTCCAGATTCCAATCAGAGATGTGCCTAAGGCACATGGAAACCATTTTAGAGAGGAAGCAGCTAGGCTGGCGTTCTGATTTGCAGGGCCCCAGCCAGACTAAAGTCGAAAAACAGTGAAGCATCAGCAAAAAGTGGGGGTACCCATGTGAAGCAGATCCTACTCTCCTACACAACCCCCCCCCCCAAACGGAGGGACATTAAACTAACCTTGTCCAGTTGAGTCTTCATGTTCTAAGTGGAAGTACCTAGAGAGTCCATCTGCATTGGCATGGTTACTCCCAGGTCTATGTTCCACTGTGAAGTCCATCCCCTGTAGGGAAATGGACCACCTAAGCAGTTTGGGGTTTTCACCCTTCATTTGTTTTAGCCATAAGAGGGGCTTATGGTCTGTTTGAACAAGGAAGTGAGTACCAAACAAGTATGGCCTCAACTTCTTCAGAGCCCAGACCACAGCAAAGGCCTCCCTCTCAATGGCTGACCAACGTTTCTCTCTAGGGGTCAGCCTTCTGCTAATAAAAGCTACTGGCTGATCCTGACCTTCATCATTCAATTGTGACAGTACAGCCCCTACCCCCAATTCAGATGCATCTGTTTGGACAATGAACTTCTTGGAGTAATCAGGACTCTGTAGAATGGGAGCAGTGCACATGGCCTGCTTTAGGTCATCAAATGCCTTTTGACAGCTAACTGTCCACTGAACCTTTTTGGGCATTTTCTTGGAAGTTGAGTCATTCAGGGGTGTCACTATTGATCCATACCCCTTGACAAATCTCCTATAGTACCCAGTCAGGGCTAAAAAGGCTCTCACATGAGTCTGGGTAGTTGGAGCAGTCCAGTCCATGATGGTCTGGATCTTGCTCTGCAAGGGTTGAACCTGGCCTCCACCCACAAGGTGGCCCAGGTACACAACCTGACTCTGCCCTATCTGGCACTTTGTGGCCTTGATAGTCAGGCCTGCTTTCTGCAGGGCCTGCAAAACATTTCTGAGGTGGACCAGGTGATCCTCCCAGGTGGAGCTAAAGACAGCAATATCATCTAGATATGCTTCACTATAGGCTTCCAGACCTGTAAGGACTGTATTCACCAACCTCTGAAAAGTGGCAGGTGCATTCTTCAGACCAAAGGGCATTACCACAAATTGATAATGCCCACTAGGGGTTGAGAATGCTGTCTTTGGCTTTGCATCATCAGCTAGTCTGATCTGCCAGTAGCCAGCTGTCAGGTCAAATGTGCTTAGATACTTGGCTGAGGCCAACGTGTCTATTAGCTCATCTGCCCTAGGTATTGGATGGGCATCAGTCCTAGTGACTGCATTGAGATCCCTGTAGTCCACACAAAACCTCATCTCTCTTTTCCCACCACTGGTGTGAGGTTTTAGCACAAGGACCACTGGACTAGCCCAAGGGCTATCTGAGGGTTCAATAACTCCCAAATCCAACATTTTCGGGACTTCTGTCCTGATACAGTCCCTGACATGGTCAGGTTGCCTATAAATCTTATTTTTAATAGGCAGACTGTCCCCAGTGTCCACTTCATGAGTGCACCAGGTGGTCTGACTTGGAGTCAGAGAGAACATATGTCTGTACTGATTGAGCACTTGTCTGCAATCAGTTTTCTGCTGAGCAGTGAGGCTGCCTGCCAAGGCTACACCATCCACTGACCCATCATCAGGGTTCTGTGAGAGCAGGTCAGGGAGTGGGTCACTCTCTTCCTCCTGTCCCTCATCAGTAGCCATGAGCAAGCCCATGTCTGCCCTGTCCACATATGGTTTCAGTCTGTTGACATGGAGAACCCTGTGGGGACTCCTGGGTGTTCCTAGGTCTACTAAATAGGTAACCTCAACCTTCTGTTCAACAATGGTATGGGGTCCACTCCATTTGTCTTGGAGAGCTGCTGGGGCCACTGGCTCCAACACCCACACCTTCTGTCCTGGCTGGTAAACAGTCAGTACAGCCTTTGGTCATGCCAGGCTTTTTGCAGTTCCTGGCTAGCCTCAAGGTTTTTAGTTGCCTTTTTCATGTATTCAGCCATCCTGGAGCGGAGACCAAGTACATAGTCCACTATGTCATGCTTTGGGGGCTTGAGAGGTAACTCCCATCCTTCCTTTACCAAGCACAATGGACCCCTGACAGGGTGACCAAACAAAAGTTCAAAAGGGCTGTAGCCAACCCCTTTTGAGGCACCTCCCTGTATGCAAATAAAAGGCAGGGCAAGAGTATGTCCCATCTTTGCCTAAGCTTCTCTGGGAGCCCTTTAATCATGCCCTTTAAGGTTTTGTTGAATCTCTCAACTAAACCATTGCATTGTGGGTGATAGGGTGTGGTGAACTTGTAAGTCACTCCACACTCCTTCCACATTGCTTTCAAGTATCCAGACATAAAGTTAGCACCCCTGTCTGATACAACCTCCTTAGGGAAGCCCATTCTTGAGAAAATTCCCAGGAGGGCTCTTGCCACCACAGGTGCTGTAGTGGTCCTAAGGGGAATAGCCTCTGGGTACCTGGTGGCATGATCCACTACTACCAGGATAAACCTGTGCCCAGATGCTGTTTGGGGATCCATGGGACCAACAATGTCAATCCCTACCCTTTCAAAGGGAACCCCCACCACAGGTAGTGGTATCAGGGGGCCTTTGTAGTGCCACCTGCCTTGCCACTGGCCTGGCAGGTTACACAGGAGCGACAAAACTCCTTGGTGTCTTCAGACATGTGGGGCCAGTGAAAGTGAGGGACAATTCTGTCCCAAGTCTTGTTCTGGCCCAGGTGACCTGCTAAAGGAATGTCATGGGCTAGGGTCAACAGGAAGCCCCTGAACTTCAGAGGTATAACCAACCTCCTAGTGGCACCAGGCTTGGGGTCTCTACACTCTGAGTACAAGAGTCCATCATCCCAAACACTGTATGGGGACCACTAGCTTTCCCAGCAGCCTCAGCAGCAGCTTGCTGTCTGAGGGGTTCAAGAGAGGGCAGCTCTGCTGCTCCTGGCTCAGATCTGCCCTGGAAGGGCCCCTGTCCCTAAGAACTCAACCTGATCAGGCTCAAGCTCCTCTGGGACAGTTCCTTCCTCAGGACTGAGATCATCTCCCTGAAGAGACTGATCTTCCTTCTGAGCCAAGGGGGAAGGCACTGCCTTTACCCTACTGCTCCTCTTCTTGGATGGCACTTGGTCCATTATTCCAGAATCCAAGGCCTGTTCAGTGTTAGACATTTTGGCCTGTGACCTGGTCACAGCAAACACATCTGCAGGGATGCCCAGCATTTCTGCATGAGTCCTGAGCTCCACTTCTGCCCAAGCTGAAGTTTCTAGATCATTGCCAAGCAAGCATTCAACTGGTAGGTCTGCACTTACCACAACCTTCTTAAGGCCAGTTACCCCTCCCCAGGAGAAGTTAACAACTGCCAGAGTATGGTCTGTTCTGACATTGCTAGCATTGGTCACTTGGTACATTTCACCAAGTATAATCTGCCCAGGATCCACAAGATCTTGTGTCACCATGGTGACACTTGCTCCTGTGTCCCTAAATGCCAAAGCCTCTTTTCCATTTATTAATGGCTGTTGCCTGTACTTGCCCAGATTACTGGGACTCACAGAGGAGGTCACATCCATGCCTCCATCACAGACTAGGACAGCCTGAGTGAGTTCTCTGACTAGGTCAGAGCCCATCTCCTTACCCAGGGTCAACCCTACTAAACCCTTGGCTTGTGTAGTCCCACCACCAACTGTAACTGCACTAGGGGGAGCAGGTGCCTTAGGGGCATTGGTGGGGGCTGGAGTAGAGTCTTTGGACTTGGTTCAATCACTGGTCCAGTGGGTCTTTTGCTTACAGACCTTGCACCATGGTTTCTTTTGGCCTTTCCCTTTGTTAGACTGTGAATCCCCACCTGAAGAAGATTTTTGGGGGCCTTGTGAAGACTTCTGGTCTTTACCCTTCTCCCCACCCTTATCAGAGTTCTTAGAATCTTGCTTCTTTGGGTCACCACCTTGGTTCTGTACCTTCTGCCTCACCCTGGTTCTGACCCATTTGTCTGCCTTCTTTCCCAATTCTTGGGGAGAGGTCAGATCAGAGTCCACCAGATACTGATGCAACAGCTGATTTTGACAGTTATTAAGAATCTGCTCCCTCATGATAAGATTGTACAATCCTGTGAAGTCACATACCTTACTGCCCATCAACCAACCTTCCAGAGCCTTAGCAGAACAATCCACATAGTCTACCCAGTCTTGAGTCTGTGCTTTTTGGGTATCTCTGAACTTTAACCTGTATTGTTCAGTTGTTAGGCCAAACCCATCAATCAGAGCACTCTTCAAGACTTTGTAATTGTCAGCATCCTCTTCTCTTACAGTGAGGAGCTTGTCTCTACCTTTGTCTGCAAAGGAGAGCCACATGATTGCTGCCCACTGCTCCTGAGGGACCCTCTGTACTTTACAGGCCCTCTCCAGTGCAGTTATCCATTTGTGGATGTCATCCCCACTCTGGTAGGGAGGGACAATCTTGCTCAGGTTTCTATGGTCATAAGACCTTTCCCTATCTCTGGGGAAATTGCTGCCACCATGGGACTCTAGTCCCATCTTTTTCTTTGCTTTTCAAGCTCTAGGGACTCCCTGTCTATAGCCAACTGCTCTCTTCTGAGCCTCAACTGAGCTTCTCCATATCTGAGCAGTCTCTCTTTCCTTTCATGAGAGGATTCCCTCCTATGAGAGGAAACAGAGGTCCCTATTGAGGTGTCAGAGTGGTTAGACTCCTGAGAAGGAGATCTAGGCCTTCTGGGCACACTCACAATTCTTCCTGGGGGGACAAAGGGGAGGTCATTCTGATCCTCCTCCTCCTCCACAGGAGGAATTGGGTTTTCCAGGTCAAGGTCATTTTCACCTTCCTGGCCAGTTTCAGAGGGGGGCCCTGGGTTTCTTCACCCCTGACCCCTTCCTCATCTTCTGCCCCACCCTGTCTGCCTACCCCTTCAGACCCTAGGGGTCTGCTGAGATCATCTGACAGTAGCACCTCCCTGAGGTGTTGGGTGCTGGCACTTTTGCCTGTCTTCAGCTTCCTAGTATTGCACAATGCTCTCAATTCCAAGAATGGGAGATTATCATACTTGGAGGGAAGAAGCCCACTGGCTTCTGGCAAGGACTCACTGGGTCCTGGCTTTGATAGTGAGGTGTGGTGTATGCACTACCTACTCTAGTGTGGCCTACTAAACTCTCTTGAGTTGTAGAAAGGGTGTTCTATCCCTTTACACGCAACTCTAAGTTCAGTAGAACTTACTGTATCCTAAGCTTGATTTATATGTACCTAAGGTACCCTTAGTGGTTTTCAGTTGATCAATTCAATTGAGATTATCTGGTAAAACAATAGCAAGCTGGAATCCCACACGCTGCACACCAATGTGAGAAGTTGGCCTGGTATATGCTGTCCACTAATTATAGTGGGCACCTTGCACCAGTCCAAACAACCCCTTATTGGAGATAGGTTAAAGACAACCTTTATTGAAAGCTATCCTAGTGGTAGCTATGGAGAGCAGCCTTCAGGCTAAGTCTTGAAGGAATGTAAAGCAGCTTGTTTTACCAGTCTATAATCTCTTGAGTGACCAAATGAAAGAGGACCACACCAGGTATATATTCAAAATATATGTATTTATTGCTAAACACACCCCTCTAGTCTCTTTATGAGGCTAGAGTTCAAAGTACATAAGTTATAAGTTAGTTATCAACAGTAATAGCACAAATACACGTTTGAGCCCTAGGGGCGTACCAAACCATATACCAATAAAGTGGTATAAGAACCACGACTGAGCTAGACACAAGGCCTAGAGCCTGTAGAAGTGCTTGGCCCTCAAGGAACCACCCAAGGTAGTGACACAGGGGACCCACGGGGGACGCGTGCAGTGTGAGAACACAGCCGCGAGCCGCCGTTGACTTCTATGGGGAATGTCGCGGTTGGAGTTTCAAAGAAAAGGGACACTTAGAGGAGGACTTGGAGCAAACCCCTTTAGAACTAGGTTGTTCTAGAGTCTATACCCACGGGAGCACCGGAGTACTCGAGTTACCTCACCCAGGGAAGCCGGGTGCATAGGTGTCTTTCGGGGTCGGGTTTCGTCGTCGTTTTCAATGGCGATCTGCTGCAAAGTGCTGCTGGCGGCCAAGTCGAAAGTGTTCGGGTGGATCCAAAGGTGGATCGAAGATCTGAAGAACCTGAAAGCAGAGGGGACAGAGTCTGGGTCACTAGCCAGTGGCCAGGAAGGCGATGAGCGGATGCCCACCAATGTCGGGTGCTTCAGGTAGGTTGACGGTCGTCTTGACTCTTCAGCCATGAGGTCCAGGAGGCGTCGACGACGACCAGGAGCTGGATTCGAGCTGTCCCACGATGTCTGTCGATTGCAGGGGTGTCGGCGACCGGATTGGACCCAACAAGCCTTGGCAACGGCAAGTCTCGTGGAAATAGAAGGACGGTGGTGCAGACCAGCAAGGTCTGAGGGACTCACCCAGCGAGGGTAAGTCAGGGCATGCCTGGAGCAACCAGGGAAGCCCAAGCAGAAGAAGAGTTGCCTTCGGGAGGGCCCACTAGCCAACGGACTAGCGACCGCAAAGGAGCCTCAAGTGGACGCACTTGGAGCTGGCTCACGGGACACTCGTGGAGTGGAGGCCAGTGATCTTCGGTGCAGTCGGTGCTGGAGGCGGGAGCTACTCTGAGCCCAAAGCACAACTTCGTGGAAGACCAGGAAGAGGATGCACTTGCAAAAGTACTCAGTGTCCAGGGGTCACGGTTCCACGTTACCCACGACAGCTACGGGCCTCAGCTTTGCTGGGGACTCAGGGCAGCCTCGGGGAAGTCTGGAAATCCACCTCTGGTGATGCAAAGACTTCGGCGTCCGGCGGGAGCTTCAGCGATGCAGACCGGACAATTGCTTCATTGGTGCCTGCCAAGCAGGGGAGTCACTCCTTGACCCCAAGGGAGATTCTTCAGTCCTCTAATCTTAAAGTAGAGCGTCGAAGGTCCAGGATTCAGTGTCAGAGTTTCGTCCAGGGTAATCTAAAGTCCTAAGGACTGGGTCCCATACTTATACCAAGTTAGGGGGTTGGACATACTCTGGGGACCCACCTATGGGAGGGTCAGGGAAGAGGGGTGGTTACACCCATTCCCTTTGTCCAGTTTCACGCCAGAGCAGGGGCTGGAAGCCCCTGAACCAGTTTGAACTGGGGTATGCACAGGGACACCAAATGTGCCCCCAGTGCAGGACTTCAAAGCACCAGTGAGTGCTCCCGCCCAGCCCCAATACACATTATCCTGTCTGGGGAGGTGGTTACACCTCCCTGGGACAGGAAACCTATTGTCCAGGCCTCCCCTGCCGGAGTTTCAGTCAGCAGCAGGAGGCCAGACCCGTGTCTGTGGCAGCGGCATCCATTTTGTGATGGCAGGCCTTGGAAAGAAGTTACCGGGTAGGCCGGTGTGTACATGTCTCTCCCTCTAGAAGGGTGGAATGTTACCCCCGCCACCAGAACTGGTGGGGGGGTAGTATTCCAAGATGTTTGACACCAAACACGACATGTTTCCGTGCAGCCATCCCAAAGTTAGCATTTAACGCGAGGTTATAATGCGCTTAAGAGTATATGGTCAGGCTGCACTACAAACAGCATCAGAGAAGGGTCTCCGAACGCTGCAGAGGGGCTCTGCTCATGCAGGGGCACCCTCTCACATAGGAACCAAGCACTCTGCCTTCAGGATTGATAAGGTCTGCCATAGGAGTGACTTATAGGTTTATATGTGTGTATGTATGTAGTGATATAGGTAACCTATATCACAGTAAGGGGTGCATGCACCACCTTACCCAGGCTGCAGTAGCAGACCTGTGGTGTCCTTTTGGCTGGCCTTCCAGGGGTGGCATAATACATGCCTCAGCCCCTGGCAGGCCTCTGAGGTACCTATGCCCTGGGTACATAGTATACCATATACTAGGGACTTACAAGGGCACTCCAGATTCCAATCAGAGATGTGCCTAAGGCACATGGAAACCATTTTAGAGAGGAAGCAGCTAGGCTGGGGTTCTGATTAGCAGGGCCCCAGCCAGACTAAAGTCGAAAAACAGTGAAGCATCAGCAAAAAGTGGGGGTACCCATGTGAAGCAGATCCTACTCTCCTACACCCCCCACCGTGTTTTTTGGCAGGAAAAATCACCGTCCACTCGATGTTGCTTGTCTCAGCTGCTCCCCCGTATGTGCTGGCTCTGCCACCGCTGCCTCAGAACAACACAGCCGCAGCAACGCAGCTCCTTCGCCGTGCCCTCCCAGCGTGGGTCCCGCACTGGGGAAGAGCCACCAACACCATCCGCGGCAGCAATTCCCCCGCTGGGAGCAGACGGCGGACAGCGCGAAGAAGACAGAGTCAACGGTATGAGGTAGGCTTCAACGGGTAAGTTTGCCGGGGGGGTGGAGAAAAGTCCTGTTTAGCCTAAATTCGGCATTTCCCGATGAGAGGACCGCGGCCATTTAGCTGGCGGCCGCCATGTTCCCCCCTACTTCCCAAACACAGAATTTCAAGTATGCTGTACCTTAAGCTAATTTATTTGTGTGGCTTTTTTTTGTTTATTTTCCTTTTCAATTTTTCAATAGTGAAGCAATTGTAGATAAATAGTTATGATAGAATTTACACATTGTGATAGATAGATAAAATGGAGAACCTAAGTATGTAATTAAATAACTTATTTGAAAACTATGCAGTGACCTATATACATGTTAAGCATCGAATAATATAACCATAAGTAATATGTACATTTGTTAAGCAGACCTAAAGAATATCTATATATTTATAAACATAATGATTATACATATTTATACAAAAAAATACACATCTCTAGATGCATACATATAATCAAATTAAATGCTCATAGACACAAGGATATGCTATACATTTGTGTTTGAGTGTTGGTTATGTAGGGAAAAGCCAACTCTTGAGTAGACTTCTAAATATAAGATAGTTATCTGTGTATCTTATGTTTGGAGATTAATGAATTCTGTATTTTGGCTCCTTGAACAGAGAAGGGTGTGTCACTTATGTTTTTTTCCTTGTATGGTGGGATCTTGAGGAGAGGTGGCAATCTAGAGCGGAGACTCCTTTGTTGAATGTATTTGGTGATTTTATGCCTGATGAAAAGTGGCCCTATTCCATGTATTGCTTTGTGGGTGATACAACGCAGCTTGAAAGTGGATCTTCTAGCAACCGGTAAACAATGTAGGGCTCTCAAGGCAGGGGAGATGTGGGCTTGTGGCTTTACATGTACAAGTAGTCTTGCAGCAGAGTTCTGAATCTGTTGTAGTCTTTTCATAGTTGATAAAGATGATCCGTGGTAGAGGCCATTGGCGTAGGGGCCAAGAACCCCTCCTGTTACCACCAGTAAGATTTCTGAGACTCCATCGGAGGCACCGCCCCCTTTCTCAACCACTCTGCAAATGCACCTCCTGGCGCACTACTGGTTGGGGGATGAATTCCCCTTTGCTGCTGAAGATTCTTGGGGGCCAAGAACCCCCATTGTTGCCACCAGTAAGTCACCCACACGGGCACTGCTGAGAGCTCATCGGACGCCCGCCCCCTTTTACAACCACTCAGCAAACGTGCCTCCTGGCGCACTACTGGTTGAGGGATGAAGTCTCCTTGGCTGTTGAGGGTCCTTAGGGGCCAAGAACCCCTATTGTTGCCACCAGTAGGTCCCCCACAGTGGGACTGCTGAGACTTCATCAGAGGCCCACTCCCTTTCTCAACCACTCTGCAAACGCGCCTCCTGGTGCATTACTGGTTAGGGGATTCAGTCCCCTTGACTGGTGAGAGTCAATGAGGGCCTCTTTCTGCTCATTTTTTCTCTCTATTTTGCCTCTTTCTGCTAATGTCTGACCTTTATTTGTGTCTTTCTGCTAATTTCTGAACTTTATTTGCCTCTTTTTGATAGTTTCTGACCTTTATTTTGCCTCTTTCTGCATGTTTCTGATCTCGAAATTTGGCTGTCTGCTCGTTTCTGGTCTCTACTTTGCCTCTTTCTTCTCATTTGACCTTTATGTTGCCTCTTTCTGCTCATTTCTGATCTCTATTTTTCCTCTTTCTGCTAATTTTTGACCTTTACGTGCCTCTTTCTGCTCGTTTCTGACCTTTATTTTGCCTCTTTCTGCTCATTTCTGGTCTTTATTTTGCCTCTTGCTGCTCGTTTCAGTCCTTTATTTTGCCTCTTTCTGCTAATTTCGGAACTTTATTTTGCCTCTTTCTGCTCGTTTCACACCTTTGTCTTGCCTCTTTTGCTCGTTTCTGACCTTTATTCTGTCTCTTGCTGCTAGTTTCTGACCTCTATTCTGCCTCTTTATGATAGTTGCTGACCTTTATTCTGCCTCTTTCTGCTCGTTTCTCACCTTTATTTTGCCTCGTTCTGCTTGTTTCTGACCTCTATTCTGCCGCTTTCTACTCATTTCACACATTTATTTTACCTCTTTCTGCTTATTGCTGACCTTTTTCTGCTCGTTTCTCACCTTTATTTTGCCTCTCTCTGCTCTTTTCTCATCATTATTTGGCCTCTTTCTGCTCGTTGGTGACCTTTATTCTGCCTCTTTCTGCTCATTTCTGTCCTTTTATTCTGCCTCTTTCTGCTTGTTTCTCACCTTTATCTTACCTCTTTCTGCTTGTTGCTGACCTTTATTCTGACTCTAACTGCTTGTTTCTCATCTTTATCTTGCCTCTTTCTGCTCGTTTCTGACCTCTATTCTGCCTCTTTCTGCTCGTTTTTGAACTTTATTCTGCCTCTTTCTCCTCTTTTCTTCCTGGGACCCTGGGGGAGCCTTACGGCCCCAGCGGTCCCAGCCGGCTCCCCGCCTCCTGTGGGAGCCGACATTGCTGTCACAGACAGGGAGCTGCTAAACAAGCAGCTCCTGGTCTGTGAGAGCAATCCTTTCGTCTGCTTCCCTGCCCGCTTAACAGCGGGCAAGGAAACAGATGAAAACTCTGCTCTCAGCAAGCCGGAGCGGTTTCACTGCTCTCGCTTGCTGAGAGTGGAGTTTGTGTTTGCTCTGACTTTGAGGGAGCTATCAAAGCTCCTGCCAAGTCAGAGAAAACAGCTATGTCCCGGGGGTGGGCACCCCGGGCCATAGAAGGAGCCGGCACTGGGGGGTAGCGGTCCCCAGGGCCATTATTGGCTCCAGGAGGGGGGGCCTCCTTTGATTTGCACAGGCCTGCCCCAGGGAGGTGGGGGTACCCGGGGCCATATGTGGCCAGGAGAGGGGCCGCTCAGCCCCCTCCCAGTTTTATTTAATTAATAGGCCCCGGGGAGGTGGTGGTCCCCAGGGACCAGGGGTCCCTTGCGGCCCCACTTTAATACTAGTTTATTGCCCCGGGGAGTTGGTGGTTCCCGGGGCTTCTTCAAAGCCCAGGAGGGGAATCCGTGCGGCCCCCTCCTTTTATAAAACTAAAGCCCCAGGGAAGTGGTGGTCCCTGGGGCTCCAACGAAGCCCAGGAGGGGGGTCCACGTGGCCCCCCTCCATTTTTAAAGATAAGGAGGTGGCTGTCCCCGGGGCTCTAAGAGCCTTAGGAGGGGGGCCCACCCATGGGCGCATTTCAAAACAAGTGCTGTAGACTGTGCCTGGTTTTTTTCAATTTTACTGTGAATCCGCGGATCCACCCGCGATTTTACAGTAAACTCCGCGGACCCCACCACCAGAACTAGGGGGGTCAGAGAAATCCTATCCTGCCCCCTTTTCTATATCTTTACCGATATATATATCGCCTTGGAGCGATCGAAACGCGTCATGGCGGACACTTGTCTGTTTGCACTATGAGGTGATATCATGAATAAAATCATTCCTGCGAAAAAGCATTAATCGAGTGGAGGCGTTTTTGTGGTCCGTACCTGGAAGGAACCCCCTCAGTGAAGAAGGTGGGCCAGGATTGCTCAAATTTGGATATATATATATATATATATATATATATATATATATATATATATATATTCACTGAAAAAACCATAGGTTTCAGGCACGTTATAGTTAGAAGTTAGCATTTAAAAAACCTTACAAATTCACTGAAAAAACCATAGGTTTTAGGGACAGTTATAGTTAGTTGGACATTGCACTCGTACAAAACCCGTGAAATTCCCCCGTTATAGTTAGTTCAGCTAACTATAACTCGCGCCCCCGCAATGCACGGCTGATGACGTCACATATTACATCACTCATGACATGGTCAGTGACATCACTGATGACATCACTGATGACATCACTGATGACATCTCAAATGATGGTCCTTGTGGGACCCCCTGAGCAGACCTAGGGGGTCAGGGTGTTTCTACCCTGCCCCGTTTGTGCGTTTTGCACACTTGTTTCTTGTGGGTTTTTTTTTAATCGGCGGATCCGCGCACCCTAAGCGCATCCCGCCGTTTAAAAAAAAAGAAAAAGATTTTTTCTGCCCAGGGGTCCTTGTGGGACCCCCTGAGCAGACCTAGGGGGTCAGGGTGTTTCTACCCTGCCCCCTTTGTGCGTTTTGCGCACTTGTTTCTGTGCCTCGGTTCTACCGAGGCATAAAATGGCTGCCAAACACTTCCTGATTTGGAGTGTTGACAGCCAATTAGCATGCAGCTCATGATCGGGACGGTGCGCGCAGGTTGCGCTCAGGGTGCGCGAATCCGACGCGGCCATAGATATATATGTGATTTTCCTTTTGATTTTCTCAGGAACTACTGAACGGATTTACACCATTTAACAAAAAGGGTTCTTTCTGAACCAAGAACTACCTCTTTGCCAAATTTGGTGTAATTCCGTTCAGCAGTTCGGGCTGTAGCCGTGGCTAAATTTCCTATGGGAAAATGAATAGGGAAAACACGTTTTGGGACCCCCCTTTTTTCTCGGCCCCCGCTTGACGAATCACCCCGAGACTTTCAGGATAGGAGCGGACTGGAGCGGGCCACAAAGTTTTACAATTTCGCAAAGATTCGTCAACCGACGCAAGAGTTATTTCAAATAGAATGTTGCGGATTTCCTATGGAAAATAGGTCCTAACTATAACTATCTACTGGCGACCGCCAGTAGATAATATATATATATATATATATATATATATATATATATATATATATATATATGTATATGTGTATATATATATGTGTGTGTATATATACACACACCCCCTGAGCAGACCTAGGGGGTCAGGGTGTTTCTACCCTGCCCCCTTTGTGCGTTTTGCGCACTTGTTTCTGTGCCTCGGTTCTACCGAGGCATAAAATGGCTGCCAACACTTCCTGATTTGGAGTGTTGACAGCCAATTAGCATGCAGCTCGTGATCGGGACGGTGCGCGCAGGTTGCGCTCAGGGTGCGCAAATCCGACGCGGCCATAGATATATATGTGATTTTCCTTTTGATTTTCTCAGGAACTACTGAACGGATTTACACCATTTAACAAAGGGGTTCTTTCTGAACCAAGAACTACCTCTTTGCCAAATTTGGTGTAATTCCGTTCAGCAGTTCGAGCTGTAGCCGTGGCTAAAGTTTCCTATGGGAAAATGAATGGGGAAAACACGTTTTGGGACCCCCTTTTTCTCGGCCCCGCTTGACGAATCACCCGAGACTTTCAGGATAGGAGCGGGCTGGAGCAGGCCACAAAGTTTTAAAATTTCGCGAAGATTCGTCAACCGACGCAAGAGTTATTTCAAATAGAATGTTGCGGATTTCCTATGGAAAATAGGTCCTAACTATAACTATCTACTGGCGACCGCCAGTAGATATATATATATATATATATATATATATATATATATATATATATATATATGTATATGTGTATATGTGTATATATATATATGTGTGTGTATATATACGAACCTGAAACCTATGGTTTTTTCAGTGAATTTCAAAGGTTTTAAAATGATAATTTGTAACTATAACGTCCCTGAAACCTATGGTTTTTTCAGTGAATTTCAAAGGTTTTTAAAATGATAATTTGTAACTATAACGTCCCTGAAACCTATGGTTTTTTCAGTGAATTTCAAAGGTTTTTTAAATGCTAATTTCTAATTATAATGTTCATTAAACCTATGGTTTTTTCAGTGATTTTAAATTATCATTCCATTCTCAACCTGGTGAAAACAGCCGATATCGCCTATTTTCCAGCAATAGCTTCCGCAAAAAAAAATCGCCACAAATGAGAGCAACAACTAACGCTAATAATATGCAGAGTAGGCGTTCCTGTGCAAAAATAACATGAAAACACCACTTCCCGATATTTTCAACGAGCAGCCAAATCTGCTGTGCGATCCTTAAAAACAAACTGGTGCTTGTAGTGTTGTAGACAGTGGACGCAACCATGTTACCTCAGGCAGTGGGGAAGATCTCAGTCATGTACCTGTGTCGTCGTCCCCTGTAAGCGGAAGCGCAGTGGGCTGGTCCAACGTATGCCACTCCAGCGTAGAAGTATGAATGATTAGGCCGGGGCTCTGGGCGTGGTTCACTTGTGTGAAGGGCAACTCGTCTGCCAGAGCAGCGGCCCTCACCCTGCCAGGTAGCTGCCGCCATGTCCGCCGGCCTCCTCGACACAGCCCCCTGCAAACACAGCGGCACAGAACCGCAGACTTATGTCTGTACAGACTACTGCCTTCGATCTACACTGCGGACAGCAGGGCTCACAATTCAGATGGAATGGCGATTGCAGATGACGCAGTCCAGTAGGCAAGAGACATTGCTCCCAGTGCGGCCCGCCCGGACCACACATCATCCAAGAGTCCGCACACGCTGAGTGCCAGAGGTACCACTAACTCAGTGCACCACAAGTCAACGCCACGTGGCCTTATAGAGGCAGAATTCATTAGACAAAAGACATTGCTACCAGTGCGGCCTGCACGTACCACGCATCATCGCAGGCTGCGTACATGCTGAGCGCCAGAGGTACCACTAACTCAGTGTACCACAAGTCAACGCCATGTGGCCTTTTTGAGGCAGAATTCGTTAGACAAAAGACATTGCTACCAGTGTGGCCTTTACGAACCATGGATCATCGCAGGCTGCGTACACGCTGAGCGCCAGAGGTACCACTAACTCAGTGCACCACAAGTCAACGCCACGTGGCCTTTTCGAGGCAGAATTCGTTAGACAAAAGACATTGCTACCAGTGCGGCCTGCACGGACCACGGATCATCGCAGGCTGCGTACACGCTGAGCGCCAGAGGTACCACTAACTCAGTGCACCACAAGTCAACGCCACGTGGCCTTTTCGAGGCAGAATTCGTTAGACAAAAGACATTGCTACCAGTGCGGCCTGCACGGACCACGGATCATCGCAAGCTCCCCACACGCTGAATGCTTCTGATGCTACTAACTGTGCAGCTCAACTCAACGCCACGTGGCTGTGGGCCCTTCCTGACCACTGCCTCCGGTCTACACTGCGGTCAGCAGGGCTCACAATTCAAGATTTGTACTGATGCAAATTGTGTAGGAGACTATAATCCGTTAAGAAAACCAAATACTCCCAATCTGTGCAGCTAAAGTCAACGCCACGTGGCTGTGGGCCCTTGCTGACCGCTGCCTCTAGCCTACACTGCGGTCAGCAGGGCTCACAATTCAAATTCAGTCTTGATTCATTAATTACAGAGTCCAGTAGGCAAGTAACTACAACGTCCCTAAAACCTAGATAATATCCTTTTAGTATCCTTGCTTCAAGAACTTTTTCATATCAATTGTAGCTTTAGTACAATGACCAAATTCATCTTGCAAGTCCAAAGGAACACTGAATGGCAGTCTACACTGCGGTCAGCAGAGCTCACAACTTGAATTCAGCCTTGATTTATTTATTGCTCACAATTTATATTGACACATGATTTATTAATTGCAGACAGAATTCTACTCTATGTCCTCGGATTTTGTCAAGAGGAAGTCACAAAAGCATTCCTCGATGTCTGTGCTGACTACTGCCTTCCATCTACATTGCGGACAGTAGGGCTCACAATTCAGATCGAGTTGCGATTGCAGATGACGCAGTCCAGTAGGCAACACGCATTGCTACCAGTGCGGCCCTCCCGGAATACGCATCATCGCTAGCTGTGCACACGCAGAATGCTTCTGATGCCCCTACCTCAGTGCACCACAACTGATGGTCCCTTTATGATAGAATCTTTTGTATATGATTTCAGATCTGCTGTCCCTACCTCAGTGTACTACAAGTCATTATGCCTTTACGATAGAATCTTTTGTGTATTATTTCACATCTGGTGCCCCTTACTTAGTGCAGCACAAGTCATGGACCCTTTATGATTGAATCTCTGTGTGTGATCCGATGATTACTGTTGTACTTGTTACCAGCACCAACCATTCCCCGAGGGCTGGCTTACACTCACCCCACACGCATCCAGCACAGACGTCACTGGACATGTGACCCTGGTAATAAAAAGGAGTCGAGTGCACGTGCTCGTACCCAGTTCCACTATCTACCTGTGTCCGTGTGTTCATTATGTATGCAACATGCTGCCCCTGGACCCTACCACATTACATTGTGCTCTGGACAGCGTATGCAACCAACTTACCTTTGACAGTGGGACAAAACTTTGGTTATGTAACTTTGTCTCGGTCATTGTACAAGTACGTACGTAGAGACTGGATGATTAGAGTACTGCAACAAGAGTGTATAGTGAATTTATAAGTGCATGGGGATTGGCGGAGTGATTGTATAAGTACATAGGTTGGCGTACCCTAACTCCGACAACGAGCTTGTATCTAATTGGCTGCCCTCCATGTCCCAAAAACTGAAATTTGGACTTTGCATGCCCAGTATTGCTACAGCTGCAATACTCCACTGAATGTGTAATAAACATTCACATCCACACAGATGTGTCATGTCCACCATCTTTCTTCTGTGGAACTATAGATGAATGTAGGGTCAGTGATTCCCTGTACCTTCCATGTTGGCCATGTTGTGGGACTTGGCTCACAGAGTGACACATTGACGCTTGCCACCCGGGTGACGGCAGCACTACAACAAGAACACCCGTACCAGTGTTGCCAGATTTTTTAAGCATTCTCTACCCCAAAGACAACCAAAAACTAGCCCAAAGTAGCCCAATATTGCTACTTTAAGGAAGGAGGGGAGGGACATCGTCAAGCAGGCGGTGAATGCATTGGAATTGATGTTGCAGCAGGCTGCCAAGTAAATATTTCTCTAATAAAGCGCTTTAACATACTAGTTTGCTGAAGCGCTGTATATATATTTATAATCTAGCAACTAGCACAAACCAAAATTTTACCGCACAACCGTGAAAAATATAGGCCAATTGTGCGTGATCTAGCCCAATCTGGCAACAGAGCCGCATCAGTTGATTCCTCATATAGCTCACGATGGAGCCACGCCCATAGCTCCGGAGTCATTCTTCACAGCCTCACGCAGGACTGGTGTACACCAGGCCAGCCCACTCTGCTTACGCTTACAGAGAAGGACAACAATGCTACATGGCCCAGATTTTCATTGTAGTGACCTGCTGGTCACAGGTCTAGTTGTCAGTATGCCACAGCCACTCCCTCACGGCTGGTATACACCCACACCACACCCATCCAGCACAGGCGTCACAGGACACGTGACCCTACCAATAAAAAAGACCGGGCACACGTGCTCTACGCCATTTTAGAGTTGCTCCCACCGCATGCACTGTGATGGCCCGTCTCGGTGCTCCGGACACCTCATGTGGGCCTGAGCCACCGAACAGGGAGGCCTACCGCCATGTGCGTGGCCTCACTGTTCACTGAGTTAGTGGCACCGCAAGGACTGAGCGGGTGTGCAACTTGCGATGATGATAGGTGCACTGGTATGTCCTCTGCCATGGTAAAATCAAGACCCAGCACCAAATGTGAGACCTGTTGGCCTGCGGAGTGGGACTGCATGATGTGGAGGGTGCCCTGTCCGCGAAAAGGTGAGCAGTGACGCCTGGGTGCGCAGCTGTGGGCAAATACGTCTGGGCAGCAGGAGTGGATACACAAAGGCGGCACAGCGATTTAAGCGTACGCAGTCGTATATACTCTCCCATTACTAATTCTATACTATGTTTCAGATGAGTGAGCTTGAGGGCTCCACTATGTCCCGGCGCGTGGTTGAAGACATACCGGTGACGTAAAGGTGAGCTGTGAGGGTTTTGTCCACAGTGTGGGCACACACTGTCCCTCTTCATCCCTACCTTTCGCTCCCTCACACTCTTTCTCTCTCTCTTCCTCTCTCTCACACTGTATCTCTTTTTGTCTCTCTCTGTCTTCCTCTCTCTCTCTCACTCTTTCTCTCTCTCTCACTCTTCCTCTGTTTCTCTCTTCCTCTTTCTCACACTCTTTCTCTCTTTCTCTCTCTCTTCCTCCCTCTCACTGTTTCTCTCTCTCTTCGTCTCTCACACTCTTTCTCTCTGTGTTCGTCTCACTCTTTCTTTCTTTTTCTCTCTCTCTTCCTCTCACTCTCACTGTTTCTCTCTTTCTATGTCTTCCTCTCACTCTTTCCTTCTTTTTCTCTCTCTCTTCCTCTCACTCTTTCTTTCTCTCTCTCTCTTCCTCTCTCACACTCTTTCTATCTCTCCTCTCTCTCTCTCCTTTGATGGACGCATGACGCACAATCTTATCTTGCTTTTTGTCTAACAGGCTGTGATTCACGGATTGACGTCCCCCCCAACATGGAACTCCCGCCACTCAGTGCCACAACAGCTGAACGCGTCTGCAGCCTGCGATGATGCGTGGCCATCCTGACAATCAACACCCAATCTGAATTGTGAGCTCTGCTTTACCGCGTGTACACCTCAGAAGGTTGCTTCGGCACGTGGTGGACCCTCTTACACACACGGCAGTGGCGGAAGGTAAGCTGTGAAGAATTTCTCCACAGTGTCAACACTCACTCTCCCTCTCCATCTCTTCCTTTCTGTCACTCACACTCTATCTCTCTCTTATTCTCTATTTCTTCCTTTCTCTCTCTCACACTTTCTCTCTTTCTGTCTCTCTTCCTCTCTCTCTCATTCTTTCTTTCTCTCTTCATCTCTCTCACTCTTTCTCTCTCTCTCTTCCTCTCTCTCTCACACTGTTTCTCTCTTTCTCTCTTCCTTATATCTCACTCTCTCTTTCTCTCTCTCACTCTTTCTCTGTCTTCCTCTGTCTCTCACTCTTTCTTTCTTTCTCTGTCGCTTCCTCTCGCTCACTCTTTCTCTCTCTCTCTCTCCTTTGCTGGACGCATGACGCACCATCTTATCTTTCTTTTTCTCTTGCAGGCTGTGATTCACAAATTGTGCAGTTGTATGTACTCTGCCATTACTGATTCCATACTATGTTTCAGATGACTAAGCTTGAGGGCTGCCCTATATCCCAGCACGTGGTTGGAGACACACCGGTGGCAGAAAGGTGAGCTGTGAGGATTTTGTTCACAGTGTCAATACTCACTCTCCCTCTCCATCTCTCCCTTTCTGTAACTCAGACTCTTTCTCTTCCTTTCTCTCTCTCACACTCTTTCTCTCTTTCTCTGTCTCTTCCTCTCTCTCTCATTCTTTCTTTCTCTCTTCCTCTCTCACTCTTTCTCTCTCTCTCTTCCTCTCTCTCACACTGTTTCTCTCTTTCTCTCTTCCTTGAAACAGAGAATTACGCATATGCAGTTGTATGTACTCTGCAATAACTAAATCTATACTATCTTTCAGATCACTAAACTTGACGGTGCACTATGTCCCGGCACGTGGTTGGAGACACACCCGTGGCACAAAGGTGAGCTGCGAAGATTTTCTCCAGTGTCAACACTCCCTCTCCATCTCTTCCTTTCTCTCTCTCACACTTTCTCTCTTTCTCTGTCTCTTCCTCTCTCTCTCATTCTTTCTTTCTCTCTTCCTCTCTCTCACTCTTTCTCTCTCTCCCTCTCTCACTTTCTCACTTTCTCTCTCTTCCTCTCTCTCTCTTTATCTCTCTCTCTTCCTCTCTCTCACACTGTTTCTCTCCTTGTCTTCCTCTCTGTCTCACTCTTTCTCTCTTTGTCTGGCTTCCTCTCTCTCACTCTTTCTCTCTCTCTTCCTCTCTCTCACACTGATTCTCTCTTTCTCTCTTCCTTGTATCTTACTCTTTCTCTCTTTATCTCTCTTACTCTATCTCTCTTTCTCTGTCTTCCTCTCTCTCTCACTCTCTCTTTCTCTGTCTTCCTCTCTCTCCCACTCTTTCTCTCTTCCTCTCTCTCTCTTCCTCTCTCTCACTCTTTCTCTGTCTCTCTATCTCCTTTGCTGGACGCATGACGCACCATCTTATCTTTCTTTTTGTCTTGCAGGCTGTGAATCACAAATGGACCAGCGATGACACGCCACGGCTGTACATAGTTTTATTTTATTTGTTGTTGTTTTGTTTCAATAAAATGTTTTATATGTAAATCTATACATGACTAAGATTCTTATTTCTCCAACCTCACAAGCATCTTTTTATTAATAGTTCGTAGAGGGGCACTTCCGGGCCCAAGAAGGTTGTTGGGGGTATGCTGGTGATGTGGGAAGAGGGTGCGTTACCTGCTAATGTGGGGAGACGCAGCGTGAAAGGGGTATCTCTCACAGAAAGAGCTCCGGTATGTTTTCAGAAATGCCTCGGACAGATGCCAGCTGACGGACTGAATCACAAAATGGCTTTTCAATGCTCATATAGTGTCACTTATGAACAGTTCGTACCCAGGCTCGCAGAGAGACAACTGTGGCCCGTCCGCTCGACTCACAGAGGCAGAACTACGAGCCGTCCGCTCCCAAAGGAACAGCAGCGTAGTAGCTCACAGAGGTAGAGGCACAGCAGCGTACTAGCTCGCAAAGGTAGACAGCTGCGAGCCGACGGACTGGCTTCTAAAGGCATAGCTGCGAAGTTGTCATGTTGGGCACAGGGAGCGTGAAAGGGTTCTCTTCCTACTGGTGTCCTGGAGTGGAAGTCGTGCTGCCTGGCGCTCACCTGTTTCTCCTTTATTGTTAATAAATCTTAAACCTTCACTGTGTCCAAATCATCATTACACAGAGCTCCGCTATATTAAATTGCCCCCGGAACCTTTCTTTTATATTTTCAATCGATGCGAGGCACAAGATGGCTGCTAACAGTTCCTGGTTTGAAGTGTTAGCAGCCAATCAGAGGACACTTCCTGCTTTGAAGTGTTAGCAGCCAATCAGAGGCAAGCTCGTGCTCGGGAGTTAGGCACCGACCAGATATATATATATATATTTTTTCCTTTAATATCTCAAAAACTACTGAACGGATTTACACCATTTCTACAAAACCGCACTTTCTGGACCAAGCCCTTTCTCCCTGCCAAATTTGGCGTAATTCCGTTCAGCAGTTTGACCTGTAGCCTTGTCTAAAGTTTCCTATGGAAAATGCATTGAGAAAATACGTTTTGACACCCCCCTTTTTTCTCAGCCCCCCCTTGACCAATCACGCCTAAACTTTCAAGATAGGAGCTGATCAAAAAAGAGAAACTTTTTGAAAAATTTCGTAAAGAATCGTCAAACGACGCAAAAGTTATAAGCAGATGGAGGGCTCCAAGAGGGAGGCCGCGCAAACCCCCTCCCAACATGAGTGAAGCCCCGAGACTGCGGGGACCCCAGCGGGCCCCCGCAGCCCCAGCGAGCCCCAGCTATTATTTTTTAAGAAATGCCCCCGGAACCTAGCCCACCCCGGGGTCTCATTAAAATAAAACACGGGAACCCGTGTCCCCAGCGCGAATTGCGCCGATTTTTTTTTTTTAAATGTTTTTTTGGGCCCTGGGGGTCCTTCTGGGACTCCCTGAGCAGGCCTAGGGGGTCAGGGTGTTTCTACCCTGCCCCCTTCTCTTCTTTTCTACCTTTGTTTCTCTGTTTTCTAGCCAATCACAGTGAAGCTCGTGCACGGGACTTAGGCTCCGTCCAGATATCAAAACTTTTATTTTTCTAATTTCTCAGCAACTACTGCACGGATTTACACCATTTAAAAAAAGGTCGCTTTCTGACCCACGCACTACCTTTGTGCCAAATTTGGAGTAATTCCGTTCAGTAGTTTCAGCTGTAGCCTTGCACAAAGTTACCTATGGGAAATTGATTTTTTGACTCTTATTTTTGAATTTCTCAAAAATTACTGAACGGATTTACACCATTTAAAAAAAAGGTCGCTTTCTGAACCAAGCTCTACCTTTCTGCCAAATTTGGGGTAATTCTGTTCAGCAGTTCGGGCTGTAGCTCATCGCAAAATTTCCTACATAAATTAACATGGGGAAAACGCGTTGTAGGAGCTGACCTGGATAGACTTTTGTTTTGGAGAATTTCGCAAAGATTCGTCAACTAACGCCAAAGTTATTAGCAAATCAAAAAATGCTTTTCCTATGGAAACTAGGTTGTAACTATAACTACCTACTGGCGACCGCCAGTAGGTAATATGTGTATATATATATATATGCCTGTTCTGCCTTCCAATTAAAGGCTTTCTCCTGTATCCCCGTGTGGCCTCTTCCTTCTGCTTCGCCGGAGGTCTTGTGGATATTTTCGCGTCAGCCAGAGACGCGCTAAGGGGCACCGTTCTGAAAAGTTGGCTGGAGCCATAACTGGTGTTTGTGCAAGCGCATGCTTGCTCTTTTTCCTCCGAGGTATCGGATTGTTCCAACCCACCTCTCCAGTACTGGTCAAGCAAGGGACGCTGCCAGCCGGCAGCTCGTGACTTCACGAGGAGGTACGATTCATTGAATTTAACCTACGACCCAGCTGACTTGTGCCTCTGAGGTTAGGACGTTTGCGGGGACTTGAGAAAGCCTGAGGATTTTATTTGCACTGGATACAGCGCGCCCTGTTCTGCAGCACACCATTGCCACATGGACTTAATTCTAAAATATCCCCTTGTATTACCCATCCAGGGATGATGTATTCTGGGAGTTGTAGGACTTACCGAACTGCAGCAGGTAAACGATCACATGGTTGGGGAGGTGTGTCCTTCCAATTACGGGAGGACTGCAGACTTATTCAAAAGCGGAGGCGTGGGGCTGCCTCAGTGTAGCAGTGGCATATGAAGAAGACACATTTGTCGAAATGCATCATGCCTGTTCTGCCTTCCAATTAAAGGCTTTCTCCTGTATCCGCGTGTGGCCTCTTCCTTCTGCTTCGCCGGAGGTCTTGTGGATATATATATGTATATATATATATATATCCCCTATATTAATATTGCCTGCCACCTTCTCCATACACTGCTTATACCCTTTCGTATTACATTACTTATAGCATGTTAAATGATAGCATTCTTAACAAGACTCATGACGTGAAATGAAATTATTTATAGGAACTAGGGGTGGGCAGAGTTCGCGGAGTTGCACTACGGGGAATTCCACGGAGTTGCATAAAAACTCAGTGGAAGTCCACGGAGTTCTGCTCTGCCCTAATCCTCTGTTCAGGGGCATATTCGCATAGCAAAGGCCAGTACGGTGGGGGTGGGGCATAGGGGTCTCTCTTAGAGGGCACCCAATTCACACTAAAGCCTATGAATATCGGTGAGATACGGGACTTTTAGGGACCCCTTGTCAATTCTGCAGGAGAGCGTGCATCACATTGTTTTACCTCACTACTTCTGAAGAGCACTTGACTTTTTATGATGTGTGGCCTCCGACTTCAGAGACCCGCCTTTGTTGGAAACTCAAGCAAGTTGTGTAAGACGGTGACCCAGAAGGTATGCAGCCCTCAGAGTGTATATAGTATCCCTAGCAGTTGGCGTCCCTGTACAACCTCATGATCCTCATACTCTGTGGTGTGAGCGTCACTTACTTGGTCAGCTGTAAACAGGGGAGCGATGTCCTGCCAGATCTTCACAGGCTGAGCTCTTGCATACAGGGCCTGTCCTTACTACCAGCCCGCAGACCGCTCTTGCATTCTCAATCTAGGTGCATTTACAATTGCTTCCTCACCATGGAAATAGAAAGGGGATGAGAACCTCATGCACAGCGTTCTTCTCATAACTTAAGAACTAGACTTCTGACAATCACCATGGTGACAGAAGACACAGGTGTGGGCGCCATGTTGCTGAAATATTTACTGTATTTTCAAGGGGGTAGACTGCAGGAAATTATAAAAATATGGTCCTTAATCGTACTTAGGATTGGGCGGCGGGGACAAACTCTGCCATGCGGCGGTGTCTGAGTTTTTTGCCAAACTGCGCACCCAGCGGACCACGGAGTAGGCAAAACTCTGCAAACTCTGCTGGCGGAGCGGAGTTCACCACCCACCCTTGATAAGAACACTGTGCATAGTAAAAGCGTGAGTTATCGTAAATTTGGTAGTGTGGCTATCGACTTCACAACACTGTGTCCAGAAGTGTGCAAGTTATAGGACGTTTCAACCAAACTCGTAAAGCAGAGTGGCGGGTCATACAGTAGAGTAGAGTGGCGTAGAGGGGAGTGGCATGTCATAGAGTGCCATGTCATAGAGTGCTTTAGTGTAGAGGAGCGTAGAGTGGAGTTGCGTACAGTGCAGTGGCATGTTGTAGAATGGAGTGGCGTATCATATAGTGGTATGTTGTACAGTTGGAGTAGAGTGGCATAGAGTGTAGGGGCATAGAGTGGAGTAGAGTGTTGTACAGTGCAGTGGCGTAGAGTGGCATGTGGCACAGTAGAGTGAAGTGGCATATTATAGAGTGGCATGCTGTACAGTGTCCTAGAGTGGAGTCGATTGGTGTAGAGTGGAGTGGCATAGAGTGGAGTGGCAGCACGTCACGTGGAGAAGACTGGAGTGGCGTATCATCTAGTGGCATGTTGTACAGTGTGTTAGAGTGGAGGGGCATGGAGTGAAGTACTAGAGTAGAGTGGAGCAGTGTGTCACAGAGTACAGTGGAGGCAAGTGGCATTGAGTGGCATAGTGGGGGTTGCGTAGAGTGGAGTACAGTGTTGTAGAGTGGCATAGAGTGGAGTAGAGTAGAGGGGTGTAGAGTGGAGTGGAGTAGAGTGCCATAGAGTAGAGTGGAGTGGTGTAGGGTGGAGATGAGTATCGTTGAGTAGAAGGGAGTGGCCTGTCATAGAGTGTTGTGTCGAACAGTCTTAGAGTGGAGGTGCATAGAGTGGAGAGGTGTACAGAGTAGTGGAATGTCATAGAGGGAGTAGTGTGTCATAGAGTGCAATGGTATTGGATGTTGTATAGTGGAGTGTTGTAGAGTGGAGTGGTGTCTCATACAGTGAAGTGGTGTGTCACAGAGTAGAGTGCCGTGTCTTAGAGTGGAGTGGAGTGGAGTGGAGTGGAGTGGCGTGTTGTACAGTTTCATAGAGTGAAGTAGAGTCCAGGGGCAGAGAATGGAGTAGAGTCTTGTAGAGGGCAGTGGGTTAGAGTGGAGTGGCATATCATAGAGTGGCTACAGTGTAGTAGAATGGAGTATATTGGCATAGAGTGGAGGGGCACAGAGTGGAGAAGAGTGTTGTAAACTGGAGTGGCATAGAGTGGAATGGCATCACCTGAAGTATAGTGAAGTGGTGTGTCAAAGAGTAGCGTGGTGTACAGTGTGTTAGAGTGCAGTGGCATCAAGTGTAGTGGCATAGCGTGGAGCAGTGAAGTAGCATGGAGAAGAGTGGAGCAGTGTGTCATAGAGTGCAGTGGAGTAAAGTGGCATGGAGTGGCATAGAGGGAGTTGCGTAGAATGTCATAGAGTGGAGTACAGTATCGTAAAGTGGCATAGACTGGAGGAGAGAGGTGTGGAGTGGAGTAGAGTAAAGTGGCACAGAGTAGAGTGGAATGCCGTAGAGAGGAGTGGTGTGTCATCGAGTAGAGCCGGATGTCATGTCATAGAGTGGCATGTTGTACAGTGTCTTAGAGTATAGAGGCGTACAGTGAAGTTCCGTACAGTGTAATGGCATGTCGTAGGGCGGAGTGGAATGTTGCAGAGTGGTGTGGAGTTGAGTGGAGCGGAGTGTCATAAAGTGGAGTGGTATGTCATAGAGTGAAGCGGTGTGTCATAGAGGGGAGTGGCGTGTCGTACATTGTTGTTGAGTACAGTAGAGTGGCGTAGAGTGTAGCAGGGGAATAGAGTTGAGTAAAGTGTCAGAGTGGAGTGGAGTGTCGTACAGTGGAGTGGAGTGGCATGTTGTAGAATGTCATAGAGTGGAGTAGAGGGAGTGGCACAGAGTGGGCTAGAATGTTGTGGAGCAGAGTGGCGTAGAGTAGAGTGTGGCATACTAGAGTGGCATAGAGAATCATAGAGTGGAGTGGAAGAGCATAGGATAGAGTAGAGTGTCGTAGAGTGGCATAGAGTGTACTACAGTGTTGTTGACTGGAGTTTCATGGAGTGGAGTAGATTGTCGTAGAGTTGTACGGCATAGAGTAGAGCGTCATACAGTGGAGTAGAGTGGGGTAAGGCGTCATATAGTGAAGTAGAGTGGAATTGAGTAGAGTGGAGTGGCATAGCACACAGCAGATTAGAGCATCAAAGTGGAGTGGAGTGGAGTGGCGTTTTGTAGAGTAGAGTGGCGTGGAGTGGAGTAGAGTAGAGTGGCATAGCCTAGAGTGCAGTAAAGTGTCATAGAATGGAATGGCGTGTCGTACAGACGATTCGAGTGGCATGTCGGAAAGTGTGGTAGAGTGGAGTGGCCTAGAATGTCATAGAGCCAAGTGGCACAGAGTGGAGTAATGAAGTAGAGTGGACTACTGTGTCAGTGAATAGAGTTAAGTAAAGTGGGGTAGAGTGGCATAGTGGGAGGTGCATAGAGTGTTGTAGGGTGGAGCAGAGTGTTGTACAGTAACAAAGAATAGAGTAGAGTGGCATAGAGTCTAGTAGAATGTTGTAGAGTGGAGTTGCATAGAGTGTAATAAAGTGTTGTAGAATGGAGCAGTGTAGAGTGGGATAAAGTGTTGTGTAGTGGAATACAGTGGAGTGGAGTAAAATGTCATAAAGTGGAGTGGCGTGTCATAGAGTAGAGTGGCGTCTATTGGAGTAGAGTTGAGTGGCGAATCTGCTCACATAGTAAATCAGGATTTATGGTATAGGGGTAACACACATTTTCACTACGCTATCTCTATCATGGCACATGAAAATAAAATATTCACTCAAATCTCAATATTTTGGAACAGCAAATTTTGAAAACTGAAAAGCTGTTTCTATCATTGTCAGATATTCAGGGCAAAATACAAATACAAAATTTAGGATATGAATATAAGAATCTACTCAGTAAAGGAACGGGTCTTTTTATTTGCAAACAACAAAATAAAATGTTAATTTAATGTTAAGAAATATGGCTGCACTTTTGCTAATTATCTACCAATCAAAAAAGATAATTAACAGATACATGCTACAAGAAGTTCATATGGCTGTTTACTTCTCTCTGCTATGGAAATAGCTACACAATTTCAGCAATTTTATTAAACCCTTAATCGTAAAACTTAAGATGCTCAAGATACAATACTAGATACATTTCTACTTAATTGCAATTTACTGTCTTATCAAATTCTGACAGAAATATTCTTGATGCTACTTTTACAATGGACGAGGTGTTCAATGCAATTTGATCTTTAAATGCTGACCAGTCCCTAGGTCCTGATGGTATTCCAGCAGAGTTTTATAGAAATGTTATGAGCCACGGTTTCCCCCCCTACTATCTATATTTCAGGAATTTGCAAATAATACTTCAGTGGAGGGATCCTTTAAAGAAGCAAAAACTATTGTTCTTCCTAAACCAGATAAAGATCCTACATAAGTCCTTAATTATTGCCACATCTCAAGTATTAATCAAGACTGAAAAATGTATGCTGAAATTCCAGCAACTAGATTTTCTCCAGTTCTGAACCATATTATTTATCCTGATCAATCCGGAAATAATGAAAAGTAGATTATTCTCGCACAATACTAGACTATTATGTCATACTATCACTTCACTGAATAACTTTAAATGTCCCATAGACTTATTAACTTTGGATGCTGAAAAAGCATTCAATAAGGTCAATTGGAAATTCTTATGTGAAACTATGCAAAAAATCTGTTTTGGAGCAACATTTATCTCAATGATTCAGCAACCATGTTTGTTAATGGGAGTAATACTCCTCCCTTTGAATTATTTAGAGGTACTAGGCAGGCGTGACCGTTATCCCTCTTACTTTTTATATTAGCCATTGAACTACTGCTATCTCTTATTCGTACTTCTATATATAATAGAGGCAAGACTCTTGTTTCATGTCGGCACCTGTTGTGCTGGGGCTCTTTCTATCCCTCTATGGGGCTGTCTTCCTCCTCTCTTTCCTTCTGCACTTCCCTTCGATCTCCCAGCAGAGCTGGGAATAGTTCTCCGAGCCGGCACTATGCGCCCCTTGACCTCTCTACGCTGTGGCAGCTGAGCATTCAATCCTGCCATAGGCCGTGCCTGCTTCCCAACGCAAGATATTCCCCGCTGTAGATGCCTCCCCATAGTCTTAAAGTCCTCACACTCAACGTGAGGGGACTGAATAATCCCACCAAGCTCCGAGCGATACTGGCTTACCTGAAGAGCTCCGGGGCTGATGTTTGCCTACTACAAGAAACACATTTGCTAGCTAAAGACTGTCACAGACTCCGGTCACGGGCCTTTCCGACTCAGTTCTTCTCCTTGGGACCCTCTAAGTCTACAGGGGTGGCGATCCTGATATCTAGGGCTTTTAAGGGGAGAGTGGTGCAGAAGGAGGCCGAAATCAAAGGCAGACTTCTCACTTACCAACTCTTGATTGGGGTCACACGCTGATCATAGGGTCCATCTATGCCCCTAACGAAGGACAGGAGCGATTTCTCCATGAAGCGCTGACCGAGGCTACCGCCACTCCCGAGCGCAGGCTACTTCTGGGAGGAGACCTTAATCTCGTCCTCAACAATGAGCTAGACAGGTCGGCGCAACGCTTCGGCCAAGTGGGGGCACTCTCCCGCGCCGGACATGCTAGGCTGGGGGACCTGGGCTTGATAGATCTGTGGTGGGACTTCCATCCAACTTCCAGGGAATACTCTTACTACTCTGGCGCTCACTAGACCTACGCTAGGCTGGACTACTTTTTAGGCACTGGGGCTATTAGGGACATCACAATCTCCTCCGACATCCTTGCGGCTGCCTTATCGGACCATGCTCCAGTAGTATTCACCTTGACTCTGCCCCCGGCCCGGCTTCCTACCCGACGGTGGCGCTTCCGTGATACCCTCTTACACCACACGGACACCATTTCCCAGATTCAGCGCGAGCTCGATGACTACCTATCTCACAACGACAATGCTGACACACCTGTCTCCACTAGATGGGAAGCCCTGAAGGCGGTGGTTAGGGGAGCAATCATCGCTCTTACCTCTGCGGACAATGCGGAACGTAAACGCAAGAGGGAGGACCTCACCCAGAAAGTGCGTGAGCTTGAACAGATCCACCAACGCACCGGAGCGCCGCGCATCTGGCATCAATTGAAGACAGCTAGGGCGCAGTTAGCTGCCATAGATCGCGATAAAGCTGAATACGCGGCACTACGTCTGCGCCATTCTTTTTATATCGGCGGGGACAGGTGCGGCCGGCTACTCACACACAAACTGAGGGAATCCCGGCTGCGTGACGGGGTACAGGAGATCACAGACCAGGCGGGCTGCACACACACAGAGGACTCTGACATAGCTGAGACGTTTCGCGACTTTTACGCACAGCTGTACGATACACAGCATTTAGAACCGACGGTCATAGACGCATACCTGAGCTAGGTTTATCTCCCCAGCCTGTCCCAAGCGCAAGCATATCACATAGAAAGGGAGATTTGCCCGGAAGAAGTAATCTCTGCCATCTCGCGCCTAAAAGTGGCTAAATCGCCAGGCCCAGACGGCTATACAGCGGCTTTTTACAAGCAGTTCTGTCCCACGCTTACCCCGCTTCTCACGCGTCTCTTTAATTCCTTCGCTTCTTCGGGGGCGATCCCTCCTTCCATGCTCAAGGCGGATATTGTGGTTATCCACAAGCCTTGCAAAGATAAGAAGCTCTGCACGGCATATCGGCCTATCTCTATTTTAAACATCGGCCTGAAGCTTTATACCAGTATCCTTGCGGCTCGCCTCGCTCCCTATATGCCTGGGTTAATCGACCCTGACCAGGCGGGCTTTATACCCCAAAGGCAGACCAGCGACAATACGAAGCGGGTGCTCCATCTCATCGAAAAAGCTTCTCGTATCCCGGGGGACTATATGCTCTTGGCCATCGATGCTGAAAAGGCATTCGATCGCGTGCACTGGCCCTACCTGGAGCAAGTGCTGATCCGTTTTGGCTTGGGGGACAAGATGAGGACCCGTATCCTCAACTGTTATCGAGACCCTGTGGCGGTGGTGCGAGTGAATGGACATGCGTCGACTCCCTTTCGTATCCACAGAGGCACTCGACAGGGGTGCCCTCTGTCGCCCCTGCTCTTTGCCTTCTACATGGAGCCCCTGGCGCAAAGAGTCAGTGAGCACCCGAGGATCTCGGGTATACGCTTTGGCAGCGATACCCACACCATTAGCTTATACGCTGACGACGTACTGGTCACCCTGACGGAACCCGCAACGGCCCTGGGCACCTTCTTGGAGGAGCTGAACTCCTTCGGGGGGGCGTCCGGGTTCAAAGTTAATATCACTAAGTCCACGGCTCTAAACCTTTCCTTGCCGCCCCAGATGCTGGCGGACCTACAGGCTCGACACTCCTTATAGTAGTCTTCAGACACGGTTCCCTATCTGGGAATCCGGCTAGCCCCCACACTACAGGCGACAAGGGCGGCCAACTATAGCATCCTGCAATCTCACATCCATGCGGACCTGCGGCGTTGGAAACATTACCCTATCTCATGGCTGGGTCGCATCGCCGCAGTCAAGATGACGATCCTTCCCAAACCTCTTTATCTTTTTCATACGCTCCCTCTGCAGCCCCCCACCGGCTGGCTCCAGCGGGTGCAGGCGGAACTTTCCCAATTTATTTGGCAGGGTCGCAAACCCAGGATAAAGCGGTTGGTCAGTTTCCTCCCTCCTGATGAAGGGGGTCTAGGGATACCCGATCTCGCGTTGTACTATAAAGCCGCTCAACTCCGGCACTTGGTGGAGTGGAGTCGGGCCGAGTCGGAAAAGCACTGGCTTTTCCAGGACCGGGCGATAGCGGGCACTTCCTTGATGAAGATCCCTTTCCTTCGGAAGGCCCAGCGCCCTCCCAATCTATACGCTTCTCATGTCACCCACGCTACGATGTTGGTCTGGGATCAGACGAACAGGCGTCATGGCCTGACGACCTTTCCTTCCCCACTCACTCCTCTTTTTGGCAATTCTGACTTTGGACCGGGGATGGGCGAGACCTCCTTTCCTCTGTGGAGAACCACCGGTTGCCGCGCGCTAGGTACCCTTTATGACACTGAAGGGGTCGTGCCCTTCGCACAGCTAAGTGCTGACTATGGTCTCCCTGAATCTGAGCGCCTGCACTATTTGCAGCTACGACATTGGGCCTCACACCCAGATAATAGACTACAAGCCCATAGACTCCTCACCCAGTATGAGAGATGGCTGATCACACTATCCTCAGACAAGAAGCTAATCTCGGACCTGTATAGAATGCTCCTATCCCGCTATACTCATACCTTCCATGCAGGGCGGGCCCGATGGGAAAGGGACTTGGGTCGAGATCTCACTAGCAAGGAATGGGAAGGGATCTGCTATAGGGCGCGACACACTGCGACTCACACTGGCCTCACCGAAACTTTTACGAAGCTCGCGTACTACTGGTACTACTGGTACTACACCCCCGAGCGCATGCACCACTTTGACAGCGCACATAGCCCGGATTGTTGGCGAGGGTGTGGGAAGGTGGGTACACTCCTCCACCTACTCTGGGAATGCGAACACCTCACACCATATTGGACTCAAGTCCTCGACGACGTCGACAAGCATTTAGACACAGAGATCCCTCGGCTCCCAGAGTACGTGCTTTTGGGGGTTCCCAATCCACTCACCTATCCTTTGAAATCCATGAGGGG
This sequence comes from Calotriton arnoldi, assembly GCA_963921515.1. Taxonomy (NCBI): domain Eukaryota; kingdom Metazoa; phylum Chordata; class Amphibia; order Caudata; family Salamandridae; genus Calotriton; species Calotriton arnoldi. Next base: position 233,913 of record CAWUFW010011967.1, on the reverse strand, counting down.
GGAAACAAATAGCGCTTGCGTTGGGCTCTGCCACACAAAACATTCTCACGCATTGGAAATCTACACGAACTCCAACACTCACTGGGTGGCTTCACCGCCTATGGCATATATTAGGCATGGAAAAGATTTCACTCACCGCGGCTGGCAAAGGTTCAGGATTTAGAGACTTATGGCAACCTTTCCTGGCTCTCTTAGCACAGGACTTCAGGGAGTTAACATGCCCGAGCTACCTGCGCCTGCTGCGCCTGGCACCCCCGGACACTCCTACGTCAGGGGTGAACCATTCCGGCTAGTTACCACCTATTGATGGATGAGCTGGGCTGGGGGGAGCGGGGGAGGAGGGGGGAGAGCGCTTTCCTATTCTCTTTCTCTTCTTTCTCTTGTCTCTGGGTTAAGGTGGGGGGGTTGTTTTTCTGGTCTCATTCTTATTCTTACTGTTATTTTCTCTGGTACTCTCATATGTCATTGGTTTGCACTGGAGCCCTGCGAGGCCCGATTGGTCGCACTGCTGATTTGCAGGTTTGCAATGCATGACATTTTCATCAATAAAAAGATTTAAACCATAAAGAAAAATGTTCTGTGAAGGTAAGGCTGCAGGTGGTGTTTGAGGAGGGAGCATTGTCATCGGGGAGCCACTTGATGAAGTCACAGTGAAGGTTTCTTCGTTCAGACTTAGTCTCTGTTTTGGAAGTCGAAAATCTCTGGCAGGACGAGGCCATTGCCAACAAGAGTTCCACGAGGCCAGATACCCCTTTGGCGAAGGACTGCTGAGCAGGATTTGCTGAGAAGAATGCATTGGAAGCTGCTAGCGAAGTCAGGCAAACCGGCGATGCACCTTGGGCAAATAGACGAGCAGGTTGGTCTCGGTTCTCAGAGCAGTGTTTAGCCAAAAATGTTCTACATCCAAAGCTTTGAATTTTGGCTATCTGGGCACATTTAACACCACCACCAAGGCTTCAAAACTGGAGGGGGCACCACTTGGGGTGTTAGGACTCACTCAGGTTGGGTCTAGGTGCGGGCTCAAGATGGTTTAAGCCTTTTCTGTCCTTGTGGAGGCCAGCGAACTAGCACTTGGAGTCAATCAGTTAGTCCTGGGTTCAAGAAGTAGAACAGGGGTCAAGCAGCAGGGCAGGCCTCTGAGAGTTCAAGGCAGGCTTGAGGCAGTAAATTAGTCCTTCCAGGTGCAGCAAAGCAGTCTTCTGAAGCAGGCCACAACGGCAGGCAGTCCTCTGAGAGTCCTTCTGCATATCCACAAAGTGAACTGAAGAGTGGGCCTGAGAATGCTATTTAATACCTGGTGCCTTCTTTGAAGCAGGAGAAGTTCCTATAGAATTCCCTTTGAAGTGCTTGATGTTTCCTGCTCACCTGCCCTGCCTCCAAGCTGGTTGCATGAACAATGCAGGAGAGACAAGTCCTTTGTGTGAAGGCAGAGCACAGCCTAGTCAGCACCCTCCACCCTGCCAGTGGTGGTCCATCCAGGCACACCTAATCCCTCTATTGTGTGGCTGCATCAGAGGAATAAACAAAGTCCAATTGTCAGCTACACCCAGTCATGTGACAGAGGAACAGACTGCAGGCACCAAATAGTTAGGGCAGGAAAATGCCAACTTTCAAAAAGTGCCATTTTCAAAATTGCAACTTAAAATTCAACTTTACCATTAAAGAGGATTTTTACTTACAGTTTCTCAGACACCAAACAAAAAACGTTTACCTGTTTCGAATCAAAAGTTAGCCCTTCGTAAATGTAATTGGGCAACCCAATGTTAGGCCTCACACTACCAGTCCATGTAAAACTTAAAAGTACATGTCAAACCTTTTAATTACAATGCACCCTGCCCTATGGGCTACCTAGGGCCGACCTTAGGAGTGACGTATATGCAATAAAAGGGGAGATTAAGGCTTGGAAAACTGCTTACAGGCTGTAATGGCAGGCCTGCAACATGTTTTAAGGGGTTCCTTCAGTGGGTGGCACAGTGAGTGCTGCAGGCCCACTTGTAGCATTTAATTTACAGGCCCTGGGTATAAGGTATACCACTTTACTAGGGACTTATAAGTAAATTACATATGCCAATCAGGTGTAAGCCAATTGTACCATGTTTTGGGGAGAGCACAAACAAGCACGTTAGCACAAGTTAGCAGTACGTGCACAGAGTCCAAAAGCATTAAAAACAAATTCCGCAAAATAGGAGGGTGAAGCCAAAATGTGTGGGGGAAGGCCACCCTAAGGCTGACAGGTCTAACATTTGATGATTATGCATTACTATCTGGATATACCTTAAATATCAATGGGTTTTTTCCTTTAAACAGGTTTATAACTGAGGATATGTTACATGGCACTGACATTCTATGTAATACTTCTGGTCTTAAGTTTTGTGGTATTTATTTTTTTAATACAATAACAAATAGAGTTGATTTAAATTGTAAAAAGATATTAACTAAAATTATGTAAAAAGTGGACTAATGGTCCTGCCTTTAATTGAAGCAGTTAAAATGGTCATACGTTCACAAGTGCTACATGTACTATCAATGTTACTTGTTACTTTTCCTAAGTCTTTCTTTACTAACATTAATAAACTCCTTACTAAGTTCATTTGGCATAATAAGGCTCCACAGATTAAATACAGAGTTTTGCTAACTTCAAAATTAGAAGGGGAATTAGGTAGTCCTGATTTTAAGAAACATTATTTTTCTTTTTAACTGTGCAAAATGTTTTTCTAATGCGGAACTCTACCTAACAACCTCATGAGTTTTAATTGAGAAAAATATTGTGGTCCCTTTTCCCTTATAAGCAATCCTCCCTATGGATCTTAAAAAAAACTAAAAACTTTACTTCCTCAGCACAGCTAAAAAATTTCTATTAAGTCTAAATGCAAAATTTGGTATTCTAATCATATCCTCTAAGAAGGTATCCTTATGAAATAATCCCTTGATTAAGTTGAATACCTCAATCTCTTGTTGGGCAAAATTGACTCATGATGTTATAGTTTATATTTCACATATTTATCACAGTAATATATTTTCATCTTGTTCTGATTTACAAGCTAAATCTCATATTCTCGCTATCGAATATCACAGATAGGTTAAATTGTGTAACACAATTCTCAATGCTTACAATAGGACTACTTAAAATCCTAAATATTCTGGTATTGAATTATTCTTTAGTAAGCACAGACTATCTGGTCACATTGCTTCTAAAACGTATAAAACATTGAATTTTTCAACATCTATCAACTTATTAAAAATAAGCGGATTTTGGAATCTCAACTTAGATAATAACTACTGTATGCAAATGTGGCAAAAATCTGGTTATGTAATGTTTCCAATTGGCTTCCATTATCTGTATGTCAAGCCAACTCTTTCATACTGAATCATTGTTATTGGACCCCTGTTAAGTTACGGAATTCAAAACTAATTGACAAACCAGATTACTGGCATTGTAATACAGAACATCTCGGTTTGAAATGTATGTTATTTTAGTGTCCAGTTATTTGTACATTTTGGTGTGATTCTTTGTATAAAATCGTACATCTTTTTTCATTTTGATGTTTCCATGTCCTATGGAATTGTTATAGGTAAATGTTTTCTTATTACGTTTCCACTAACATATGTGGATGCTAAATTGTTTGATTTATTAATTTATTTGGCTATCAAATCCATTACTAAGAAGAGGAAATATACTAGTGCCTTATCTTCAAATGCCTGGTGGGATTGTTTATTATATATGAAAAATTGAATTGAATTCTTTTTTAATAAGAATAATAAGCCATCTTTTATCAAATTGTTAATTTGGAAGACTCTTGATTATTTTATTAATATTAGCTGATTTATGAAATACAATATTATTGGATTAGATATTATATAGATAGCCCTATAAATGATTTAAGTTTTATGATTTATGGTCTATATAGAATCTTAATATATATGCTTTTTATCTACTACTGTTTCAGATGTATTTTTAGATGGATGGATATTCTGCTGTTATTTTTGTCTGTCTTCCTGTTACTATATTATAAAACTCAATAAAATAATTTGAACACAAAAAAAAAATGAACTAACATTTCATATTATTTTGTACTCCAGAATGTAAGATGTGAGCTTACGTATTAACAGAACTTCCCAAAAAAAGCTCTGCCCAATCCAAGGAGATCTCCACTTAAGACAAGACTGGTGCTTGATCGTTATTTCGTACCTAAGAATGCTGCCATATTGAAGTAACTTAGGTGATCTTTTAAACACTTGTGTGCAATGTACCGGCCTACCCTGATGAAGGACCACCTGCAAATTTGAGAGATTCCTACTAGACAGGTTGGGATCTCCGTGCCTTCAGTACTGCTGCTGGTGTGCCGTCTCCTTTAAAGGCACTGAGCTGTAGAGAACAGGTGCTATGTTTCTTGTGCCTGTTCAGTAAACGTCTTTTGCTTTCTAAATTCAAATTTCCAAAATGGGAGCTTGTTTCTTGAAAAGAAATAAAATGATCTGAATGCACAGTGAGTTATCTCCCTCTGCATTGGAACCATTGAGGGATTTCCCTGACTGGGGCCGTCATGCTTAGCTTTGTGGTCCCAGACAAGGACATTTAGTGACAGTCACCCCACCTTAAGCAGAGTGGTGTGACTGTTACTATGACCTTGCAGTCCAGAAGCAGAAGGGCCATCAAGTAAGAGGTTTATACCAGTGGAGCCACTTAAGGCTCTGTCGAAGTAAGCCTGGTTCCTCCCCGTCTCTAAATGGAGCAGAGAAACCACAAGCTTGGTCAAACAATAAATTATGCCCTTTGTATTTAGATGATGAGTGAATTAGGCCCTCTTCTGTTGCCAAATGTTGGCCACCACCCTAAATCCAGTATTGTCTTTGATGCACTAATCATTAACTGATTTCTGAATGAAATGGTCATGGTCCTTCAGAAAACCAAAGGGATTGGAGGGATAAACACACCTAAATGGAATTTCCATTACATTTTACAGTCTTGCGCTATTTTAACTGTTTAGGTAGAGTTTGCTTACGTAAATAATGTGCAAAAAGTACCCCAACAAGTTGGTCCCAAGAAAGTAAGAGTAGCATATTGATTCAAGGTAGTTCAGTGCTCCTAATTATGGTGCGAAACATGTCAGCCCTATCTGCCTGCTGTCCGTTGTCATTTAGGGTTATGCTTGCCCTGAACCCTTTCATTGATGTCCATCATGTTTTCTGCAACATAGGCAGCATAGGAAAGGTTATCTTTCACTTTGTGAACTGTTTATTTAGATTTTTCACCTTTCCAGGTACAGCCAAATACGTTCACTACTTTAATACCGATTTCAGTACACTTGTGCTCTAGAAAGCACACATCCTCAGATAAAACTGACAAAGGTGCTCCATTTTTATATTGCAGAATGAATTGTTTGTTCTTGTGGTTCTCGTGTCCTTCTCCAATGTTTAACCACTTTCCAGTGGGTTGCTGGGGCCTCAGTCTATGTGATCCCTTTATAAGCACTTCTTTAGGTCATGCACTGGCGCTAACTTTAGCTGCCTAGCGCCAATGCAGGCACCCTTGCACCATAGTGCAAGGATGCCTGTGTTAAGGGGAAGATTGTTTATGTGCAGGAAGGTCGCCCTTCCTGCACATAAACAATCTTCAAATGCCGCTTTGTAACTTCTATGTGTGCTGCTTAATGCAGCACACATAGAACTTGCAAAACGGCATTTTTAAAATGATTGTTTATGTGCAGGAAGGGGGACCTTCCTACACATAAACAATCATTGACGTTTTGCTGTTTCTACGTGTGCTGCACAACGCAGCACACATAGAAACAGCAAAAATGAGGAGAAATAAAGCATTTCTCCTCGTTTCGCCTGTTTAAGACCAGGTTTTCCCTGGTCTTAATTTTGGCGCTGCCTCCTATTTACGCTGCACTTGTAAATAGGGGGCAGCGTCAAAATCAATGGGTGTTGCGGTGGAACGCCCACCACAACACCCATTGCCCGACCCTTTCACGCTAAGTGTAGCGTGAAAGGGGGCCTTATTTACAAGGAAGCGCTAAGCCACGTTAAGTGGCTTAACACTGCCTTGTAAATAAGGCGAATCTCCTATTGCCACCACGTCACTAAAAGTGACGTTGTGGTGGCGATATGGGCTTGTAAATATGCCCCTAAGTATCTTGTTTTGAATTCAGTGTGAGTGTTCTAATGTTTAGTGTCTTCGTCCTTGTAAAGAGAAAATTCTATCAAATCAGTGGGAATAGAGCTGTCTTTGACCCTTGTCATATATCTTTTATACCTAAATTTATTTTTAATGTAAGTTTAGTTTTAGTATTATTGACCAAATCAGCCTAGGAAACTCATCTTAGAATTCATCTTATTGTCATAAGGAACTGTTTTTCTAAACTTCTTGTGCTAAAATATATTTTCTAGAATATATTTTAGAATTTCCTCGACCTCCATAACATCTATGCCAATTTTAATATTGCATTCTATGGCACAAAATGTGCTATTTTGAACAAAAAAGACCAAAGCCATTTAATGAGCTAGATATATTAGCCATCAGTTAAATAAACTTTAAAATTATTTCAAGAAATATTTTAACATATGTAATAACCATACCTTACTAACGGGAAAGTGAATAGAAATAACAAATCATTTCAGGCCAGCAAAAGAAGGTCTACTATGATAATACATTTAAACAGGTTGCTTAGAAATGCTATGTTTCTGAAAGAATGTATGTTTACAAAGCAATAATGGTGCATAAAGGGATGTGTGGGCAGAAAGTGTCTGAAGTAAGCAAAGTAAATTGAGAGAAAGTGCTTAGGGGATGGAGACTCCCGTTTCTCCAATTAGTTAAGCTGTTGCCTATATATCCATATGATAGAGAAATCATATTTTGAAACTGAGATGTAAAACAAAAAGAAAGATACCTACAAATATGTAGAGGAAAGATCCACATTTACAGAAAAATATTTTTTAATTATTGTTAACATATTTAAATGTATAATTTGATGAGTTAATGTGCTGGGCATTTTATTTGATGATTTCTGAGCTAATAATAAATCTTTTCAATGAATGAACATTTATATTACACACTAAGGGGCCGATTACGATACGGCCCGTAAAGGCTCCGACCAAAGGCCGCATCGTAATGGGCCGGTCGATTTCCTTTCCGACCGCTTATTATGATGGAGGCGGTCGGAAAGGAAATTGGCCGGTCATTCCGGCTGGCTTCCGACAGGCTCGGACAGCCTGTCCGCTAGTCGGAATCTGGCCTGTCATCTCAAGGGCAGCTCTTTCCCCCCTTGAGATTACGATCATGGTTTCCGACATGGTTTCCATGTCGGTCTGTCCGACATGGAAACCATGTCGGAAAGCGTGTTAGGGGGCCCCCAGCAGGGCCTCCTTTGGTGCACGGCCTCCAGTAGGAGGCCGAGGGGGCACCTATGTTGCCCCCCGGTTGATCCCTGCACCTTGTGACAGTCACCTTGAGGGGCCTGCTACGGGGTGCAGGGATGAACCGCACCTCCCATTTCACAATGGTAGAATGGAACACGGCCGGTTTACGGCTGTAATGCATGCTTCCATAGTGAAATATAGGAATGCGACCGAACAGTGTTCGGTCGCATCCTAATGGGGCGGTCGGGACCGTCGACCGGGTGTCGGTCGGTGCCATGACCGAGTTGGTGTCGGACGGAAGTGATTCCGCCCAACATCATAATGAACCTCTTAGTGTAGAGTTTCACCTAGGTTATGTAGTAAATATACATGTGAGTAAGTATAGACCTATATATTTACCTTTTTGAATCAGGTCTACAGAACTGATTAATGATTTCTCAAATTACTGGAGTTTCTGGCTTTGGTGACATTGTGACTACATGACAGAATACAATTAGCTTGCAGGTAACCACATTCAACCACTACATTGAGTCTTTTGAGACATACGTTTACTGCTTTGTAGAAAGTACAACAGTCTATCCAATGTTCGCCTTTATATTTGGTGCGCTATATGAAAGGTAATATAAATGGCTTTTTGTAATTGTTTTCAGTTGTCTGGGGCTCCTATTTTGAACATGCAGTTGCCTGGAACAAACACATAGATGAGGAAAATGTCATGATTACAACATATGAAGACCAGACGAAGGTAAGTAAACTTCAAATATGCAATATAATATGCACTTCACTGCCTTAATTAACTTGATCTTGTCATGATCTTCGCCCTAACAGCATCCATCATATTGCCAATCATATTATATTGTTAACACTATACCCTCCTGGGTGAAATATAAGTAGAGATTCGTAGAGCCTCTCTGGTGGTAACTCTGGTGCAGGCAGGAGTCCTTTTTGCCTCATCCTCGAGGGTGATGATCTCAGAGATACCATAGAGGCCTGAATTCTGCAGCAGCAGTCAATGAGTACAGAATGATGATGCCTCAAGGAATGTTTTATGCTAGAGTTTGTTTTTTCACCCTATAATATGACACAACAGGGTATTCAAGTGTGCCTCACCTGTCCTGAACGAAATTCTTACATCAAATTCTCTCACTAAATCAGTAAGAATTATGTGAAATCATTGAAGTGTAAAAGAAGCCCACAGGCAGAAGAAATCAAAATAACCTTTAAACATAAACTTAAAGAATCTTGGATGTAAAGCATGCTATTTGTTTAAATAATGGTATAAACAATTTTCCAGCAGTAGTTCCTCAGAAACTGATTTAAAACATCAATGACAACTCTTGTAATGTTCCGTACCTGCCAAAAAGTGCACTCCCAGGTACTTGTATGTTAAGAGGGAGGTATTTTAATGTTGGGGTACAGAGTGGTATTCTCTCTGGTGCAGATTGTTACTGACCATCAAAGACGGTGAGCATGTTTATGAAATGTGGTCTGCAGGCTCCAAAAAGAAAATTGATGTTCAGCCAAACTGCAGCACAAAGGGTATTAGTCAACAAATGATGATGGCAGGTATATGGGTCTCATGTTTGGAATCCCACTCCACTACCAGTGTTTTCCACTTTGTAGGTATGAGTATGTCTGTTTTTCCTACTCCCTGTGCCTATCCCCAGCCCAAAAAAAGGGACCGCTTACCCTCACCAAGAGATGATTCCAGTGAGGTTAGAGCCTTTTACCCTAGCTATCAGTCTGAGGCCACTTCCAGTGCAAGGGCAATTTCCTTGGTAGTTGTGGAACGCCATAACTGTTAGTATGGTAAGTCTGGTCCCACACAAATTTGGCAATTCAAGACCTGGGGTAACAGTAAAGCAGGTCTAACCTTGCATGAATGCGGCTTTGCTGAAGGTGAATTCAGGATTCCGTTCTGTTCTGAACTGCACACTTGCAGGACCAAGTTCTGCATGCGCAGAAGATGACTATACATTCTATACCTTTCCTTTGCATTCAATATTGATGCCTCATCTACTGAAATTTCTGCTATGGCCCTCATTTTCAGAGGAATGGTAAACCCCATTTAAGAGCAGACTGTAGTTTGTGCCAAAATCAGGATTACAACTTTTGCCCTTTACAAACTGTGCCATGTAAAACCTTGTGGAATTTATTTGGGCTACATAACACACATTCTGAGTTTTCAACTCAAGACTAGGGAAAACATGCATTATTACTGCATTATCCTCGGGCCCGATTCACAGAACTAACTTACGTCAAAAACGTAAAGTTAGTACATTTTAGTATTCACAGAATACACTTACTCATTTTGGTATTCACAGAATGCACTTACTCATTTTGGTATTCACAGAATGCACTTACTCATTTTGGTATTCACAGAATGCACTTACTCATACTAACTTTATGTCCGCACTCGGGCCGGAGATTCCGGCCCGGTGGTGGAGATTCCAGCCCGGTGGTGGAGATTCCGGCCCGGTGGTGGAGATTCCGGCCCGGAGGTGGAGATTCCGGCCCGGAGGTGGAGATTCCGGCCCGATGGTGGAGATTTAGGCTGGTTGTGGATATTCCGGCCGGTGGCGGAATGTCCGCCACCGGCCGGAATCTCCACAACCGGCCGGAATCTCCACCTCCGGGCCGGAATCTCCACCTCCGGCCCGGAATCTCCGCCACCGGGCCGGAATCTCTGGCCCGAGTGCGGACATAAAGTTAGTATGAGTAAGTGCATTCTGTGAATACCAAAATGAGTAAGTGCATTCTGTGAATACCAAAATGAGTAAGTGTATTCTGTGAATACCAAAATGAGTAAGTGTATTCTGTGAATACCAAAAAGTACTAACTTTACGTTTTTGACGTAAGTTAGTTCTGTGAATCAGGCCCACCCTTCGGAAGCGGAAACTATGAGAGAAGAGATAATATTGCACTCAGCAAATATTGAACTCGGTGGTATCAGTATTAACTGGGTGCAGTAATCCCTCCAAAGCAACAGGCAACTCTTAAACAGTCACCATATGCTGCTGACTTGAATATTTTCAATAAATAAAGAATAGGCTCAGGAAGCACCTTTCGGGTTAATAGAAGTTGGAAGAATTCTCTTTACCACACGTCTGTTTTCCCTCCTGTTCTGTGTCATACAACTCCTGAGGAATCATTGTTTCCAACTTTTCCATAAGTCTATTTAGAACAGTATCTCTTAATTAGCAGTCTTATTTGTTATTTGAGTGGTGTCTGTTAGCTGCTTTCATGAATAGGGCCATTGTGGATGGTACACATTATTTTCATGTAGAACAGATGGTGGTTATAGCTTATCATTATTTTTAATTACAATAATGGTATGGAAGCTTATATCATTTGATAGACAACTGGCTACAAAATACAAGGTTTATTTCATTTTAACATATTCATATAAAGTTTAACGCATTTGACTCCCTACTGCAAACCCACTGTCCCAAGGCAGTTGTTTATCAAACAATAATAGTTTCCGTACCTATATTGTAATTGAAATTCTATGCCCAAGTGCTAGAAAACGTCAATAGGCCACCCCAGTATGGCTTCTTATACTCCAGAAAAATTTACCAGACTTACCACAGATTAACTCTTACGTAATGAAATGAAGGACTTAATCCATCCATTTTCTATTCCTAGATCAGAGTGGTAAGCTGCATTTCATTTATTTTTGGAAACGCCTTGACATAGTTTTTATGGCCAAACCACTAGTATTTCCTAGTTGGTACTGAAAATTAATGTCGTGTTTTTTTGCAAGTTAGCTTTAAAATATATTTTTGTGTGCTTTTGGAAGTAGGTGACTGCTGGAGAACTGGGTTTTTTTACTCAAAACAACTAAAAAGGGGCACAAAAGTCAGCATTCCAACTTCAAAACCAGAATAAAGAAATGCAAAATTACTAATTGTAGTATTTGTGAGAATTACAGGAAGTTTGAGAGAGAGAAACGTAGCAACTTTGCATATCCCTATCTTATACGTGGTGAGGTAGTTATTTGGTATGTTTCAGAATGGTGACTGATGTATACTTTGCTCCACTTATTTCGACTCTGACGTTTATTTCCCTGCAATTACTTCAAGAGCATATTTACTTTGCAAGCATTTACAGAACAGACCTATTACTTTATCTAAAGCAATAGGAAAACAACTTTAAAGATAAGTCCACTTTAGTATTAGGGTGATTGGTAAGTAAGTGATATCAATGTACTTGTATTTAAGTTACAGCTAGGTTAGGATTAGTATTAGTGCAATTATTTGAAAAGTAATGTACTTAAAAATTAAGGTTTAGTTTTTCAATAACAGCATTAGTATAAATACATTTTATCTGAGATAAGTAGTAAGATTTGCAGGTAGGATTGAGGTTTGCATTAGAATATTTGAATACAATGAACTTAAAAATCATTGTATGAAATAGAATATAAAGCTAGGGTTTGCATTAGGGTTAGAATAAGGTTATAATGATGTAATTGTATTTTAATTTAATTTAGTTGAATTTAGGATTAGATTCAGTCTTGAAATCCAAATTTTCACCAACAGCACCCCACAACCACAAATTTAAGCCTTGCTATCCAACAGGAATCTCAATAACTTTACTCGACAACTAACAACCAATGCAAAATCACTTGGAAGTACCCTCCACAGAGACCTCTTCTTAAAAGAACACATCATTTTAAACACAGACTCAAAAAGTGAGACTGTTACTGAAAAATGAAAGGGTAATGTCCCCTGCACCGAGGGCCTTTTTTCCTTGTTATCAGTCATTTGTTTTTTTCGGTTCCTCATTGCCGGGTTTTACCTGGTGGTGAGGGACAAAAAAAGGACATCACATGTGCACCCTAAATAGGGCAGGCAGTATAATGCCCTTCGTCCATCACCCCCTACTTCGTCATATACAATGCAGTGCCTTGTCCGTCAAACTCTTAACCGCCCGTCCCCACCCCAAGTCGCCTTTCATTTGAGTGGAGATACAGCTCTGCTCAACAGCCTCCTGAAGATTATGCTAGCACCCCAAAAAGCATCCAAGCATCCTTCTACATGCAACACATTTCATCAAGGGGTTGAGGATATTCAGCCAATTTACCCCTACATTGAAGAAACAGCACTGGCTCCCTCTCAAGCCCCAGATCATCCTCAAGGTCTACTGCATCACCTAGAAACAACATCTCTGCCTACCTAGATGGGAAAATATACTCCTCAGATATTCAATGCCAAACAATGAGCCAGGGCTTCATCAGACTGGGAAAAATATAAGAAGAAGGAAAAAAACTCAGAATGTACTCTTCATCAGTAACAACATCCCCATTGACATCAGAACAGCTACTGTGCAACCGCCCTTCATAAAAGAACTGGAGACACCCAGATACCCACCTGAAGACATACCTATTCAAAGAACAGTATGCCAAAATACAACAGGAACACACGTCCCCTATAGATGATCCCAAATCAAGTCAAAAGTTCATGTCCACTTCCAATATGCTATTAATTAATGTAATTAAGCAAATTGGCAAATTAAAAAATAGGTATAGGGTTAGAGTAAGAGTTTATTGAATTAAAAAGAATCTGGTTTATGATTAGTGTTATGCCCAGGTAGTCTAATTAAATTAGAAATATGAATCAAGAAATGGCTAGCAGTGCAGTAAAATTGGGAGAGAAGGGATTAAGTCCTGCCATTCCACACTATAAACAATGTTACTGTAGGTGTACACTAACCTACTGCACTACAGAGGCTTGGGTTTTCAATTCGAATGTCATATATGTTTTGATTGAGACCAGTAAGGAGTCACTCTGGCCTAGTGGCTAAGGTCTTAGGCTCTTACTCTGAAGGTTAAGTGTTCAGTTCCTGTTATTTCAATGGTTGAGTGTGCTCACTTACAAGGATAGGCAATGGTAATTGCTTTCATAAAGGTTGGAAAATATTTTTTCTTTTCACCTTGTTTGAATATATCTCTTTTAAGTATGTCTTACCTGAGAGAATAAAAATCTTCTATCTCTTTCTCTGTCCTTCAATTCCAAACATTATATATGATAGGAAGTAAGAATAGGATAAAGTAGAGGGGAAGAGTAACAGTTACTTCAATGCGATGGCTTGGTGAGTGAAGTAAAGTTAGAATGTAGTATAGGTGGAGAAGTAAAGTATGGGTAAGTAAGGGTAGCCAAAGTAAGTACCTACAACCCTCCACAACCATGAACCTGTACAGCATGCACTATAGGTACACTGGCGTAAAGACAGCACCAACAATATGTTAAAATTCATCATTTGATTTTCACATACTAAATGTGGTATTCTCCATAATACTTGCTGTTTTGAATCATCCATCACTGATAAACATGGGTTGAATGTTGTTTTTGTACAGCAGAACATATCAAGTAATCAAGTGAGTTTCAAGGAATTTGATGGGTCAGCCAAGGAGATTTGATACATGGTGAGTGGACTCAGATCTCCTTTGAAGATTTGGGTAATCAATTCCGGGGGAATGTTTGAATTAGTCTCAGTGACAGCCAATTATTCAGGCCATATTCAAATCTTTAATTTTCTTACCAACTATGTCACACCAAACAAGGACTAGCCACATGCAAATCAGACTTGATCCTGCTCTAATAGGAACAATTCAGCCTGAACTTCAAGGCCTTGCCCTTTCAGATGGGAGCATAAGCAACCCATACCGGTTTCTGTTTTGTTGGGCTCATCTGTCAAAAGGCATAGTGAGCATAAGACCTGCTTATAGACATACGGGTCACATCTGGAACATCTCACTTTGAAGAACAAAAAAGAAATGAGTAGAATGCTTGAGTTAATCTCTATTTGGAGTGGCTTTAGTTTTGGTATCTATGGTCTTCTTGAAACCCCTTTCTTACTTCTTTGTATATCCTCACAAAGAAGTGCAATGATGAGGATGAGGGATGAGTTGGTAATGGCTCAATTACATACAGCAATCTTCAATATTCTTCATTACTCTGAGTTCTATTTCTCCTTAGCATAGTCCTGCTTTTTCATCATACCTCCCCTTGGATGGGAGGGGAGCAGTTGATTGATTTCTTGTTGGACATAGTCTGAATCATAGAACTGTGTCCCTTTTATAGGTGATAAGTTAATTATTTTCATAATGTATTTAATTTTTCGGATGCCACATGGTAAGGCAATAAGATACCAGTAAAGGTGTGTTAGTCACCATCACAGATAAGGATTGTGACAAGGAAGAGTAGGACGTGTTATAATGCAGGTTACTGGTATGTAAACAGGGTATTCCATATAAATACATACCTCAAAATATTAGCCTATAGACAGTTTGGTAATTTAAGAGAGGAAGAGTCAGCATCTTGTTCTGAATGCTGCACTGATGGAATGCAACTAGTACAGCTTTCAAATTGCAGAGCTGGGTCGGTCTCCTCAACACCCAGCCATTCCTTCTCTTTATCCTTGAAATCTTACATGGTACCAATAAGCGGTCAACAAATATAACTGACTGAACCGAGTTTGTACATTTATGTATTTCACTTGTAACATTACTTAATATAAGATTTTCCAGTAAATGGCTGCTATTTTAATTATAATTATACATTCTTCTAAGTCTGCAAATAGCTCACATATTCATAACGAATACATTTATCTGTATCATGAGCATTTTCCATGGACAGTATTTAATTGTCCACTGTATAAAAATAATATTCATTGGCGTATATAAATGACAACTAACAATACCAATAACAATTGTATTTTAGGTCACTGGACCTTATATGTATTTATATTCAATGATGATTCTTTCAGCTCACTCAACAAACACATATGGGAGAACACATCACTGATGACATCTTAGATGATATTGATGACATAACATGACATAACTGATGTGGTATTGAAGCAGTGGAATACGCTCTACTGTAAGTTGACAGGTTTCTTATTAGAGCTATTACATTTTGCACTGTTCCACAGCTACTTTCAATAGCAAAAGGAATATTATCTTCAACATAACGGCACATCTATGGGCTTCATGGGAGCACCCAGTTATACAAACATCTTCATGGCTAATTTGGAGGAGGAACAGATTTACAATAATAATAGTAGGATGAAACATCTGATGATGTATGTCAGGTTCATTGACACTCTATTATAATGCCTGGGTTCATCAGTATACAGAGGGGTTAAAAAGTTTTTCTTGTCGAAACTAGCATAATATGCATATAGTATTGTTTTCTGGTCTGATCAATACAATATAAAGTAATTGAGCATTTGTATTGATTTTGGTTTGATTTTCTATGCATTGTAACTTATTGTTGATGTCCTCCAGATGAAGGACCGGGGTGTCTGAAATGCATTGGGGGAATGAGCATAGAATGGAAACAGTTCCAAAAGAATAAACTGTGCATTAACAATGGTCGCCCATGAAGAAAGAGACTTAACAATGAATTAAGAAATTAATTAAAGAAATTAAGTTTTACATTGGTTTAATGTCTAAATAATTGTTTGGAATGCTCTTTTAGAGCTCTTATTGCGAATACACCTGGGGAATGCACTCAGTGAAGTACAGCTAATACGTTACTGATTAATGTATTTTTGGTTGGAGGACACACCAAGGTAGCATGGCAACAAATTAATAAATTGTTTCACAATAAGATTACTACTATAGGCGTGCAAACATAACTGATGTTATCCCATATGACCTCACCAATAACATCACTCAACAAGTAGAATGTGTAAGGCATGGTGCAGGCATGTTAAGGGGAAGAAATATAAGAATACTTCCATATATATATCTTTGAAAGGGAAAACAACCCAACACTCTCAAATTGGCCCTGAGGAAAATTATTCAGATGATATAGTGTGCTTGAAAAACATAAGTATTCCGTTATAAGTGCCACGGCGATGAATAATTGTTAGAAATTGAGTTTCTGATTGGCAGAGGTGCTCACCCTCTGGTAGCTTGGCACAGAGCAGTCAGGCTTGACTTGAGAGGCAATGTGTAAAGTATTTGTGCAACACTTTAAACAGTAACACACTGAAAGCACCACAAAAAGACTCCACACTGGTTTGGAAAATAGATTATGATTTTATAAATAAAACAAGACCAAAACAACGAAAATCCAATATGTTGAAGTCGAGATATGCATTTTTAAAGAATAAAAGTGAAAATAGCTCTTAGAAGCAATAAGCGCCTATGGGGGTTATCTGGTTGCACTGGACTGGGGCAAAGTCAGGAGTTCAGGCCGACTGCGATAGAGCACGGGCCAGATACAGGAGCCCCGCATGGCCCACTGAACCAAGTACCTTGATCCTGGCCGCAACAGCGAGATGTGGGGTTCAACTAGGCAATCCCGCAGTTGATTTTCTCCACGCTACGATGGTGATGCGCCAGTTCCAAAGAAGATGTGCTGGGTCCGAAATGCATTGGTTCCGAAGCCAATGCGCCAGGTTTGCCCAAGTAGATGCGAGGATGTGTCGATCGTCTCTCACTGCAGTGGCGGCGATGCGGTAGCTCCAATGCGTGGGTTCCAGTGGAGATGCGCTGATTCAAAGTGTGATGCCACAGTTCTGTTCCCGCAACAGCTGCGATGCATCGGTTCTGTTTCACGCAGCAGAGGATGCGCTGGTTCCACTGGAGCAAACACCTGGATTCACTCCCAATGGACCAGGCACAGGAGCAGAGGATAAGACTTTGATATCCCTAAGTCTTAGAACAGGAGGCAAGTCAGCATGCCCATGGAGATCACTCTGGGTTAAAGTCAAAGGGGCCGATTCACAGAACTAATCTGAGATAAAATCCTAAACTTACTACTTTTGGTATTCACAGAAGGCATTTAGTAGTAGTAAAGTTAGGACTCCTAACTTTACTACTACTAAACTGAGACAAAATCCTAACTTTACGACTTTCGGTATTCACAAAAGGCATTTAGTAGTAGTAAAGTTAGGAGTCCTAACTTTACTACTACTAAGTGCCTTCTGTGAATACCAAAAGTAGTAAGTTTAGGAATTTATCTCAGATTACTTCTGTGAATCGGCCCCAAAGAGTCCAGCTCTTCCTCAGCACAGCACAGTGTGGCAGGCAGCATGGCAGCACAGCAGAAAAGTAGTTCTCCCAGAGCAGCAGTCCAGCAGAGTGGCAATCCTTGTAGCAGCACAGCAGTCCTTCTTCCTGGTAGAGTTGTTCACAGGTCCAGTCTCATTTGGTCTGGTCTTAGAACCAGTACTTATAACCAGTTGTGTGTTTGAAGTGGAGGTGACTTCAAAGAGGGCCTTTGATGTGCACAGAGGTCCTCCTTCCCAGCTGTGGCTCCAGACTCACTACAGAGGGGTATGCAGCCCTTTGTGTGGGAACAGGACACTGCTCATTCAGGTGTGTCAGCTCCTCCCTCGCATCATGGCCAGGATGACCCATCAAGATGTGGATGGCCCATCAGTCACACCCAAGCTCCGTTTGTGTGTGGTTGTCTTGGAGGAATGCACAAAGCCCATCTGACACCCACACAGACATGTATTGGAGCCAGGCTGCAGTCACACAGAGTTAAGCACAGAGAAATGCCATCTCTCTAAAAGAGTGTAACTGCAACAAATGATGGTCGGAATGCTGAATGATTCAAACATTCTCCCCCAGTCAAGAGATCTGTGTTAAATTCATTGTTCTTTTGCCCACTACGCCAAACCAGTTTTGACCCATCCATATGCAAATCAGTGTTGACCCTATTCCACATGGGATCAGTCCAGCCTGAACTGCCAAGCCAGGTCCTCCCTAGACCGGAAACAAGCATCCTGGGACCGGTTTCGGGGTATGTCACCCCTCATCAGCCAGGCTAGCTTGAATCCAGTGGCACAGTTAGCAAGGGGCACACGTCTGGGCATACCCGTCCCACTTAGGGCGAAAAGTGTAACTGCAACAAATGATGGACGGAATGCTGAATGACTCAAACATTCTCCCCAGTCAAGAGATCTGGGTTAAATCCATTGCTCTTTTGCCCACTATGCCACCCCAGTTTGGACCCAGTCATATGCAAATCAGTCTTGACCCTATTCCTCATGGGAACAGTCCAGCCCAAACTGCCAAGCCAGGTCCTCCCTGGACCGGAAACAAGCATCCTGGGACCAGTTTCGGAGTATGTCACCCCTCATCAGCCAGTCTAGCTTGAATCCAGTGGCACAGTGAGCAAGGGGCCCATGTCTGTGCATACCCGTCCCACTTAGGGCGAAAAGTGTAACTGCAACAAATGATGTACGGAACGCTGAATGATTCAAACATTCTCCCCCAGTCTAAAAGAAGCATTTCTAAAATAGTTATGGCAAATTCAACTTTGCCAGCCAAGAGGATTTATCATTACCATTCCAATGATATGAAACATGACAGGGCTACTGCTTCTCAAACAGGAATTACAGCTTATAAGTGCAATAAGGAATTCCCAATGTTAATTTATGAAGGGGTAGGCTTCACAGTAGTGAAAAATGAATTTGAGTGTTTTTCACTACCAGGACATGCAAAATTTAAAGTACATGTCCAACCTTTTAGTCACACAGCACCCTGCCCTCTACCTTAGGGGTGATTTGTATGTAATAAAAGGGGAGTTTAAGGATTGGCAATCGGTTTTACATGCCAAGTCGGCATTGCAGTAAAACTGCGCATAGAGGCTGTGCAGTGGCTGGCCTGAGACATGTTTAAAGTGCTACTATTGTGGGTGGCACAATAAGTGCTGCATGCCCACTAGTAACATTTAATTTACAGGCCCTAAGGCACATGTAGTGCACTTTACTAGGGACTTATAAGTAAATTAAATATGCCAATTGTGGACAAGTCAATCAAACCATGTTTTAGGTGTGAAACACAGAAGCACATGCACTTAGCACTGGTTAGCAGTGGTAAAGTGCTCGGAGTCCTAAGGCCAACAAAAGGAAATCAGTAAAAAGGTAAGGCAAGAAGGCAAAAAGTTTGCGGAAGACCCCCCTAAGGCTTCCCGGTCTAGCAATAATTTAACCCAAAACTGCAGACATGTCATGAAAAGGACAGGATTGAAACCACAAAACGTGCTTGAAGTAGTATTATTAGCATATTATTCACCATCTGCAAGTGTATACAAGTAGCAGAAAAATAGCTATAAAGATTGGGATGTGTTTGTTGTTGTTATGTACCAGATAAACACCCAGTTTTGTTTCCTTAAATACTGTGGCTGAAAGTAGTCTACCGCCTCTAGTACAAAGAGTTTGGCAGACAGTGTTAGCACCTTCGCCATGTCAGAGCACTTTACTCCTGCCATGGCGAGGGTACTCCACATGCCAAATTTAGAGATGTCCGCCAGCCCAGCGGAATCTCTTGCATTTACAGGAACAGTCACCATAGTGGTTCCTGTAAATGCATTGAAAATGTGCTGTGCATGACGATGCCGCACTGTACACTTTCATTTTCTTTTTTTCTTTTCAAAAACAAAATCCCAAATCAGGATTTTGTTTTTAAAAATAAAAAAAGCAATGACCCCACACCATGGGAGTTTTTTTCCCATGGTGTGGGGATCATTGAAAAGTTTTTACTTTTACGTACTACCATGTTTTCAGTGATGGTTTGTAAAAGCTGGCCATGTGTCTGCCCACTCTAAATCAGGCGGGCAGACACATGGCCGTTGGAGCGGTGTGTAGCCTGGCAGGAACTAAAGTATTCTGAGCTAAATTAATTGAGTGGAAGAATAGTTCCTCAGTAACACCGGTTTCTGCCTTCCATTTTGTTGCTCGGTCATCCAAATCGTCTACCATCAAAGAATTAAACATATTATATACAAGACCAATAGATAAATCTCTATTTTTTCTAAATTTATCCATAATGTCGATGTTTAAAAACCCATTCGGTCCACCCAGTTTTTTTGACAAAAAGTCTAATTTGTAAAAATTTAAAGAAATCTCTATTCTCCAACCCAAATCGCTCTCTTAAGTTTTCAAATGTTACCAGCCCATTTACGGAAAAAAAATCGCCTAGTTTGTTCATGCCTGTCTCTCTCCATCTTTCTGTGATAGGGCCTTTAAAAATCTCCGGCAGCATAGGATTATTACATAGTGGTGTGTAATAATTCAAGCGGCCAAGCCCAATCAGCTTCAGCATACATTTCATAACCTTGTACCCGCCTTGTAATGTCTTAAACCGCACTTTCTTGTAGTGGTTATCGTACATATGTCGCCATACCCATCCCCAAGCCTCTGTCCCCATTATGAGTTCAAGTGGTGATGGTATCTCCTCATTCCTAACTATGCTTGGTTTTTCTTGAATCAGAGTTAAATTATTCAATATCATAGTGGCCCAATAGTATAGTTTGATGTTTGGGAGGGCCAACCCTCCCCTTTCTTTTGATAGCGAAAGGTATTTAAAAGCTCTTCTGGGTCTGGCATACCCCCAAATAAATCTTGAAAATAAATCTTCAATTTTTTTAATGCACTTACCATCAAATTCTAAGGGGATCGCACGCAGGAGGTACAGAAATTTTGGGAAGAACAACATTTTAATGCAATTACACCTCCCAATTATAGATAAATGTAGATTATGTAATCTAGCCATTTCTGATCTACTTTTGATAATTAATGGTTCAGTATTGTTTTCCACTATACAATCAGTATTTGCGGTAATTTCTATGCCCAAATATGTTGCTTTTTCCACCACTCGTGCATCGTTAATCTTGGCATGAGCATTGCAGATAATTTGAGTTTTATTTCGATTTAAAGAATACCCGGAAAGTCTCCCAAATCTTGACGCCTCTATTTCAATTTCCTCAATAGCTATTGCCGGATCGGGGGTTACTATAGCGACATCATCGGCGTACGCCAAGGCTTTCGTTTCCCAGCCGTTTGTGTTAATTGGTTTAATAATGAGATTATGCTCTATCTGTCGCAAAAACGGATCAATATATATTGCAAATAATAATGGTGAACTCGGGCAGCCCTGTCTGGTACCTCTCGTTATATCATAACTGTCAGTTAGGCCTCCGATCACCATTATCTTAGCAGTGGGACAAACATATAGCATTTTAAATGCTTGCAGAAAACCGTCTCCTATCCCAACCCTTGACAGAGCCTCCCAAAGAAAGAACCAGGAGACTCTGTCAAAGGCCTTCTCCGCATCCAATAAAATCAATGCTAAAGGTTCTTCAGTAACATTTTTTGCATCAAGAAGTGA
Source organism: Calotriton arnoldi (assembly GCA_963921515.1). Classification (NCBI taxonomy): domain Eukaryota; kingdom Metazoa; phylum Chordata; class Amphibia; order Caudata; family Salamandridae; genus Calotriton; species Calotriton arnoldi. The sequence goes on along the minus strand of CAWUFW010011967.1, from coordinate 212,423 downwards.
AATGGGTCTGCGGATATGATCTGTCGTCCCGCGGCCAGGGATAAAGCTGTGTTGTCTTGAAGATATAACCATATGAATAATCGGGGCAAGGCGCATGGCCAACATTTTAGAATAAATCTTAGTATCTGAATTGATCAATGTAATGGGGCGATACGACCCTGGATCAGACGGTACTTTATTTTTTTAAGAAATATTATAATTTTGGCTTGCGCCCATGACTCTGGGGGTCTGCCTCCCTTAAAGACATGTATAACCAGTTGCGTCATACATTCTTTAAGTTGGGTTGAAATTTTTTATAGAATTCAAGAGGTATATTATCAAAGCCCGTAGCTTTACCACTTGGCAGACTGTTAATACATAGCAGTATCTCTAGCCACTGGGGAATCTCTTCCAGCTGTAATTGTTCCTCCCGTGTAAATCTTTCTTTAGGGATCTGATTAAGATATATCGCTATCTCAGTCTGGCCTCTTTGCATCTCTTCCTGGTAAAGTTTTTGATAATAGGAGTAAAAGACCTTTCGGATCTCATCCGAGTCAGCGGTTAGTCCCTTAGCTGGATCTTCAATCTCTGTAATTAAATTCCGGGTTACCTTTTGTCTAGTTCTGACAGCAAGATGATGGCCCACCTGCTCACTGCATTCATAAGCCTCCTCACGCCGTGCGGCCAGTTTATCAGCCACCCCTTTAGCTATTATCTCCATTATAACGGATTTAGCCGCCATAACCCCCTATTGTGCTTCCTTGTGCTCTCCTCCATTTTGAACTACAGTAACCAACTCCTCTTCTGCGGCTGCTAATTTTGCTAGGCTATCTTTCATTATTACTTGTTTTTTTTAATTCATTATGGCAGAGAAGCGGAGTGTTTCCCCCCGAATCCCAGCCTTAAGTGCATCCCAAACAACATCAATACTGGCGCTGCCTACATTCTCTTTAATAAATTGAGGTATCCACCGCTTCATAATCTCGCAATATTCCTCATTAAAAAGAAGAGCCCGTTCAAAACTCCATGTCGGTATTGTGCCACCGCTGATCCTTTCCATCTTAATCTCCACAATTAATGGGTTATGGTCGGCTAATATTCGAGGTTTCTTTTCTATTCTGCTATCCCCGAGTATATGATAGGAGGCTAAAATGTAGTCAATTCTAACATGCTTGCTATGAGGATGAGAGAAATAGGTGTATCCGGGATTCTTAGGGTTTTGCCAATTCCACAGATTCGTGAGTGCATGTTCCTGACAAAGTGTCCTTAATGCCTTATACACTTTTGGTTTGCGGCCCTTATATATCCCCCAGGCTTCTGTTTCAAATTCCACTCTGCTGGTAAATTTATATTTAGATCCCCACAAACTATTATCGGGAGTGGCCAGTTAGCTAATTCATTATTAATATGCTGGATTACTGTTGGATCATCCAGGTTACTACCGTATATGGAGCAGATGGTAAATGGGTCTCCTGACTGTCTATGAAACTGAGTGATAACCCATCTCCCTAACCGGTCTACTGATGTGCGGCTAAATTGTAGGGTGTTATTTGAAGCCAATATTGCAACCCCCCGTGTGCGCGAATTCTGCGTTGTGGCCCCGACCAAAACATACCCGAGTGTCCCTAATAGATGTCTTTGTGCAACTTCAATGTGTGTTTCCTGCATGCAAATTATATCCGCATTCAGTAGCCTTAAGGCAGCTGTTGTGTTCAATCTTTACCTTCCAGTCATTAAGACCGCAAATGTTAATTGTGGCAATGCGTATCTTACTCATCTAGACTTAGAAAAGAGAAAAGAAGAGGAAAGGAACCCACCCGTGCCCTCCCAAGAGCAAACTAGAAACTTTCTACTAGTGATTTCCCATTCTTTAGACCAACCCCCCACCGAGTCCCCCCACCCTCCTCCCCACCCCTCCCCCCCCCCCAATATTGAGGTTACCTGACCTAACCAAGGCCCGGTTAATGGCATTCGAGGGAGAAAATCTCGCTCTTCCAGCGAGCCCCCCGTTTTCTGACCTCTTATTTAGAAACTTATGAAAAGCTTTTCAACCATAATATACTATAAACTACTACAAACAAACGTATTCAACCTCATTATACTCATGCAGGTACCAGGAGAAAAAAAAAAAGAAAGAAAGGATACAAAAGAAAGTTTAAGCAGTTTAGGCATATTTAGAGCATTCAGTTCGAGCCTTAATGACTACTATTTCTTGTTTCCAGTTTTCCCAGTAATTTCCTGTAAGTATGCGGCAGCCTGGATCTCGGAAATAAAGCTACGAGTAGTCCCTTTATACACAATTTTAAGGCGCGCCGGATTTTGAAGATATACTTCAGCCCCTAGTTGTTGAAAGGGGATGAAGAGCTGCCTAAGTCGCCATCTGCGCTCGACTGTAGCATGTGCGAAGTCCGGTCTTGTGAAGAAAGTTACACCATCAAAAGCTCTTTTGCTCGTTGGTCTGGCCAGATCGTACAAGACTTGACGGAGTAGAAAATTCCCAAAGAACAGGAGCATAGCACGTGGGTGCTGAGGGGTAACTGGGGAGCGTTTCGAGGGTATTAGCGGAAATCTATGTGCTCGTTGGATTTCTTTATCCCAATCCCATGTAAGTAGCTCTGGAAAGGCGCCTTTAAGGAGTGTAACCATGTAACCCCTGGGGTCATTCCCTTCCACCCCTTCTGGAATACCTAAAAAGCGAAGATTATTGCGCCGTTGCCTGTTTTCCTGCTCTTTCATCTTCCATATGAGGTCTTTGACTATGCCATCCTGTTGTTCCCCTTGGGTTTTTAGTACCGCCATGTCTTTCTCAAGATCTTCTGTCCTTGTTTCTACAGAAGCCATCCTATCCGCAATCTCCGCACAGGTTTTGCCAACCTTCCTCACAGTACCTTGGAGTTTTTTAGCGGCTAGGCGTGACCTGCGACTGTCGGCTTTGGCTTCCTCCTGAAAGCTTTTAATAGTCTGTAATACTGTTGCCAGTGCAGGCTCCAACTTTGCTCCAGCTTTCCCTTCCTTGTTTCTGCCATTACTGCCGATGATTGTATGATTGCCACCTGATGTAGCCGTTGTATCTGATATGCCAGTTAGTTGGGTTGCGGAGTAGTCCCATCTCAGTTCAGCTGAGCTGTCTCTTACAGTTGTATCCCAGTTTCTAGGTCGGCCTCCCTTCCTCTTCTTTTTGACTTTCCTCCTGTCATGTTTGTTCTTAGACTGCTCTACATTTGAGCTGTTATTTGTATTTTGCCCATCTTCTTCACTTGACGCTGTTCCTGAGACGGAAAGGCTTATATCGGAGGTTTCTGAGTCTTCAGCTAAAGAGTAATACTGTTCCATAAGAGTATCCGGCGTCTTGAGCACATCACAGTTTCTATTGAGAGGAGTGGCGTAGGTATTTTGGCAGTCTGTCCCTACGGCTCCATCTAGCCAGGCTTCGGTCCTCTTGTGTATTGTGCTGTCGTTTGTCTCTGCCATGCCAACAGTATCTTCTCCAATCATGCAGTTAAGTGAGCTGGCAGGGGGTTCCAGTTCGGGGGCTCGTGGTCATGCTCATCTTGCCCAGCTTCTGGGTTCGCGGAGGAGGGATCCAGGGGGTGGAGTGCAGTTTGGTAATTGTCGTGTTCTTCTGTTCAGAGGGAGAGGAAGCATACTGCTGAATGGTGCCCTTCACAGTGTTGATATCAGCATTCTCCTCTCTTACCTCCTTTGATTTAGTTTCTACTGCTTTCCTCTCTTTTGTTGCTATGTCAGCCTTTAAGCCTGCCCCCCCTGTTAGTCCAAAACTGCTTGTTATTAGAGGCTGACCGTGCCCAGAAGCCATTTGCACTTTTGTTAAAGTTTTCTTTTTTAAGCTTTTTCCATCCTGGTTACTATTCACCTCTTGCTCAGTTCTCCCCCCTCTCCCCTTTCTCCGATGTTTTACTTTTGCCTCCACGATTTTCCATTCTTTTCTGTCGGTTCTCCGCTGTTAGGAAACCTGATTGCCGGTTCGTTTGCATCTGGGAGCCGCTCTGTGAGCTCTTTACTTTAGTCACCTTCGCCCCCCTGCCAGTCATTTTAGAATAAACGATCTCGCGTAACCAGTGCCTACAGCATATCACCTCAGCAAAGCATCGAGCAGCGAACAAAACAACATACTGTCCAAGCAGCTGGAAGTCTAAAAGTGTTCCCCTTGCAAATTGCTGAGTTTCGAGACTCACCGCCTGAATCTCGAGCTGCGTCTTCACTGATGGAGAGTAGCGCCGCAGGCCGAAAGGCATCAGGGATCACCGACTCCTGGCTGCTCTGTCAATGCTGAGGATGCTGGGGTTGACACGCAGGCTTTTCCGTGCTGTACTATGCAGACCGGCAATACAGCTTCTACGGTCCGAGCAGGTAGGGAGTTACCGGGGAATCTAACCGCAACTCTCCTTTAGCATCCCGTACATTGCTGTGTCCTTTTTTAACCTGAAAGCGGTAAAAACGCGGTTACATGCGGTTAAAAAGCATTTTTCCCTGGGGGTGGATCGAGGAGCGTCGCGTTGATGTTATCCTTCAGACACCATCTTGCCTCCCGACTCCTAGATCATGAAATACTAATGCACGATGTGCAAAAGTCAGAAGAGCTAACCAATCCGGGCGAAAAGGTATAGCTTATGGCAACATTACCAGCCGATGAGTGCAAGTTATCAGGACAGTCTCAGGTACAGCAAACAGCATTGCCAGCCAGAGCAGCAAAGAGAAACAGCAACAAGGTCCCTCTCTTAGAAGCAGTTACTCCGAAAATACTATTCTAAAGCACTAATAGTTATACCCAAGCATGATAGTCCAACCCCTTCTATGTATCCTTTCACGATCATTCAGGATTCTCATTGGACAAAAGTCATAAGGTGATCAGTCACCACACTCCATTTCAAGAAACTCTCAATATTCTTTTGTTAATACAGGCTGTCGTCATTGACCTTCAGTAAAGGAGGAATCCATTGTATTCTTCTTCTGACGCTCGAGCACGCTTTCTCACTTCTTTTGTAACTTTTAACACACAGTTAGTCCTCGAAAGTTAAACATATCCTCGGATGGAAAAGGAGACGTCCTGTAGATATACGCTTTACCCAACTAAACAATCAAATCAGCAGCTATTTAGAAATAATGAAGGACAAAACACATTTCTCCAGCCTACATTAGTAAAAAGAAAATGCAACTCTAGCAGCAACTCTTCGAGGCCTTCATGAAATTTGCAAAGTAAATGTGTGTCTAAGGAAATAAAAACATGCTTCAGTTAAATGTTCACATAGAGAATGCATAAGAAAAACCATTTGCTCTATTTTCATTAGTCTATTATAATCAAATGTGTATTCTTTATTTCTATAACTGTTAATGTTTTCATGTTATTTAGCAAAGGAAAAAACAGCATTTCATGCTATTCATTTTTTAATGCGTTTTTCTACTTGCACATTCTATGTTTGTCGTACAAATTCTAATATACATAGAAAAGGTCTCTTCTCGTTTGCACATTGAAATCTTTATGTTTCAATCGTTTTCTCTTCCCACTTAAAGCCATTTATGAACCCTTTGGACTATCTAATGTGCTCTTTCTTTCTTGCACATTTTCACACTACTATCAAAGACCCCGATTAATTAATTTTCACACTATTAGTCATTCGTTTTTGTTAATCTCATACTAATGAGTAGACTTGATCGAGTAAAATCATTTTGCAAAAAAATTGCTCCATCAATCCCCCATTTGATGGTGACTTAAGCGATCATATAACCTAAATTTGATCACAATCTGATTTGTTTCAGAACGACGTAGCCTTCATCTGTTTCAACCTAACACCCTCTACATCTTTTATTACTTCATAATAAGCTCCCTTTTATCTTCCATTTCTATTTCTTCTCTTTTCCTTTTTCTTGCTCTTCGCTTTGTCTCTATTTTCTTACATTTACAACACTTTATTTTCAGAATTACCATTAGTACACCAGTAGCAATTGCAATTATTGGAGTTAGTATTCTCCCTATCAAGCAGTTACTTAGTGTTAAAAACCAATTTCCTATTGAGGTAAAACCCTTACCAAGTTTTTCCAATGCACCATCAACCTTCAGTTCAGTGAGGTTCTTATGTAAATGTGTTATGTTAGTGCTATATCCCTCTAAATCATTACTTTTGTCAGGGATATAAGTGCAACATTGTTGAATTTTCAACATACTACAGACTCCGCCCTCTTTTGCCAATAATACATCTAAAGCAAGTCTATTCTGTAAAACCATAGATCTCATGGCTACCATTTCCGTGTCGATCATCAGAAACCCACCCACCAGCAGTATCCGTTGATAAACGATCAACTACTGTAGACAATTTTCTAATTTTGTGTGAATTTAGGACCACTCCCACTGAAGGTATTAATGCACCAAAAATTTCCCCTATTATTTCTGCATCACTTATTCCCCTTTTACTTCGTGTTAGTTTCTTTTCATTGGTTCCAGAAATTTCATTCACATGGTAAACCTTCGGGAATACTATTCTCATGTAACAACATCCATACCAACGCTGTGGCAATCTATAATAAGCATTCCTCCCACATACAGGATAAACAGGATCAGTTCCACCTCTCAGTCCCCAGCCCCCTGTAATTATGAAGGTATGTTCACATTCACTAGAACCAATGAAGTAATTACTATAATCAGTCTTTTGTCTTAGTAAGCAAAGCTTTCCCGTATGATGCCAATCTAGAGTCATTGCAGCATATGCCTCACCTTTCTTATAGTTTCCCTCCCTGTGAGCCCAAGGAGGTATATTAGTCTTTTGTTCAGCAGCCTTTTTCTTAAAATTCTGTCGCCTGTCCTCTACAGTGTTTATAAACTCTATTTCTACACTATGCAAGCTACAAGTCAGATTATTTCGGTGTGCATATACAGTATCTATTGATGTAGTAGTTGGAAAAACTCTCCCATGTACTCTGCATTCCTTGCACTACTCACTATATTCATGTTCTTTTTAATTGGAACTTCTGAAAATACTAGATCATAGTTCGAATAGTAATACTGAAAATTCTCCTTACCATAGAATAAGCTTGTTAGTACACTACTCGAAATTCCATATGTTAATGAAAGGTGGTGATAAGTCACCCCTTCTGTCACAGACAATGGTAATTGCATACACTTACAACAATCTCTAGCATCCATAGTATCAACGTACTCATATAGTAACTTAGTAAAGACATTTAACGAAAAATCATTAATAGAGTTATCTTGATGTAAATCATTCCCTGTAAATTTCTTAATATTAGTCTCCGGATCTTCTTTAAGATCTTTCTTTTCATTATTTTGCATACCAACATGATCATTAGTAATGTTATCTTTAGCAGAATACATAAAATGTGGCACTATTAAAATTAGTATTAACCAAACAATTAACATCATTAGGACACATATAAAGCAAGCATTAGCACATTTTCTACTAGTTAAACCCTGTCTTGGATTACTATTTGGATCTCCAGTCTCAGTTTTAGCCATTTTAAGAGGAAACAACACAAAACTATAAGCTGATAAAAAAATGAAAAAAACTCAACAAAAAAAAAGAGAAAAATCAAAAATTTATAAAAATCATTGCACCCCACACTTTTCGGGCCCTTGATCATGAACTTCAGATCACGATTTATTTGAAATCTCCTCTCTCTTTTTCTGCACCCTTTTTCTTTAGCACAATTTGTTTAGGGTGGCTCATATGATGAGTTGTCCCTGGTACATTGTTTGATTATTTCTTCTTCCCAATCGCCTGTGGAAGCAGCCAAATATGTCCATTCAGGTGCGGAGTACTTTTTGCTTGGTGCCTTTGCCCTTTTTGATCTGCGTACTTTTTCTTCTTCTTCAGTGTCACTTTGTTCGGATTGACTCGATATTTCAATTATTGTTTCTGGAACCTTTCCATTCAACATGTACTTTAGTCTTTTGACTCCTCTAGGCCATTTATCACCTTTTTTTGTTCTTTTCTCAGTAACACTGTCTATTTAATTTGATTCAGAACTTTCTTTTGCTGGTTCTCTTTTTCTTTTCCCTTTGTTTTCCTCAGGGACCAACTCTCTTTCAACTTCAGTGTTGACAGTGTCTTGAGACCCAGTAGCGTGCGCCTACTTTACTCGACTCTCAGTCTGTTCAGGTTTCTTCTTTTTTCTTTGATCACCTTCAACTGACTCTGTACTTTCAAGTGGACATGGGACTCGTCTTGTGTGGCTTGCGTGTATCCAGTTTGGCAAGCCTCATCATTTAACTGCTGTTGTTGTCACCAGGATCACTTAATATGGCCCATGCCAACGAGGTTCCAAACACGACTTCCTTATGTGCTTCTTGATGAGCACCCACTCTCCATGGCTCAAATCATGTGCTTGTTCTTGTTGTTCTGTAGTTGCAACTTCTCCAACCTAATGAGACACAGAATGCACCACATCACCCAATCCTTTGCAATAATCGAGTACTAAGTTATCAGTTATATTCATCAGTTGATTTGCTGGAACTGTAGGCTGTCTCATAGCCCTCCCCATCACTATTTCATGCGGAGATAACCCAGTTCTTCTGTCAGGGATGCTTCTCAAACTCAAGAAAACCAATGGTAATGCATCAGGCCATTTAAGTGTTGTGGATGCACAGACCTTAGCAAGTCTCGACTTAATTGTGCCATTTACCTACTCGACCACACCTGATGCTTCTGGTCGATAGGCACAATGTAATTTTTGTTCAATTTGCAATGCTGAACAAATCATCCAAATTATTTCATTATTAAAATGTGTTCCTCTATCAGATTCCAACGAGACTGGAAATCTAAATCTAGGAATTATCTCTCTAATGAGTAATTTAGCAACTGTTAAGCTGTCATTTCGCCTTGTTGGATATGCTTCCACCCAACGAGAAAACAAGCAGACAATCAGCAACACATATCTTAGACCATGGCAAGGAGGCATCTCTATAAAATCAGCCTGAATGCGTGTAAATGGACCTGCTGCTTTTCCTATTCGTCCCATATTGACAACTGTTTTTCTTCCTGCATTTTGCTGCTGACATGGTACACACCTTTGACAAAGACTCTCTGCAATGACTCTAAATTTTGGGTTAAACCAAGTCTGTTTAAACAGCCTGATCATGGAATCTCTACCCACATGTGTAGGTCCATGGAAGACTCTGGCCATTTGAGACAACAAACTGTCTGGTAATATTGGTCTTCCATCAGTGTATATCCACACTTCATCCATCTGCCCTGCGTGTGCATCCTGCTCTGATCCAACTTTCTTTCTCATCAGCACTAGCTTCATCTTGCCATTGCCTAATTTCTTCCCAGGTTTCAGCAGATGAAAACATCAGATTACATTCTGTTTGATCAGATTGTTCTTTCAGTTGTTCTTTATTAATTGAAACTGAATTCATTGCACAATAGCGAACAATTTCATCAGCGTACCTGTTTCCAACAGTAGTGTAATCACTCCCAGATTTATGTGCTGAACATTTTACAACTCCAATTTGTTTGGGCAATTGCAGTGCCTCCAGTGGATCTTTTACACATTCTCCATTTCGTATCGGTGAACCCGAAGAGGTCAAGAATCCACGTTGAGACAACAACTGCCCAAAGTTATGCACAACCCCAAAACCATATTGACTATCAGTAAATATGGTTATTCTCATGTGCTTCCCGAGGCAACATGCCCTCGTCAATGCAAGCAGCTCAGCCACTTGTGCTGAACTTACTCCCTTTAACCATGATGCCTCAGCGACATTCGCCACAGTACAAATTGCATATGCAGCTCGTAAGGTACTTTCTTGATCTCTCAAACATGATCCATCCACAAACATTACTGAATCTGATTCAGGCAACGGTGTATCCTGAATATCAGGTCTTGGTTTTGTACAAAGTTCTGTCACATCCAAACAATCATGATCTGCTTCTTCTAACCCCACTTCACAACTTGGATTTGGCAACAAGGTAGCTGGATTCAGATTTGTGCCTCTTGTCACTGTCACATTCTCAGCTCCCAAAATCAATCTTTCATATTTTGGTAACCAACTGCTTGTAAGATGCTGTGTGCGAGTCCGTGTTAACAAAATTTCAACTGAATGTGGCACATACACTCTCAACGGATGTCCCATCACAATTGATTCACTCTGCTCCAAACTCATACAGGTAGCAGCAACTGCTTTTAAACAACCTGGTAAAGCTGCAGCCACGGGGTCTAAAGTGGCAGAAAAATATGCCACTGGACGGCATGCTGTTCCATGCATTTGCGTTGGAGCTGAAAGTGCACAACTGTCTCTCTCAGAACAAAAGAGTGCAAAATCTTTGTTGAAATCCAGCATTCCCAATGCTGGTGCTCGACATAGGCTGTCACACAACTCAACAAATGCCTTCATGCATTCATCATCCAGATGAAAAGGATCTTACACATCTTTGTGTGTCAGCCTCTGTAATGGCTTGGCTATTAAGGATAAACTGTTGATCCACTGTCGACAATCTCCAACCATTCCCAAAAACATCCGAATTTCTTTCTGAATTTTTGGTGGATTCATTTGCAGAATTGCATTAATCCGATCCTGAGACACTTTCCTGATTCCTTTCTCAATTTTGTGACCCAAATAAAGAACTTCTTTTTGACAAAATTGTAATTTTGCTGGTGACACTTTATGCCCACCTCCTGCCAAGTGGTTCAGTAAAGCAATCGTATCAGTCACACAAGCCTCTCATGTCTTTGATGCCACCAATAAATCATCGATGTATTGCACCAAAACTGAATCATTAGGCATTACAAACGATTCCAGACATTTCTTCAATATCTGTTTGAAGATTGAGGGGCTCTCTGTATACCCTTGATGAACTCGGCGCCATGCCAAAACATGGTTTTTGAACTGGAAAGCAAACAAATATTGACTATCTGGATGCAAGGGTATCGAGAAAAATGCTTGACATAAATCAATCACAGTAAACCATTCTGCCTCGCAGGGAATTTGATAAAGAATCACAGCTGGATTTGGCACTATTGGACAACAAGGTGTCACAATCTGATTCACCTTTCTCAAATCTTGCTCTATTCTATATTTCCCATTGGGTTTGTGAGTCCCCATTATGGGTGAATTACATGGGCTCCCTAAAATCTCTTTTACTATACCTAGTTCAATCAGCATTTCAATCACAGGTGTTACTCCTGCAATCATTTCAGGACTCATTTTGTAAGGTGGAGTTCTCGGAAATTCTGCAATTTGTTTTACTGTAATTTGAATTGGGGCTACTCCTTTCATTAATCCAATGTCTTGCCCTGAAAAATCCCACACATCCGTCAACACCGTATCTCTCAACTCAACTGGAAATCATTTGCTGTAAATAAAGGATATAAATCATTCACCTCTGTTCCCTGCCTTGCTATTTTGAAAACTATATCCTCATCTTTTGTATGAAATGCTATTCCATCTGGAGTAAAATTGATGGAGCAATTCATCTTGCACAGTAAGTCCCTACCTAACAGATTAACTGGACTTGTATCACACACCACAAATCGGTGCAAATCTTGGAAACCCCCAATCTGCACTTTCATTGGCTTTGTTACTGGGGTTTTAATCAATGTGTTCGAAACTCCAACAACTTGGATACTTTCTCCCGAGAGGGGTAGGTTGGGAATTTCCACAGTTCTCGCAGTGGAATGGGTAGCACCAGTATCTACGAGGAACGTAATTGAGTTTCTGTCAACCTCGCCATCCACATAGGGACCACACTGATCTACCTCTAAAGATGCGCCAAGCACGCACTCCTCCTCCCCCCTCAGGCAGCGTCATTGAGCTGAATCATTATCTTGCCATTGCATCAAATATTGTGAAGACACCTGCACATTTGAATTCACCTGATCCTTTGTATGGAAACCCATATTCGCATTGTATTTCTGCGCTTGACCATTCATATTCTGATTTGGCATAGGAGCTTGAGGTATTGGAGCCTGAGGCATACCCTGCACACCTTGTCCTCTTCCATATGACACTTGCTGATTCTGATTCTGCTGATTCATTTGCATCTGATTCATTTCATTGTTTACCCCTGCAACAACATTATTTGCCAACAAACTCCTACACTCGCGTTTCCAATGCCCCAACTTGCCGCACGCATGACAAAGATATTTCTTCTTCAAATCTTCCCTATTGCCTCTGCCTCTTCCCTGTGGAGCAACAATTCCATTCGATACTACACCTCTCATACCTGTAGCAGTCTGACCAACTCCTTGGTATCCTTCTACATAGTCAGTACTCACAAATCCTCCTTTTTTCGCTGCTTTCATCTGAGCCAACATTAATTTCTCTTTTAACTTTTTATGTCTTGTGTCAATGTCGTCACTACAATACTTTGCATAATGGAGAATCTCATCAATGCTCTTGCTCTGCCAACAAATCAAATGCTGCCGAATCATGACACTAATTTCTGGTCTCAATCCATACACAAACCTATATACAAAATGTCCCATATCTTTGACAGTAATGTTCTCAATACCACTGTACTGTTTGAACACTTTTAGAAGCCTTTCATAGTAAGCATGCACTGTCTCTTTCAACTCTTGAGTAGTTCTGTCTATTCTCACCCAATCTGTTTCTTTTGGTGAAATCCTCCCTTTCAAATAGGTAATGACCTAATTATATTTTTTCATCACTTCTTCCGAAGGTGCTCCTATTTTTGAATCTCTTGGGTATTCTTCCTTTGGCCAATCTACAGCTATTTTACACTTAGCCCACAGATCAGCTGGAACCACAATATCAAACAAGCCATCCAAATCCTTCCACAAAACTATCGAAACCTTCACAAATCTTTCTACTTGTTTGTACCATTCCACTGGTTTTTCTCTCAACCTTGGGAAATCATTTGTAAAGGATAGTATATCCTGCCTCGACCATGAGACATGAGCATATCCACCTCCTGGAACTTCTCTCATAGGATATATTGTCACATCAACAGCTTCTCCACCTGTCTCCCTCACTGGATATAATGGTAATGCCACTGAAGTCACTACTGTATCTTCCTTCTTTTTGGCCCATCTGCCTTTCCAATGATCGAATTCTCCCCATCTTCTCAGTGTGCTAATCAACTCCTTAATTTGTAATCGTTTTCCTGAAGCATTCAAACTCTCCAAATCTTTGTCACTCAAATCTATTCTATATGTTGTCTGTAAAGCCTTGGACTTCTCTATATCAACTCCATACGTTTGTGCAATTTCAGCAAACTTCTCATGCAAATTTCTTGCTCTCTTAGTAATATATTTGCACATAAATAATAATTCTTCACCCTGGTATTTACTCAACCTCTCTGGACTAATTGTACCGAGTATCATTTCTTCCAAATCTGCTTTTAATTTACTCACATCCACCTCTGTGTTGTTTTTATTCTGTCCACTACAGCCAGCTATTTCTTTTATCCATTCATCTAATTCTTCTGGCGAAGGACCTAAAGATTTCTGGGTATTTTCACTCGACTCACTCCTCAACCTTCCTGAAGTAGATGTCACTCCTTTTTCACTCCGCAACAATCTCCTTGGATCTAAATGCATACCTCGCTTTGGAGTTTCCATTGACCTTTCTGAAATGTTAACTAACAATTCTGATTCATTCACCCTACTAGTATCATCTGATTTTCTATATACTGTAGCAACTCCATTCCAATTCCTATCAGGTATCGTTAAAGCATGCACCTGTGAAATATTTTGTCCATCACTGTATAATGATACAGTTGGACCAATAGTCACTGGTACTGACAAAACATCCAGGTTCAGATTCATCTGTGTTACCTTTCTTACCAAATCGTCTTTAACTGAATGTTGATCTTGACTCACACTCACAGGATTCTTCTCTTGAGGAACTTCTATCTGAATTAATGGTGCACTTGGTAAAGGACATCTCAATTCTATCCTGTTCTTCTTGATATGGGGGAGGTCTATTCATCAATAATTCATTTAAAAGCTCATCATCTATGTCATCTACACCTTCAGTCCCTTCTGTATTCTGCTTCTCAACATTTTTCTTTTTCTCCTTACACTTTTCTCCTTTACTTTACTTGTCTCCGTTACCATAACTGGAAACATTCCTGTTCCTTCTGCTACTATATCTCTCCTCCATTTTTTCATTTGTGCGTCCCATTTTGCTTCTGAATATCTACTCACAGTATTTCTGTATTTACTCTGATTCCTATCCCTTTCTCTCCTGTATTCTTCATGTTCCCATTCCTCAAGAGCTTCATACTGCATAGGTCTAGGATTAAGTCTCAAATCATTCATTTGTCACCTCAAATTCTCCAAAATTCTAGTGTTAAGTGTACCATTCTCTGGAAATGCTAAAATATCATCTTACTCTGTATATTTCATCCAATTTTCTAACCAAGTACACGTATGGTATCCCCCTTTCTATTGACATATAAGCAGCGGGTGTTCCATCTGGAGCTACGGGAACACCTTCTCTAATAGGTATAGGCTCATCCTTACTGAATAAAGTCTTCAATAATTTTAGTAACTTCATTATTATTCTACACTATTCTCTAAACTATATAAGTTTTTCTTCACTATTCTTCTTCCTTGTTATCATTTTCAACTACCAATCAGAATCAATCACTCAGTCCAGTCCCACTGCGACTTCACACCAACCAACCAATACCAGCGCGGCACTTTTGTGGCGTCAGTACAACCCCTTCATCTGACCCTCCCTTTACAAAATCAGCGTTAACGATTTCTCAAGACTTTTAACAAATAAGACTACATAAAGACAGCTTGTCTGCTCCACTAAATGAAAACATTTGATAGAAACATACACTCTTAAGGTTTACTTTTGTTTTTAGCAAAATCTCGACCAGCGTGATTTTACCCTCACTCAGGTGAAAACTTTCGGGACTTCTCCAGGTGCGGTTTCTGATGGTACCCAAATAAGTCTCCACTAACCTTACTTCAAGATTCCCTGTGCAATATCAACAACACGACCATTGCTCAATACTGCATCAACAGCAGACAACGCACTTCTTTGCTTAGTGTATGCCACACTAAGACTGCCCATAGGCTTATCCCGGGATTTTAGGCCAATGACGGACCCGTTACACCTCTACTTCCATTAAGGTCAACGATGGACCACAACGTACAACATAAAGGTACGTAATCAATAACCGTTTATCCTTACAAATTCATTTTCTTTTTCATCATCCAGTATGATTAGTCTAAAACTAACCATCCGATGACACTACCAGAAACTGATGCAGCGGAGGCGTGAAGGACATTTTCTATATATACACACCATGATACCACTAATTTCATATACTAATAATATTATGACAGGAGTTCGGGCCCATAAGAACTCAATAACCACTTACAATACCAGGTCCTCCGACGAATCCTTTTGTAGAGCTATTAGGGACTCGATAATGAAAAGACAGATTTTATTCCCTTCATGAGGACCTTTGGACGAAGGAAATACTCACGCATAACCATAATCACAAATACTTATAATTCACTATACTTCACTAAATAAGGACAAACTCCGATTACTTATCAAGTCACTTTTATCTAATTCTTCAGAATATGAATATTCATTACAGAAACCAAAGATTAATAAGGAAACACAAGTCAAATAACACAGATATCATCACAATAAGAGAGAACAGTTTCATTATTAAGCATCATAATCAATGACTGGCATGAGTGGAAAGGAGAAGAGACAAAAGAACAGAGTTTATTGCAAAAACATTATGCAATTTAGTTCATACGAACCTAGATCATGAAATACTAATGCACGATGTGCAAAAGTCAGAAGAGCTAACCAATCCGTCCAAAAACGTATAGCTTGTGGCAACATCACCAGTCGATGAGTGCAAGTTATCAGGACAGTCTCAGGTACAGCAAACAGCATTGCCAGCCAGAGCAGCAAAGAGAAACAGCAACAAGGTCCCTCTCTTAGAAGCAGCTACTCCGAAAATACTATTCTAAAGCACTAATAGTTATACCCCAAGCATGATAGTCCAACCCCTTCTATGTATCCTTTCACGATCATTCAGGATTCTCATTGGACAAAAGTTATAAGGTGATCAGTCACCACACTCCATTTCAAGAAACTCTAAATATTCTTTTGTTAATACAGGCTGTCGTCATTGACCTTCAGTAAAGGAGGAATCCATTGTATTCTTCTTCTGACGCTCGAGCACGCTTTCTCGCTTCTTTGTAACTTTTAACACACAGTTAGTCCTCGAAAGTTAAACATTTCCTCGGATGGAAAAGGAGAGGTCCTGTAGATTTACGCTTTACCCAACTAAACAATCAAATCAGCAGCTATTTAGAAATAATGAAGGACAAAACACATTTCTCCAGCCTACATTAGTAAAAAGAAAATGCAACTCTAGCAGCAACTCTTCGAGGCCTTCATGAAATTTGCAAAGTAAATGTGTGTCTAAGGAAATAAAAACATGCTTCAGTTAAATGTTCACATAGAGAATGCATAAGAAAAACCATTTGCTCTATTTTCATTAGTCTATTATAATCAAATGTGTATTCTTTATTTCTATAACTGTTAATGTTTTCATGTTATTTAGCAAAGGAAAAAACAGCATTTCATGCTAGCTCTGAGGTTCATCTCTCATATGCATCTCTCGAGAATCATCTACCTATTGTATTTCACTTTTCAATTGCAACTGCACGGCAATGCAAACTCTTACATAACATGTGACCTGTGTTTACGTATGCTATCCAATCAGACGTAGCAAAAGTAAGGTCTACACCCCCTACACTCCAGTCAGTCTTAAAAATGACCAGCATGCATTCAGCCAGCCTGCCCTAACCTGAATTAATGGCACTTACAGTGTAATATTAATCGACTATACACTGAATATGGTCTATTCATCGATGTGCGTCTATGAAACGAAGGCTATTACTAATTCTCCATCCCATTCAATTAGCAAGTATGCTGCATGTGCAGAATGTTGAACTGTCTAATATTTGATGGCATACAGTAATATTTATTTTTTACTGTTTCATTGTTTCATACTTGTTTTAGCTCCTTTGTCAATAAAATTAGATCTACTCGTTCTTTCTTTTTCCAGGACTTGGCCGGAGGAATACAGAAAATAGCCGAATTCTTCGGTTTTTCTTTAAGTGAAAAACAAATTCAGCATATTGTAAACAGAGCCACATTTGAGGCGATGAAGGCAAGGTCCCCCGAGACACACAATGACCTTGCACAGGCCCATTTCAGAAAAGGTAACACTTTTGTAGCTGATTTGGAGCAAAAATGTCCATAAAACAAAAAACAAACATAAAAAGACTGTTAACCTGCAGTAAAGTAGTTATGGCTGTTGTTTTCCTAAAACGGAGCATTTCAATTCATTTGGGTAACTCTCTACTTCCATTTCATTTTAAACGTAAAGATAACACCCAAATCATCAAGTTCATCTTAAATGTAATCCATAAATATTGTAGTCAGGAAAATTACAGAAAATGTGTCCATCTATGAGTAATTATATTATTTGAATGAGTTGAGAATTGTAGGTAACTATAACTGGGGCAAGTCATATTGATATTTCTTCATCCTTCCGTAAAACAAATCCTTCATTTAAGGCATGGAAACTGGATGGTCCCTTGACTCCGACGAGTATCCCACTGACTCCATCCCCTTCCGACAACCCTAAAGCTTATGAAGGTCGAGATGGAGGCTTTATGTTAAAACAGGGTCAGAGGCGAGATCTGGCCCAGATTTACAATGCCCTTATGTTACCATTGCGTCTCATAAAGAGGCAGTGAGAGGCTCTGCATGGCATAGTAAATCTGGAGAATCGCAAGGTGTGGCAAGTTGCTGCCTAGCATTACTCTGTGCCGGGAAGGCGTACCGTGAGTGGAGCATAAATGTTCCTATGCATTCATCCATGGATTTTGGCGCATTCTCAGATTTACTAACATTAGTAAAACTGGGAACGGGTCAAAATGCTACGCCTTCCCAGGTGAGACGTAACAAAGAGAAATATGTTTATTTCTCCAAGTTGTTTCCTTTTTAGGTCTCGCCTAGGCAGCGCGCATGCGCTGCCCTAGGAGAGTCTTTAGCCATCGGTCTGCTCCTTTTCCCCACACTCGTGCTTGTGCTGGCATCCACCTTGCAGGAGCGAGCAGCGGCGCGCTTGGTAATTGACAACATATGGCTCTTGCGCCGCCGCTGCTCGCTCCCGCAAGGCGGATGCCAGC
This sequence comes from Calotriton arnoldi, assembly GCA_963921515.1. Taxonomy (NCBI): domain Eukaryota; kingdom Metazoa; phylum Chordata; class Amphibia; order Caudata; family Salamandridae; genus Calotriton; species Calotriton arnoldi. The sequence continues at coordinate 194,261 of CAWUFW010011967.1, read as the reverse complement.
ACAAGCACGAGTGCATTTGCCTGCTCTTTCGCGGCCGCGGGGCCGCGCCACGCTCCCTCACAGCTTACCCTACCTCACCTCCCTAGCAATGTTTAAACACGCACATATAGTGTATTACAGAGGCAGCGCTGTGTGTACTTTGGCACTAAAATTTAGCGCACTCTAAATGCAGCCTTCTCTTTCCCTTCCGATATGCTCTGTGCGCGCCCTTTAAACAAACGCTTTTTTCATAAAATACAGCATATTACAGAAGCGGCGCCGTGTGAAAATTGGCACTCACAGTTAGCGCGCTCTAAATGCGGCCTTTTCCTTTCCTTCTTTATTTTGATTCAATTACTGAGATGCTACAGCTTGCACACTCCAGTATACACCTAATACGGCACCATGCTCCTGTCATTACCACGTTACCACTTTAAACTTGTAACTAGGCATTCCTCAATCACCTCTTAACAAGTAAGAAGATACAAAGCCTTCTTCTTACGCTTTACCTTTCTGCATGACACATGCCTTATCTCAGTGTAACATGCCGCATCCTCCCCACCCCCCGCCATGTGCGCTAGCACTCATTCATCAACTCAGACCGGCACTTTGTCTCCTCATCCGCTCCTCTCTGCCCCCACCCTCGCCTCCGCTTCTCATCTCTCATCACAGCGCCCGCTCTCTCATCCTCTTTCAGATTTCTCCTTTCTCCTCTACGCACTTCCTTTGCCCTTTCTCCACAGAGTGCACACATCCCTGTCTGTACCCTCGCCCCTTCTATCTCCCCGCCGCCTCTTTTCTCCCTTCCCTTTCACATGTCCCTCCCTCTGCCCTGTACCTATCCCTCTAGCACTCCCCCTTCACTCTTTGCTGCTGCCCTCTGCTCCCCTCTTCTCTTTCTGTCTGCCCTCTCTTTTCCGGTCTGACCTGCCCCTCTCCCCTCTGCTTACTCCCCCCCCCCAATCCGCTCTTGCCTGCTGCCCAAAATGGTCCAGTACACCAGAGGGTTACCGGATGGCTGTTTACTGTGACATTCATCATGGAGGCATACAATAATGGGGTAGACCCGAAAGGCCACTGGACCCGGGTAGCTTATGGTACACAAGAATAATGTCACAGTGGACTACAATTACATGTTATGCCAAACAAAGGAAAACATTATTACTTTAAATAAATTAAACGCCACCATTTGAATCATTCACCAAAAATGGTTATGATTTAATTTCATCATAGAGTTGCATAATAGCCGAATGTAAATGACATGTATCAATATGAAACATTATATTCAAGTCTGGTGACAAGAGGGAAAAGTGCAAGGAAAAAGGGAATGTTTGTGAAAGTGAAGTGCAAAGGGAAGGTAGTGCGCATATGTGACATCAATAATCAATATATACAACCTAACCAACCAGATGTCTGGCAATTATAAATTTGAAAAACATAACACAAAGTATCCGATGCAGATAATGAATCTCTGTCATCAGTGTCTGAACACAAGAAAAAGACAACGTCAATGTTTCGACCCCTAAAATAAACAGCTGGTTTGATGCCTTGTGAGTGGGGTCTTCCTCAGGACGGGGTGAGAGTTAAAACGAGCACCAGAAAGGATCAGCCAAGTGTTTCAGGCTGAGAGTACAAAACGCTGGGCCTTGCGAGCTCTCAGATAGGTCCACAATTCTTCAACAATTCAAATGAGATGTCGAGGTTGTTCAGTAACCTCTGACTGTAGGCTGCTGCATCTTCGAATGGGAAACAGCTAACTAAGTTATCTCATTTGAATTGTTGAAGAATTGTGGACCTATCTGAGAGCTCGCAAGGCCCAGCGTTTTGTACTCTCAGCCTGAAACACTTTGGCTGATCCTTTCTGGTGCTCGTTTTTAACTCTCACCCCCGTCCTGAGGAAGACCCCACTCACAAGGCATCAAACCAGCTGTTTATTTTAGGGGTCGAAACGTTGACGTTGTCTTTTTCTTGTGTTCAGACACTGATGACAGAGATTCATTATCTGCATCGGATACTTTGTGTTATGTTTTTCAAATTTATAATTGCCAGACATCTGGTTGGTTAGGTTGTATATATTGATTATTGATGTCACATATGCGCACTACCTTCCTTTGCACTTCACTTTCACAAACATTCCCTTTTTCCTTGCACTTTTCCCTCTTGTCACCAGACTTGAATATAATGTTTCATATTGATACATGTCATTACATTCGGGCTATTATGCAACTCTATGATGAAATTAAATCATAACCATTTTTGGTGAATGATTCAAATGGTGGCGTTTAATTTATTTAAAGTAATAATGTTTTCCTTTGTTTGGCATAACATGTAATTGTAGTCCACTGTGACATTATTCTTGTGTACCATTCATCATGGAGGCGGCGTGCTCATTTTTTATTGGTATTCCCAATGAAGTAGTGTGACTTCAAGGGCATCTGTCTTCCATGGTGATTTATTTTCACTCGTGCTATGTGCAGGGTAGCTTACTAGGATTCATAGCTTTGAACTGGAAGTTAAGCGAAGGTTGTGCACATCTGTTCGGGGGACAAAATACCCATCTGGACTACTCTCCTGGCTTTAACATTTGTTTATATCCGTTACAAGAATGCATATGCAGTACGCATAAAAGCACATTTCTATTTGAGCAAGAAGCGCCTTATCGTCGTGATCCGTCTTACAAACCAGCCGCTTTATTTTGGCTGCTTATCTTGAACTCTATCTGCCCCAGAGCCTGGTACTCCTGTTTAGGAGTTCCTGGCGCACACAGCGCGAGCAGCCCCCACCCTCCCCTATGCGCCGTCCCCTCCCCACCCCCAGCCCATGGAAATCACAGCTGGAGCCTGTGCGCACTCTGGGGGAGTTTACATTGCTTTCCCCCTCAGCATAGCCAGGCTGAAATAAAAACTGGACGTGGATTCAGCCTAAAACTGGAGCGGAGCCCAGACCCAAGGCAGGGCCTTGCAAAGGAAAGTCTTGTCTCTCAGCCCTGAGCTAATGTTTCTGTTCTCTTCACAGACACCCCGTGCCCCTTGCGGAGGCACCAGCACACAGGCCGAAACACTGCTGCCTCCAGAAACCTTTCACACCAGAATGTTAGCTCTTGGACTTCTTTTGGACTTCTCTTTTCATCATTCTATCTTTATTGTGCCCTGTTTCCATTTTGCCCTATATCTTCTTTTCACCCCAGTCACTTTATTATAACTTTTCAACATGCTGTACAGCAGCCGGACTGCTCTACAACATAGCTTAAACCCATTGGCAAAGCCAATAGCTCTGGCAAAACACTTATAAGGTCCCAAAGGCGAGACCTATTGGCTATGCCAATGCTTGTTCTATGTGTGCTGCATTCTGCAACACACATACAAAGAGAAAAAAACCTCAATGCTTTGTTTTCAGGTCTGGGCTGGCCGTAGCGGGCACCAGGCGTTTTCCCAGCGGCCCGGAAGGGTGGAGGCGTTTTTGACCCGTGGAGCCGGTTGTGTTACTGGGGGCAATATCAGCCCCCTGTAACAAAAGTGGTGGTGGTGGCGGCGCTTGACACAAGCACCCCCCCCTGGGGCCTGTGCTTCTCAGTAGCCCCCTCTCCCCGGGCCAGTCGAGCGGAATTGCCAGGGCTGGTTTCTGTTCCCAGTCAGGCTGTGTTTGTTTTTGTGTCGGAAGGTGCCCCATCCTGCATGCAACACAGGTACCCTTGCACCATGGCACAAGGGAGCCTTCATTGGTGCTAGGCTGCTGTCAGTGCACCAACGCAGGGAGAGACCAAGAATGCGCTATATCTTAGTAGATATGACACATACCTGCCTTCTCCCTTTTACGCAGCGCAACAAGTTGTCTTGCAGCGTTGCATTGTGTGGCTTGCTAGTAAATCTGTCCACTGGTTTAGGCATGGTTAGGTAACCCAGTAAGTAGCTGAATTCCTCTGTTGTGGAAAAAGAATCCTGGATGGATGTGTTTGCCATTACAGGATTCAGAAGCCAGAATAAAGAAAGGCATAAAGTTAAGCATATAGCTCATCTGATGTCGTGGTGAAGGTGTCAGTTTCTGGCTCCCAGGCTCCATGGAAATAGCCCAGAAACCAAAGGATCGTCAAGCACCCAGAACCCAGATTCAGATGAGAAGGTGGAGCTGAGAGATCAAAAATAGTGATGCTGAGAAGGCGACTAAGTAGTGAGGATTTTGATTCAGGGATGGGCTAGCAAATGCCAGAGGGAAATCAACAAATGAAAAACAATACGAGTGCAGGGATGAGTAGGAGGGCAAACAACTTCGGCATGAACAAGAGCCCACCAACCTATGTTGCCAGGTCATGAGGTCCTGCATCCGCGGGTTCATATGCTCATAATGCCTTTTTTTGCCAGGAAGCTTTTGATCATCCTATGCGGCTTCTGATCTCACTCACGACTACTTTGGTGTTGGTCGCCGAGACCCGACGCAGCTCACTCTTCAACCACCGAGGCTCCATAATCTCAAGAAATTTCAATTAAAAGAGAGTTGTGGTAATGGTGGCCTTTTCCAGACTTTGCTAGTGTCTTGGGGATGTGTCTCTTCCCACTGGTGAACCTTAGGTGCTTCTGACATCTCCAATACATTAATGTAAAATCAGACAAGAGGCATTTAATCCTGTAGTGCCCACAAAAAGAACACATGAATTGTTGTATCATCTAGATGATGGCTACATTTGATTTTGTTTGAAAGTGGCAGAAATTGACTTATAATGTAATGGGTAATAAAAATGAATATTATTCACTGCCTGCTGTTATGTTATACTTCTGATATCTCTGGGGCACAACTCTACTGCATTCAGTTTCCAGGTCTTGTTGATTCCCACATTGTCAGTACTTTAATGTAATGGAGATTTTAGTAGTGGGTCTCGTACACCTGGCTCCTCCCACTTGTCCTGGAAGTCAGTTCAATAAAATGGAGTTCACACATTGGTGACTGAAGGGCATTTTATCTCCCTGGTCAGTGGTTAGGCTTGACAGACATCTGTGCCTGTTGTTAGTACTCACCACCATATTTGAAGCCTAACCATGTTTTGTTGTAGTTTGATGTATTGTATAAGGTATGTTTTCCTTTAGCTCTAAGACTAACTCCTGTTCGCAATAAAACGAGTCCTCAAATACATTACAGTGCTCTTGTTGCACATACTTTTACTCTCCCCCTCTCCATAAAGCAGGGCTGGCTTTAGGGCAGTGCAACTGGTGCGGCAACACAGGCTTAAAGTTGGAGAAGAAAATGTGGTGATAAAATAATGTTCCTGCCTTATACTGCGATGTTCATGTGTCTGGAAGAGCCAGAGGCCTTGATTAATGCATTAATGGAGAAATCTCGGAATTATCCAGGGGGTCCAGTTATAAAATGAACTATCTTTGAGAGGGACTTTATTTGGTGCCTGAAAATTAAAGGCTATCATTCTCTTGTCCATAACATTAATTATTTGCCTGGTCGTAGTTTCAAGTGCAGAATTCAATGGTAATGCTGCTAATACCGGTATCGGTATTGTACCACTAAGATGTTGTCTGAAGGAGTTCAGGAATTTGTGATGGCAAACACACAACTCAAGATTTCTATACTCTTTCTACGCGCTAATGAGGAAGGTATGAAAATACCAAATGGAGAACTATTCTGTCTGCTGCATCCAGATCAGAAAATGCCCTGAAACTGTCAGTAGAAAGGGCCAGCAAAGGCGGGTGGAGATTGAAGTAGTGGCATTGGGGCCTGAATCAGTACTGGGTATATTATATGGCACACAAGTGGGCAGTATACATTTGATGCTAATTGAACAATGGGACAGTGTGGGATAGGGCTAATAGACTGTTAAAGGCAAGCCCACATATCCATAGAAAAGCCAGTAGCGGTCCGTGGTAGGAGTGCCGGCTCGGCGGTGACGTGGGGTGGGGGAGGGGCAGGGTGGGGGGTAGTAAACCACGGATTACGGCCGAATACAGGTAAGTAAACATTTAAATAAATAAAACGAATTTCGTTGTGAGCGCTGCATCCGCGCAACGAAATTCGTTTTATTTATTTAAATGTTTACTTACCTGTATTCGGCCGTAATTCGTGGTTTACTACCCCCCACCCTGCCCCTACCCCCCCCCACGTCACCGCCCGGCCGGCACTCCTACCACGGACCGCTACTGAGAAAAGCACTGATACGGAGGAGTAGCGGTGCGTAATGGGCATAACATATTCCTACAGGAAGCTTGGGAATCTAAGGCAGTAGCGGTCCGTGGTAGGAGTGCCGTCCGGGCGGTGACGTGGGGTGGGGGAGGGGCAGGGTGGGGGGTAGTAAACCACGGATTACGGCCGAATACAGGTAAGTAAACATTTAAATAAATAAAACGAATTTCGTTGTGAGCGCTGCATCGCCAAATGCGATGCAGTGCGCGCAACGAAATTCTTTTTATTTATTTAAATGCTTACTTACTTGTATTCGGCTGTAATCTGTGGTTTACTACCCCCCACCCTGCCCCTCCCCCGCCCCACGTCACCGCCCGGCCGGCACTCCTACCACGGACAGCCACTGATCTAAGGGCATAGTTAGGAGTAGCGGGAATTTGAGGATGTTCCAGCAGTTCAGAGGTACATATAACCATAGTGAAATCAAGGCTTATGAAAGGACTGATCTTGACAATATGCTCCACTCTGGTACAATATACTCCAAAATTAGTGTTAAGGAATTGAACTTAGTGTGGTAAAGAATACTGCAAACAAAAAACAAAAAGATAGAATGGAAGCAGGTGCTGGATAGGCAAAAACAGGGTTGACTGGCCATCGCCATTGCCATCCCGGACGGATACAAGATCACCCGCAGGGACCGCACCAACGGAGTCGGAGGAGGCATCGCCATCGTCCACAGGAACACCCTCAGAGTCTCAACCAACTCCGACGACACCCTCAGCACCGCCGAACACATGCACTTCCAGATCCACACCGATCCCAACACCACCCTCAGAGGAACCCTCATCTACAGACCCCCGGACCCCGACCACAGTTCAGCGATTCCATCGCTGACTTCGTCAGCACACACGCCATCGCCTCCACGGACTACATCCTCCTCGGGGACCTGAACTTCCACCTCGAGAACAACAAGGACACCAACTCCACCACCCTGATCGACAACCTCGCCACCCTCGGACTCAGACAGCTCGTGACTACACCCACCCACGCCGCCGGCCACACGCTCGACTCCATCTTTTCCGCAAGCCCACACGTCTCCTTCAACCACACCTCCGAACCCCACTGGACTGACCACCACTGCATCCACTTCACCTACAGGAAGCCCACCACGCACCACCGCACCGAACAAATGCCTCGCCGCTGCTGGAGCAGAGTCACGGAAGACCAGCTAACCACAACCCTCGCCCTGAGCCCACCCGCCGAACCCTCCGACCCCGACACCGCCGCCCGCAACCTCAGACAGTGGATCGACGACTGCGCCAACACCTCGCCCCGCTCAAGAATCCGCCCAACAGCCACACCAGCAAGAAAGCCACCTGGTTCACCGAAGACCTCCGGGCCTCCAAGCGAACATGCCGAAAACTGGAGAAGATCTGGCTCCACGAACGGACAGCGGACAGCTACGCCGCCCACAAGAGCGCCACCCGCAGTCACCATCACCTCATCAGATCCGCCAAAAGGGCCTCACTCAAAGACCGCCTAGACAACAACGCACACAACAGCAAAGAGCTCTTCAACATCATGAAGGAACTCTCCAACCCCAGCTCCAACACCAACGACATCCAGCCGTCGCGAGACCTGTGCGACTCACTGGCCACCTTCTTCCACCGCAAAATCGCCGACATCTCGACAGCTTCAACACCACGACCGCCCCGGCAACCACCGAGACCACTGCCCCCACAACCACCAACCGCCTGCTCTCCTGGACCAACATCAACGACGAGGACACCAGCGAGATCATGAACACCATCCACTCCGGTTCAACGCTAGACCCGTGCCCTCACCACATCTTCAACAAAGCCAGTACAGCCATCGCGCCCCATCTCCGGAAAATAATCAACATCTCCTTCGAGACAGCAACCTTCCCGGAAAGCTGGAAGCACGCCGAGATCACCGCCTTACTCAAGAAACCCAAGGCAGACCCCAAGGACCTCAAGAACTTCCGACCCATCTCTCTGCTCCCGTTCCCCGCGAAGGTCACCGAGAAAATCGTCAACAAACAACTGACCCGCTACCTCGAGGAGAACAACATCCTGGACCCTTCCCAGTCCGGCTTCCGCAGCAACCACAGCACCGAAACCGCCCTCATCGCCGCCACCGATGACATCAGGACCCTGCTAGACAACGGAGAAACAGCAGCCCTCATCCTCCTGGACCAATCAGCCGCCTTCGACACGGTCTGCCACCACACACTACGAACACGCCTTCACGACACCGGGATCCAAGAGAAGGCCCTGGACTGGACCACATCCTTCCTTTCCGGCAGAACACAAAGCGTCCGCCTCGCCCCTTCCGATCCAAGGCCACCAAGATCATCTGCGGCGTACCCCAAGGCTCCTCCCTCAGCCCAACGCTGTTCAACATCTACATGGCACCCCTCGCCCACGTCGCCCGACAGCACAACCTCAACATCATCTCCTACGCCGACGACACCCAGCTGATCCTCTCCCTCACCAAAGACCCTCACACCGCCAAAGCCCACCTCCACGGAGGAATGAAGGCCGTCGCCGAATGGATGAGGACCAGCCGCCTGAAGCTGAACTCGGACAAGACGGAGGTCCTCATCCTTGGTTCCAACCCTTCAGCCTGGGACGACTCCTGGTGGCCAACATCACTGGGAACAGCCCCGCCACCCACCGACCACGTACGCAACCTAGGGGTCATCCTCGACCCCACCCTCTCCATGACTAAGCAGGTCAACGCCGTTTCCTCATCCTGCTTCAACATCCTCCGAATGCTCCGCAGGATCTTCAAGTGGATCCCTACCGAAACAAGAAAAACAGTCACCCAGGCCCTCGTCACCAGCAGGCTGGACTACGGAAACGCCCTCTACGCAGGAACGACGGCTAAGCTCCTGAGACGGCTGCAACGCATCCAGAACGCCTCTGCACGTCTTATCCTCGACATCCCCGACGCAGCCACATCACACCCCACCTGAGAGACCTGCACTGGCTCCCTGTCAACAAGAGGATAACCTTCAAGCTCCTCACCCACGCACACAAAGCACTCCAAAACTCCGGACCAGCCTACCTCAACAGACGACTCAGCTTCTACACCCCCACCCGCCAGCTCCGCTCGACCAGCCTCGCCCTCGCCACAGTCCCCCGCATCCGGAAAACGACCGCCAGCGGCAGATCCTTCTCCCACCTCGCCGCCAAGACCTGGAACACCCTCCCCACCAACCTCCGACAGACCCAAGACCTACTGGCCTTCAGAAGACTCCTCAAGACCTGGCTCTTCGATCAGTAGCAGCACCACCCCCCTCTTCCCCCAGCGCCTTGAGACCCTCGCGGGTATGTAGTGCGCTTTATAAGTGACATGATTGATTGATTGATTGATTGAAGGCATTTTTCCAGTAGGCTTCAGGCTACAGGGCGGTTTGCAGAGCAGGATAGGCTGCGATGATGCAACCATTTCCCCATTCTTATCACGGTCTACAGGAGTGTGGGGCTTCTTGGATATTTTTTGTCCGTACTGATTTTGGTTATTTATCTAGCCCTGCGCAACAAGGACAAAAAATTAAGACTGAAACTAGCACAGTATTATATTTTGCATGATTGGCCCTGAACGTCTGAGCGATTGCACAAGGCTGAACTAATGGTGCAATCCAATCTATATGTTGGAGGTGCAATGAGAAGGGCGTGGATAATACTAATGTGCTTTGCTTAAGGTGGAAGCTGCAGAGGGGTATATTCACAAGAACGTGTGATAACTACCGCAAGAGTAGCGTAACGCAACTTTCAATATCGCAGCCTAACGCGGGAAAATAAGCCTGTGTCAACGTGGAATTCACAACAAGGCGGTAGCATGCAATAGCCACCAGATAACGCGTCAAATGCCAGCGTGAAAATCAACGCCACGCACAAATAATGCGAAACGCGAACGCGAGAAATCATGCGATGAGGCCAATCGCGGTACAGAAATCAGCGAACACCAGCCACAGGCCTGCAAATCCCACGCATCCTGCGGGAAAAAGCACCATAAAAGAAAGAAAAAAAAAAGCCCAAAAACATTTCAAACTGTGCAGCAACATGGATGCACCCGGACCGAGTGCAGAGGACAAGCCGAACACCACAAGCCCCACGGAGGACCAGCCAGGAACCCCGCGTTCGGGGAAGTGGAAGAGGAAGAGGAAGACCGGGTACAGTCCGCAGGAAGACCGGATCATCGTCACGGAGGTGACCGAACACCATCAACAACTGTTCGGCACCTCCACTGCGGCACTGGCAACCCAAACCGAAATATGGCAGGCCATCGTCACCAACGTCAATGCAGTCGGAGTGTCCAGGAGGTCACTGGAGGAGGTCAAGAGGCGCTGGCATGAACTGAAAAGGCAGACCAAACATAAGCTCGCCGCCAACAGGGAGGCAGCAACGGCGACTGGAGGTGGAAGTCCTGCGACACAGGAGGAGCTGGATGAGCTTGAGCAAATGGTGGCCACAGTCAGCAGTGAGGAGACGGTGGCAGGATTGGGTGGCCTGGACACAGCACGACACGACCTGACCCAACATCAACAGGGTGAGTAACCACTAGGGACTGGGGGGACGGGGGGGACGGGGGGAGATGGGCACAATGGCACACATGCACAATTACGTGTAGCACACAGCACACCCACAATTACCTTGGAACATGTCCCTGATTGCCTTGGCACACTGCAGCACACATAGAAACGCCAAGTAGGCCCACATCCACAATGTGCACAGAGGGGCCCCCCCCATCACCAATATCACAACCTACCCGTGCACATGTGCTGAATCCAGCAAAGCAGCGGCTCTGTGACCCACAATGACCATGCAAGTAACACTGCATGTCCGATAGCATGGCAGCAGCCCAAAAAAAGTGACATGGCCCACGAATCTACAAGGAGGTAGCCCAGTGCGGATCACATCCGTAAAGGAGCAGGTCACACTCCGACATGTCCACATGCACCCACAACCCATGCCGTACAATACACGCAGCAGACGAACAATGCACAAGGCCACAAAAACAGTCCGAGAGCACATATGACCCAAGTCAAAAGCAAATCGGGCCCCGAAAAGCACACAATTCAAAGGCACCCCGCCTCAAAGGGGAAGGCCACACGAAATCAGAGCTGCAGGGGCAACTCGCCCACAATGCAGCACACACACATAGCAATCACAGAACATCAGCAATGACGGCAATGTGGTACAAAGTGCAACACCAGCACCACAGGACAGAGCCCACAACAGGTTCCGCTCGTGCGTAGTAACTGGCCACTCACATCTGGCATTGCCTGACACTGTGTGATGACAATGTACGGGTACTACCACACATCCTCCATGTAGTCGAAAAACACACTGTCTGCCATCAAATAGCCAGCTCCCCCAAAACAGTCACAATGTACATTGGCATGCAGTCTGAATGTAAACATCTGCAAATCACCACCATACATGTGAAACTCTGTTAACCTGCATCTCCCCTTCACATTGCAGAGGGACATACAACACCTCCTGCAGAGCACACCACACTTCCCATCATTGATGATGAAGAGGACAGCCTGCACATATGTCAAGACACCCTCCAACGGATAATGGACAGCCTCTGCACCCCACCCCCAGGAGCAGGCCAGGCCTGCTGCCTCGAGGTGACACCACCACCTGCACAGGCCACACAGAAGGAAACACGCAGCACCACGGCTGTCTCCCAGGACCCCCCGACCAATACATGGAATTCCAACGGCGTGTGTTGGATTGCCAGGTGGAGTTGGCTCATCAGCTGCGGGTGGGTTTCGAGCTCGTGGCAGCCAAACTCAATGCCATACGTGGGTGTCTGAGTCCCATCAGGGACCATGTACAGTCCCTATCGGATACCCCCTGTACGCACCATGCTCCGCCACAGACCTTGGCTGACCTCGCTGGTGCCATGAATCTAATACAAGAACTGTCTGGTCAGACAGGCACCAGCCATGACAGCACAGAGTTGGCACAGGTGCGGAGGTCAATGGAGACCATGGAGCAGATGCAGGCTGGAAGTATGTCTGCCACGGCTGGACACCAGCGAGTAGTGGCTGGGAACTTCAATGCCCTGCAGTACTTCATCTTGCCATTGCTGTCACTGAGCCGTTCCCAGATGACTGCAGCGGGAACATCGACACACACAGCTCCGACCCCTGATGTGTTCGTGGCACACTGTTATGCTGCCCCATCACCTACACAGTCTGATGTGTCAGGGGCACACAGCGATGCAGCCATCACCCCGCCACACACACCAGACACACCGGACACAGAACCCGTATCAGGGGAGTGAGAAGGGGATGGGAACTACTGTGTGAGGAAGGAGGCAGTAGCATCCATCACCGCCATATGGCCTGCCCCTGCCTGCTTCTGACCTATGCATCATGCCCTGGGAAATACCTCCTACTGACCCCCGGATCACCCTGCGACATCCACCCGGACCCGACACGGACTGCCATTTCTTCACCGCTGGCCAATTACACAGCAATCCTGCTGCGGACTGCACTCTCCCTCTTCCTAATCACTGTGCAATCCCCAGAGGACTCTGGTTGGCCCACCACTGGGCTTCCATGTGATGTGGGTTTGGATGGCCATGTACAGCTCCAGCTCCGTCAATCACCTGAATGTGAATAAAACATTCTAAATCACACAGATGTGTCATCACTATGTTCACTCACGTATGGAAGTATGGCTGGATGTAGGGACAATGATTGCACATGAAGGTACACCCTGGTAACTGACATCTATGCACATGTCTATCCCTGAGACACATGGCCAATTGGATGACTGTGAAGGTGAGTACTAGCTGTGTCCCCATTGCACATCAGCAACAATCTCACAACACCCCAACGTAGGCACACGTCCATGTGTTGAATAGGGCTGTGTGTAGGAGTGACCAAAACGGTGGCAGGCCAGGAGTGGTGTCCTACACCACGTGTGCCAACAGACCTTCACGTCGCATACCTACTCACACACATCTGTTGTGATGTATGACATTGCTCCACATGGTCAGAGGTTAGACACCATACACACATAGCTGTAGTCATGTAAGTGCACGTCGTCCAGCACCTATCCGAAAACAATGTCTGGCTCACAGAGGTGGAGCTTGCCAAAGGGACACACCCCCATTGCACATGCGTCAGTAAGTTCCTCCCTGTGTTGGGACGATGCTCATCGTGGCACACGAGTGGACAATCTGAACTACACACATCACAGTTAGACACCAGTGGAGTGGCATAGACTTTATTGGCATGTGCGTGTCAGTACGGACGAGGCAACGGCCACAACAGGCAGGGACATGCTTCAGACACTTATACGCAGCATGGGTACATGTCGAGGTTCAGGAAATGTTGGGGCTGAAATGGACAACATTCATCACGGATGGCAACGCTCACAGCCCACCTTGCCTTGCTGGATGAGTCATGTGTTGTTTGGCGTCTGCCCATTGCCCCGTGTGAGGGGGCACGACTCACTGCACGTGGGATCTGCATGGTGCTCTGCCTCCGGAGTACGCCGATTGTCTGCTCTGCTGACAGTGATCAGGTGTGAGGGTCCAACAGGTTCACATGTCATGCTACATTGCTATGTGTGTGCTCTCCCCCAGCAGTGTGTCCGAATTGGCAACGTTGCCAAACGACGCAGTGTTGCTCCGACCATGGACCTGCGTCACCTTGCACAGGTGTGTGTACACACGCATTATTCCACGCACATGCATCCAGAGCCCGAGCGAAGGCAGACATGTCCTCTGTTGTGGTGGAATATGTGAGCAATCCCAACGATGCAACAGGTTGTTGGGCCATGTGCTGTAGGTGGCAATCGGATGTGGCTGCAGGGACGTAGTTACTCTTCCATGAATACCCGTGCAGCTTCATGTGCAATGTGTTCCAATAGTTCGTCGTTGTCGTGTTCAAGAACACCCTGGTGTGCCAATCCATTCGGTGGTCCGGGCAGGTGTGCTCAGCCCACGCCGTCTCACCGATCCGCAACACAGCCCAATAGGGGAGCGCCTCGATGTGGTCACTGCACACGAGAAATTGTGCAATCTCCCATGCACAACTACCAATACATACGCAGTGTGTCAAGGCATCCCATGCACGGCTGTCTTGGTTACACTCCTGTTCGTGATCCAACAGGGGGCGCAGACACAAGTCATAGTCCAATTCATCAACAGTTGTGTTAGATAGGCAGACATCCATGGGACACTCGAATGTGCATGTTCGGTAGTGGAACCAGGGCTGGACGCAGGTGACGTGGGCAATGCGGAAGCTGAGCCTGTAACTGATCCGCAGCACTGCCAGTGGCAGTGCGCCCAGTAAATGCAGCATACGTGCACGGTACTGTTCCACGTGACGGGGGTTGTGCATGTGCCCGGCATGGCCTGCCATTGCGTTGGTGCGTCTCGTGAACCGGCACTCTTCTGCACTGCGGCAGTTGTGTGGAGGATATGCCAGAGCTCTGTGCAATGATTCGTATGTGTGTGAAACGTTGTGGGTAATGGGTTGCTGTTTCCGTGAGTGTCAAGGGCATCCCATGCGGGGGCACCACAGGCAGGGGCTTCTGTGTGTGGGCTGTGGATGAGTCGGATGGTTCATTGGCGGAATGCGTGGTGTGGGAGTCGTCCCCGTCTGCCATTGCATCTCTATCAGGGTGTTCCATGACAGTTCTGGACCAAGGTCAGAGGTGCAGGTGTCCTCCCGCCTTCTGCATTGGGACAATGGTGCTTTCATCCCTGATGTTTGTCTGACTGCTACTTGCGTTTTCGGAATGTGATGTGGCTTTGGCGCTGAGATTGGGACACGGCCTTGGGGTCATGGTGTACGGATGGCGATGCACACACACATGTTGGCATGTGGAGCCAGGTGCCCGGGCGGCCTTGTGCTGCTTGTGCTATCTCACTCCGTCTCCCTCCCTCTCTCCCTCTCTTTCCTTTGTTGGGCGCATGGCACACCTTCTTCTCTTGGATTTGGTCTTCCAGGCTATGTGCTACGGATTGTCCAGTGAGGTGCCGCTAGGACTCATCCTAAGGGTTGGTTCTGCTTTTGTTTGTATGGTGTTTTGTGTTGGTGATTGCATTGTTGTATGACTGGTTCTCCATTTTCTGGCCACGCATGTATGTTTATTTTCCTGCTTGTGCGACCTCAGGCAGAATGTTTGTTTTGGGATTCGTGGTGTTGGTGTGCAATTTCTTATTCCGGGGCTGGGTGTGGTGGCCCTCTTGGGTGTCCGTGCTGCATGTTCAGTTGCTCGTGGGCATCTGTTGTCCTTCATGTGTGGCCCTGGGCTGTGCTCCCTTTTGTGGTGCTTGCTGCCGTCCGACTTTACACCAGGTCAGAGCAGGTCTAAATTTCCTGGTGCTAATGCGCCTTATCGCCTGTTTTGTGTTCTTATCGCCGATGTGGCTGGTCGTTGTGAATGTTGAGGTGTGATGTTGTCTCGGCTTTTGGCACGGGAACGCCTACTCTGCATCTCATTAGCGATATTTGCGGGGGTCCTCTGTGGCGATGTTTTTTGCGGCTGCTATCGCGGGTAAACTGGTGCTGTGGGCTGTTTACACCGGCTTGTGAATGGGGAGGTATGTTTATCACGACTTTGGCTGCGATAAAGTGCCGTTAATTCAGCGATAGCTCCTTGTGAATATGCCCCAAAGTTGGTGGGAATGGGTGTGGAGTAAGTTGATGGGAGAAGTTAATAGAGAAATTGCAAGAGAACCCATGGCCGCAGTGGTAGGGACGTGATACTTTAAGATGAGAAACTATGGATCTGATTCACAAAGGTGTGGTTTACATTTTTTTCGGTACTCAGAAACTACAAGTTTAATTTTACTAATAGTAATTTTCCGACTCTGGACATACCGCAGTCGGGTCAGAGAACTCCGTGCATAAAAAGATAGGACTGTTGTGCCGCGGGCCATGGTTCAGCCCGTGGCGCTGCCCGCTTCATCACTGCGGGCCGCGGTGGAGCCTGCAACACCCCCGCGGTCCCTCCTTCTTCTCGGGCGCATTGCAGTGCCGCACGGCGGCCCGCTGTTCCAGCATCGCGGTTACACTCCGCAATGCTTATGTATAGTCGTGCATGCTCATTAATACACAGTAGGAACACTGCAGCTCCAAATTCGGAGCTGCGGCTTTCGGTACTTCTTTGGGGCATATTTTCACTCACCTTTTGTTTTGCACATTTCACTGTGGCTTCCAGTATATTCTCCTGGTGACATCTTGTTACTTCTTCTTCCCATGAGTACTCAGTCCTGTTTCCCAGAGGGCCTTGGGAAGTTTCTTTGTTTTACCCTTTCCAAGATGGCGACCTTTCCTATTCCTTATGTTTCCTTTTCCCTATCCAAGATGGCAACTGCTTATTTCCTGTTACATCTCCTCCTGTTACATCACTTCCTGCCTATGGGTATTTAAGGGGCTGAATCCTTCATTTCCTTGCGTTGCAACACTCCTTGCTCCTGTGTCCTCACTTCTGTTGGTGACCTTTGCTCCTGCTTGGTGTATTTTTGCTTCCTGTTGGCAGACTTTTGTTTCCGGTTGGCGCTTCCTGTTCCAGTATGGATTCCTTTAAACCTTCCACTCCTATTTTGAATTCTTGCCTTCTATTCTTCACTCCTTCCTGGTGTTTGTTCTTATTTGTGGGTTCTTTCCTTCCTTTCTGTTCCTGGAGTCTCCGCCCTCAACAGAGGTTTTTCCCTACGGGGTTTTCTCCTCTTGGGACTCCTTTTGGAAGGCACAATCTGCTCTGGCTTTTCATTGTCTGCAGCACTGTGGCTACCAGAAAGGGTCGCCCTTACCTCGGACAGACCAGAACCCTCAAGAACCGAAGTTGAGAACCTCTCCAACATGCCAGAACTGGTAAGAACATATCAAGTCGTGACAAGGACAGGCCTATCGTCTTATGTGCGGAATCTCCGCTACCATTGGAAAGTCTACACAGTCATGAAATTACTATTAGTAAAATTAAACTTGAAGTTTGTGAACACAAAAAAAACAGTAAATTTACATAAAGTGTAAGTTTAATTTTGTGAATCAGACTCTATTGGTAAGGTGGCTGGCTAATGGCAGTTGTCATGGTGCCACACATCTGCATAACATAGCTATGGAAGAAAAGGCATGTACTGAGAATGAATGTTCGATTGGGGAGATGGCAAGGGAAGCTTCGTATGAGAGTAGTTCATCAACTTAATTATCAGGAGGACGTTTTTTGTAGGCATGAGTAACTTCTTAGCTTTTGAGGACTAGGCCGGAGTATGCCTGGAGAAAAGACAAAGAAGCAAAGTAAAGTTGGGTAATGCGGGTATATGGAAATCTTAAGTCTTTCACGACAGAGGATGTGAAAAATGTAGGATGATCCCCTCAAATGTATACATGTTGGGCTAAAGTTGTGTGGGGATCAGAGGGTATTGGTGGTGTATATGCACAGGTTTTGTTTTGTTCATAAATGAACAATAATGAATACAGAGATTTTTTTTTTCTACTTTGTTAAGAAAACCAATCCTTTGTTAATATCCTGCATCGTGAGCCATAGGCAGTGTTGTGACTTTCACTGCTATTATTCCAGCATAATTGGGGATATGGTTGTCTCATAAAGTTATCATTCTTGTTCTTAATTAGATCTCAGTGATCTGTACTAAACAAGAAGAATATTCTATATAGGCCTTAATCCAATCAGTTGTGCTGTCCAAGTAAATCTTGATTTTGTCGATGACGGCTATGCCTGTCCCCTAGGGTCTGTCAAGATTTTCAGGAGTGGATGGCACGCCCAGATATAAACCTATGTTTTACCTTGAACAGGGAGTCTTTTTTGTATACTACTAATACAGTAAGGAGGCAGCTGCCTTGTTGTAAAGATTATGACACAAATGACAGTAAGAAGGAAGTTTGGAATTGTTTTTTTTCTATTAACTGATGCATGTGTGTATTTACAGGTGTTGTTGGTGACTGGAAAAATTATTTTACTGAAGCCCAGAACCGTGAAATGGATGCAAAATTTGAAGAGTGTTTAGCAGGAACTAAACTTGGGGAAAAGCTGAAGTATAATGTATACTGTAAAGCCTAGCAGTTTAGTTAAACGGTATTGTCCTACAATGATTTTTAAAACGAGTCCCAGTTAAAAAATAAATGAAATAAACAGTGTTGTCTCTTCTGCTTTCTCACTTTTGTTTTTGAGCATACTGTACAAAAGGTGATCCTTCTCACACAGCACTCAAGTTCCAACCTGCATCCGCATTGGGGGGAGATTCACCTACATGGTGATAGAAAAAAAACAGACAATATTACAAATTGTTGCAAATCTGTAGCAACTTTATTTGGATTGGCTTACTCAACGGAAGGAAGGGCACGTGAGGGTTCTGACTGCCCAATTACCTGTGGAGGTTGCCAGTCCTCTATTCTGGGTTACTATATTACATTTAGTTTTAGGTTGAGGAACTTAATTTTGATGACTAGGGGAGGAGAAAGAATAACGAAACCTTTCAATTCCTGGTTGAAAAAAACATTCCACTTTCAAGAATCAACCAAGATTTAGGACAGAATTGAAAGACACCTTCTCTTTCGTTGAAAGCAAGTGGCACCAAGGACAATTTCCACCAATTAGGAAAATCGTCCAGTTAATTAATGGTTCTACTGGTATGTAGTAGTTTAATTTCCTTTGCATCACACAAGAGCTTATCTTGACTTTGGTATCTGGATACCTCAGTAGCAGTTTAAATTGTACAGTTAAACTCCAGCTTTAACTGAACTTGTGTAAAAAAGCATTTAAAAAGTACTCTGAGAATTTAATCAAAAGCAAAGAACAAACCACATAATGTAACACATTCAGATAACAGCAGCATTTGAATTCGCATTTGGTCAATCAAATACGTTTATATCTGCTCGTGAGAAATAAAATAAAATGTTGATATGGTGATCTTAATATTGAATTTATATGTCATCCTTCCAAGTTTTATCTCACATCTGCCAAATAGTAAATGTAATGCAGGCCTTAACACTGTAATCTTGCTGACATTCGAATATGGTTTCAAGCGAGAGGAATGGGGATCTGGGCTCCAAAGCCAGAGAGTCAAGCTAGTTTTCAATATTTTACCCTCCAGCCCTGGATATATCAGTGTGACTGCTGGGGAATCCCCACACATTTTACCTTTATTGTTCCCAGCCCATGCCATGGTTGGGGAATTAATAGAGGATGTACTTTGCAACACCCCGATTCCATGTGCTGTGCATTTTTTTCCACCTTGAAACTCTTGGGGGCAGATTTACTAAGATTTTACGCCGTGTTTGCGTCACAAAAAGGGCGCAAATTGGCAAAAAATCTTTTTATTTTATATTTCCTTTCCAGCGCCAAATATTTTTAGCGCTGGAAATAAAGTGAAAGTAACGTGAAGCAGTGCATAGCGCTGCTTTGCATTACTTAGCACCAAGGGGGCGTAGCATGGGTGGTGCATGGGCGTTCCATGCAACCACCCAAAGTTTCTGGCGCTAACCCCAATGTACTAAATAAAGTAGACAGGGTTTAGCGTCTGAAAATAGCGCACCCTTGAACCAGGGGCTATAAAGGAGAAATGCTATTTTTCTCCTTTATTTTCCGACTTCACGTGTGCTGTACCATACAGCACACATACCAAGTGGGAAAATGTTTAAAATTAGTCTAAGCATAGTATTTTGTACTGGTAGGGTATCCTTCAAGTACAAAACCTATGCTTGACTCACGGAGACACCCTTGTACTATGGCACCAAGATGTGTCTGTGGTGCACGGCAGCTAATATCAGTGCCTGCGCTAGGGAGAGGGGAGAAGAGTGCCATATTTCAGCAAATCTGGCGCTCTCCTGCTCTCTCCTTCTTACGCAGGGCAGCATTTGCAGCTACTGCACTGTGTTGCGTGCCAAATTATTTTTAACCTCTGTTGTAGGCCGATGCCTGTCAAACAGGCCTGAACCCCATCCACTCTGTAAATATGATATGCTTTTAACTCCTAAGTACAGCTCCTGCTCCAGTTGTCCTGTCTAACTTAAATAGGGCTAAGCCTAGCTCAAAGACATGTAAACGATTAATAAATCACTCCTTTTGTCTAAGTTTAAGGTAACTAACTGTGAGAAATTTGTTTGTTGGTTTCAGGAAAGCTACAGTCACAGTCCCCGTCAGGGTGAACCACCAAAGTCACTAAATTAACCTGTGCTTAACCCTCTAGTAGCTACACACAAAAGCAGTCAGGCCTAAGTTAGAGGCAATGTGTAAAGTATTTATGCAGCACTCAACAGTAATAAAGTGAAAAAACAACACAAGAAAAATCCCAACCCATTTTAGGAAAATAGAGTAAATTTTAATAAATGATTTAACACAAAAATAACAAAAATTCAATCAGTAGAACCTGAGATATGCGATTTTAAAGAATTAAGTAAAGATAGTGCTTAGAATGAAAAAATTTCAACTGTGGTCAACTGGTCGTGCCGGACCAGGACAAAGTCACAAGTTCAGGCCGACCACGATGTTTCACGGGCCAAATACAGGGACCATGTAAAGCCTGCTGAGAATTGTACCTTATAACTAGGGCTCCCGGTTTTATGGTATTTATTTTTTTGCCATTTCCGTCTGTATTTATCCATATTTATTTTTTGCTAATTTTATCTGTATTTATCCATATTTATTTTGGGTTTTGTGGAAAAATTAAGCTGAAATTAGTATATTTCCACATTTATTTAACCGATAAATATGCGTTCATTCTTGAATGCCTGCCAGGTTTAAGTGCTGTGAAGACCCGCAGAAGATAAATCAGTGCACTTACATGAAAATATGCACATTTCAGTATCAACCTTGTGCATATCTACTGCTTTTAAAGCCTCTTTACTAAAATTCCTTTCTTTTTAACCCCCTTTTCTATCAACCACACATCTATTGACCTGGCAGTCATGGCAGACAGTGTTTAAAATTACTCAAAAGCAACCCAATTTCCGTATTTATCCACATTTAAAAATAAATACAGACAAGAAAATGAATGTGTTCTGTCTGTATTTATCTGTAAAAATCAGTAAAAACGGAAAACAGGGAGCCTTACTTATAACCTTGAAGCGGGGCTTTGCGATGTGCAGCAGTGGTTCCAAGGAGTGATGCAAGGTCCTGTGTCGAGATGCAATGCACAGCGTCAGTTCTCATGAGCGATCTGGGGCCCTGCGTCAAGTTGCATCATGCTGCGTTGGTTCCCTAAGAGGAGCTGCGTTGGTTCAGAAGAAGAGCTGGGAGAGCTATGGGGTGAGATCCGTGTCGAGTTGCATCTGGTCTGCTGAGTAACTGCGAGAGTTGCGTCACGTTACATCAGTTCTTCCACAGCTGGCCAGGAAGAGCACCTTTTGCTCCCACTTCCAAGGGTCTGTTATATGGGGTTATGTGGCCCTAAGACACATTGTCGACATTGCTAAGTTAGCATGAGTTTTGCTTGCCCTATGCTGCTGCTTTTGCGCACGCCTCCGCTAAGAGTTTGTTTTCGCGACACTTTGCCTCTGCCCTGTACCTGATAACAGATTGTTTTTCACGTTCTCAACCTTCCCTTCAATTCTGTCTGAACATAATGTGCAAGGTCGGTCAACAATGTCTCGTTATTCTGTTCTGGTCAATCCCTATTACCTAGACAAAACAGGTTACCAACAGCTGCAATGTGGAAGAATCGAGCTTTGATATAGCATTGTGGCATGTTTTTGAAACACACTTGAAGAAAGCCGTTCCATGGAGCTGAGCTCTGCTGTTCCTATGATGTAAACCTTTGCGTTTAGGCTTTCAGGTAGGGGTCCGCTGATAACGCCTAGAGATCTTCTGTTATATAAAATAGCTTCTTACTGTCAAGGGGAGAGTGATTAGGCCCAGTTATTTTGCCTTTTTCACAGTCTTTTTAAAACGACGACTCCTTTTATATTCTATGGTATTGTAACAATGCTAATGATGCTGGCCTTATGCATTTTGCTGCTGGTCGTGGTTCGCATACTGTTTTATGAATCACTATAGTCAAAATAAACATTTTGAACTTATTTAGTGGCTCTGATTATTCTTGTTGTGGACAAGAACGTGAGAGCGAAAGATTGTCTTTTTCCCGCGACTCTGAGGTGAGTCGGGAGTGCTCGTGTTCTGGGTTGTCTAAACATTCGTAGCTTCTTGATATTTGTAGGAGACCAAATGAGAGACTACTGCTAGTCGGTTGGGATTTTGGGTACTAAGGTGATAGGAGGTACACCCCTATTTACTGAGGTCCTGTTTTCTTGTGCATAGTTATGTGTATGAGCAGAATCCCCGCAACAGGTCTAGGACTTGGGCGGCACCACTGGGGGTGGGGGAAGGGTCAGGAGTCACAGCAGGCAGAGTCCAGGTTCAGGGTTCAAGATGGTTGGAGCCTTTTCTGTCTCTCAGTCTCTGATCAGGAGGCCAGCCAACTAGCCCTCATGGTTACTTTGGTAGTCCGTGGTTCAAGGTGCAGTTCCAGTCCTCCTTACGTAGGCAGTAAAGCAGCAGACCAGGCCTCCTTGCAGCAAAACAGTCCTTCTTCTGAGTCTTCCACAGGTAAAGAAGTGATCTGAAGAGTAGGTTTAAGGGTCCTATTTTTATACTTGGTGCCTCCTTTAAAGAAAGAGAAGTTTCCAGTGGTTCCCCTTTCAATGGTGTTTGAAAATTCCTGCCTCCCTTCCCTGGCCCCAGTCTGTCTGCAGGCACAATAGGCTAATGTGAAGTCCTTTGTGTAAGGGCAGGGCACAGCCATTGAAGTGTAGGTGTTGTAGGTGACAGCTCCTCCCCACCTATCAAGTGAGAGTTGGCCCATCCTGCCATTTCTCCAAGCACACAGAGAGTAGACTGAGGTCGCGGTTTCAGAAGTTCTTTATTCTGTTATCGTTGCTGCTGCCCATATGCCAACACGTGTTTCGTCTACATTGTTTCAGTCACAGTAGACTTCATCAGGGCAATTACATCTAGAAAATATATACAAGCGTATTGGAAAACTGGGAGGAGATATCTCCTAATAGGGTATATTTCCCGTCACCTCAGTTTTGTGACTTATTTATCTCAAAAGGTCATGATATTATTTGTGTTGTCGTAAGTCATGCTTCTCCGACATTTGTATTTATTAAAAGTGATAACGTATGTGATAGTGAACAATTAGATAAAATCCTATGACATGCAGAATCTAGTCATGCAAAAATTGTAGCATGCAGTGTTTTTAGGATTGGTAAACACTAGTTTGTTGGGGAGTGAAGCGTTCACGAGTTTTTACATGCAATGTCTTGAAGATTAGTGCACACTGATATGTGACGGAGTAAAGCGTTCATACTCACTGGAATTACAAAGACAATAGATCACAACCATGTATGGCTTGAAAGTATTATTAAGAAAATTATCTGAAAGAATAATATTAAAAGCGGATGAAGTGGGCTACCCAAAAAGTGCTCTTAAAATCATATGTGAAGAAGTATAAAGAACAACTCTTTACCTTATGTCTTGAGTATAAATATAAATTCCAGATGAAAGTATCTGTAAGTTGAAAAAACGTATTATTTTTTGGGAGGGTACCACCGTGAGTCATGTAAACCAACAAAGGTTCTAGCTCGAAATACGAAAGTATTTTATTAATTTGTCCCTAAAGTTTAATATTAATACTGGTAGTATTGAGAGTCGATTAATGCAATCATTATATATCATTGGTTGGTTCGAAATTATAAGCATCAAGCTTGGACCGCTAACAAAACATCGTTATTTGTGCGATCAATTCACGTACGTCTCAAGTTCTAGAAAAGGTACAGCACTCCAAATACATTGTGCTGATGCCTAACTTCAAAATTACACTTTATCTCTAGAGCGAAAGAAGTCTCTAAACGAGATATATAATTACCGTAACCGGTCACATCAGTTATTGTCAGTATGGTGTAAATATAAACAAATACATAGTCACGACCGGAATAAATGGTCGAGATTAAAAAGAAAAAGAAAAACGCTGTGACCAGTGCAATATTGGTAGTATCAGCAAAGTGAATCCTAATTCAATATCCAACACCGTCCATACGGCTAAATCAGCCCAAACATTAGCAATTATGTTATTACTTACGATTAGAGTCACAAGTGTATATAGCGACAAGCCGGTGCGCCGAGTACGCGTGGCCAGTATCAGCGTGGTGAACGGTCACCATCTTGATTAATTTAAATAAATAAAATAAACTATGTCCCTCTAAACGATGCGTCTACTAGTGTTACTCCGCCATGGCGGCCACCTTAAAGTGGTGTGGTTATACTAGCACGAAATCCTTTATTATATTTACGTCTGTAAATCAAGTACTATTATATTGAAAATTTCCCTTATTTAGTATGTGAACGTGTAGAACCGAGATAGTTAATAGCATGGGGCTTCATTATCTCTAAAGGAACTCCGTAACTGTGCTGCTCTTTATGTATCCCATAGTGATTCTCAGGCTCCGGGGCCATGTTAAAGATTCTAAAAATATACACAAGTTGAGTTTTTGGATAGTCCAGATTGTTAGACCTGGCACCATTGGCGTGGGTCTCCCTTCCATTTTTTTTGCTGTTGCCTCCTGTGTTTTTGCTATGTTTTTGCTGGTCTAGATGCTTTGGGCACTTTGCCACTGCTGTTCAGTGCCAAAGTGCAAGTGCTCCCTATTGTAAATTGTTGTAATGGATTAGTGACTCCATGATTGGCTTATTTGATGTACTTGTCAGACCCTAGTATAGTGCGCCATGAGTGCCCAGGGCCTGTAAATCAAATGCTGCTGGTGGACTTGCAGCACTGATTGTGCCACCCACAGAAGCAGCTTGAAAAATATGGCTCAGGCCTGCCATTGCAGAGCCTGTGTGCAGTCTTGGACTGCCATGTCGACTTGGCAAGTGCACCCACTTGCCAGTCCCTAAAACTTCCCTTTTCTGCATGTTAGTCACCCCTAAGGTAGGCCCAAGGTCACCCTATGGGCAGGGTGCATTGTATGTGAAAGGTAGGACATGCCCTGGTGTGTGTGGCATGTCCTGATAGTGAATTACAGCCAATTTCGTTTTTTCACTATTTCAAGGCCATCTGTTCCCATAGGCCAGAATGGGCAGTTTAATTATAACATCTTATAAGCATAACTGACCCAAGGAACAAGATAGGAAAATAAAGTTTAGTATGCCTGAACTCAGAATGTTAAAGTGCATCTTTTAGTGTGGGTGATTTTAACATTCTGTGTTTGAAAATACGACTTTTAGAAAGTAGGTATTTTCTTGCCTAACCATCCAGTATGCCTCTGCTAGGTTTTGTGTATTACATATCTGGTTTGTGAGTGACAGGGAGCTGGAGAGGGCTTTGGCTCCAGCAGTCTGATGAGTCAGGGCTAGGCTGAATAGGACCTGGGTTGAATAGAGAGTAGGGGAGGAGATTTCCTTTCACTTGCCTGAGCCTACATAGAATAGAGAGTAGGGGGAGGAGATTTCTTTTCAGCTACCTGGGCCAGGTCTGCTTTCAACAATGGTGTCTCCACCTCCTGCCAGGAAGCTGCATCAGGGAGGACAGAACTGGTTTTGACTAGGAACAGACACTCTCTGCCTTCAGAGAACAAAGACTTTGTGTGTGTATAAAAAGAGGGGCCCAGACCCCAGAACTTTAGATCACTTCTGGGAATCAAGACAAACCTTTACCAAGGAGAGAAACCAAGGAAGCTGAAGGAGGAGACTGCCCCTACGCTGGTGACTGTTTGGGGTTGGCCTGCAGTGGTTACTTATTGCCAAGGAAAGGAGAAAAGGAACTTTGTGTGTACTTTAATCATCTTGAGGAAGATCTCCAAGGGCTTGAAGCTGAGCTTGCCTCCTGTTCTGAAGTCTCAGGGACACAAAGACCACCACCAGCTCCCCCTGAATTTCCTTGCTGGGAATTCTACCTGCAGAGAGGTGCCTGCTGTTGTTTTGGGCCCTCTAGAGACTGCGTGTCGCTGGGAGCTGGAAGCGCGACACAACGAGGAAGAAGCGGGTCGCCGCTGCAGCTGTTGCCGTCGCATCGCCGAAGAAGCGTGCCGCCGCCGCAGCTGTTCGCCGTCACATCCCCAAAGAAGCGCATCGCATCGCCGGAGAAGCATACCGCCACCGCAGAGGTTGCCGTCGTATCACCGGAGAAGCGTGTCGCAGGGCCTGTCGCGGCTCAAGAAACCACCGATTTCGCCGCACGGCCTACGGGCATGCACGCATCGCGTCCAAGTTGGCGCATTGTACAAAGACCCCATTTTGTCGCATCGCACCGGATCGTCGCATCGCATCGAGGCGCCATCTTGTCGCATCGTAACCGGAAGGCAGTAAGAAACAGACGCTTCGCTTTCTGTCCGGTAAGGAACAGACGCATCGCCTCCCCTGCGCTGCAGTAAGGAACAGGTGCGCCGCCTCCCCCAAAGTGAGGAACTGACGCATCACCTTCCCTGCGACCTTTTTGTTTATATTGCGTTACGCATCCAAGGTAGTTTGAGAGTAAAGTGTCGCATTTACCATCTACATTGAACTAAGCTATTTCTACCATTTGAAAGTCATATTTTTGAATACTGTATTGTGGATTTTTGTCATTTGGTCTTGTGTTAAATCTAGATAAAGATTACTTATTTTTCTAAACTGGTGTGGTGTCCATTTGTAGTGTTTTCACTGTATTACTGTATGTGTTCACAAATGCTTTACACACTGCCTCTAAGATAAGCCTATCTGCTCGTGGCAAGCTACCAAGGGGGTGAGCAGGGGTTATTTTAGGAGTGTAGCCCCCTTACCCTGACTAGAAGCAATAGCCCCTACTTGGTCACAGGTACCTACCTCTGCCAACTAGAGACCCCCATTTCTAACATTGGTGGTCAGCGGTGAGGATTCTGGACTTGCATTTGTGACTCATATACAGTGATTGGTGTACACTACTAGTGAGTGCAGACCATTACGCAACCGCATACATTTTGGTAGAATTTTTTCCTTGGGACTTCTATTTTTGATAAGAACTGCCAATTCTTGTTACCATGAGCAAAACAGCATCAAATGCATCTATGGATCTACAATTTGAAGAAGAGAGGGTTGATACCTACTCTGTGCCACAGCTTAAGACCATCTGTAGAAAATTTAAAATCTCTATGAAAGGCCTCACCAAGAAGGAGGATTTCCAAAAGGCGCTGAAGGCCTGGTTGGAATCTAGAAATACTCCTGAGCATCCTGAAGAGCCTAGGGAGGAGGCAGAGAATACAGATGGGCAGCTAGAGGGGCCATTGGGCCTGACCTGGGAGAAAGTACCTTCCAGGACAGGCAGCAGTGTTTCTTCAAAGGGCCTGTCCCCAGGAGAGCTGGAGGACAGGGAGAGGGATAGAATGCGTCAACTGGAGCTAGCCAAGCTCAAAATGGGTGGTCAGATGAAATTAGAAAATAAGAAGTTAGCCTTGGAAGAAAAGAGAATGCATTTAGAGCATGAGAGAATGTTGAGGGAGTTGGAGCTGAAAGCGAAGAGCTTAGAGATTACTCCCTCTGATGACAGCGCACCATCAGTGCCTGTTGAAACAAGAGTATATATCCACAAAGATGTAATTAAGGAGTTCCACAAGCATGAAGATATTGGTCAATGGTTTAAGGCCTACGAAGTGGCCATGTCCTCCCACCGGGTCCCTGAGAAGGATTGGGGAGCGGGGTTGTGGGGGTGCTTTCTCAGTGAGGGGCGGGATACCTTGTTAGACTTGCCCTCTGAGGACCAGAATTCCTATGCCCGCATGAAGGAAGCCTTAATGACCGGGTATGGGTTGACCCCAGAGCTTTATAGACAAAGGTTTAGAAATTGTAAGAAACTGGAGTCAAGTACTTGGGTGGAATATGTGTCTGTTTTTTGCAGAGCATTGGATGGTTGGGTGAAGGGTAGCAAAGTGAATGATTTTGAAGCGCTCTATGATTTGATTGCATGGGAGCACTTGTCCAGTAATTGTTTTCCAGAGCTACGCCAGCACCTAATTGATAGGGAGAGGTGTGGTGCAGCGGCCAGGGCAGCTGACTTTGGAGCACAGGGCTCACGGTTCGATCCCCGGCTCCGGCGGCAGCGCAGCTCAGCACCATGTGACTCTGGGCAATAGCTCACCTAATTTCCACGATGGCCCCCAGCGCCTTGAGACCCGTAAGGGTGAGTAGTTCGCGCTTTACAAATACGGATTTACATTTACATAGCAAGCTGACTATCCCTAGGAAGCTTGCTGAGGAGGCGGACCGCTGGGTTAGTACCCGGGTCCACAAGGGTCATGTGGGAGAGTTCACCAAAGGTGGGCAGGGTCCCCAGCAGAAGAGTGGGAGGGACAAGGGGAAACAGAGGGACTTCCAAAAAGGACCCCAAAGTAATCCCCAAGGGAACCAAGGGAAGGGTTCCCAGCCTCCCCCTGAGAAGAAGTCAGGGGCCCGACAGA
The DNA here is from genome assembly GCA_963921515.1 of Calotriton arnoldi. NCBI lineage: Eukaryota > Metazoa > Chordata > Amphibia > Caudata > Salamandridae > Calotriton > Calotriton arnoldi. The sequence continues at coordinate 165,733 of CAWUFW010011967.1, read as the reverse complement.
TAAGCCTGTTCAAAAGGGGCCCAGGACATGTTATGCATGTGGTCAGGTGGGACACTGCTTCTATGATCCTAAGTGTCCCATGAAAGCGAATGCAGCACCCCCTGGTGCACCGGCAGATGGATAGTGCAGCCCTGGGGGAGGAGTTGGGTGCCCAAGGTGGGTGGGGTCCCGCAGAGATGTCCCTGGTCTCTTTAGGAGACAGTGAGATGGTCCCTAGGACCCAGCTACCTGATAACACTAAGAAATACAGGCAGTGGGTGACCATCAATGGCCATAGGGTGGAGGCTCTGAGAGACACCTGAGCCAGTGTGACAGCTGTCAGTTGTCGGCTGGTGTCTGAAGAGCAGGTGATCCCCCATGCATTTTACCCTGTAGTTGCCGCTGACAACTCAGAGAGCCACTGCAAGGTGGCCCAGGTTCCCTTTGAGTGGGGGGGGGTCTCAGGTACCTTTCAAGTAGCTGTGAGGCCATCTATGCCTGTTGACTGTCTGCTAGGCAATGATTTGGAAAGCTCCCCTTGGGCTAAGGTGGAGAGAAGGTTTCATTTGGAGATGTTGGGTCTGCCTGAGTGGGCGTGTGTGACCACTCGGTCCATGGCAGCCAGTAAGGGTATTCAAGAGGACCTGGAGCCTGAAAGAGTGGCCCAGGTGCCTGCCTTAAAGAGAAGAGGCAGGGGGCGTGGGAAACCAGCCTCCGAAGATCCCACGGTCCAGGAGGAGGCAGACCTTGAGGGGGATGCCCTGGAACCTACAGGGGAACAAGTAGCTGAACTGGGGGACCTGCCTGAGCTGACCCAATGGCAGCAGGAAGGAGGACCCTCCAGGGAAGAGTTCTGCGAGGAGCAGAAGAAGTGCCCTTCTCTTGTGGGTTTGCAGCAACAGGCCACAAACCAGGCAGCCGGTGATCAGTCTGGATCACATTGGATCTACTGGGAGAATGGTCTCCTGTATAGCGAGCCTAAGGTTGCTGAGCCTGGGTCAGCCCGTGTGCTGGTGGTACCCCAGCGCCTCACAGCCTTCCTACTGGGTCTGGCTCATGATATGCCTTTAGCAGGACATTTGGGGCAAGACAAGACCTTTAAAAGGCTTGTCACCCACTTTTATTGGCCCCAAATGCGCAAGAGTTCAGATACTCATTGGAGGACCTGTCAGACTTGCCAGGCAAGTAGTAAGAGTGGGAGGAAGCACAAGGCTCCTCTCCAACCGTTCCCTGTGGTCAGCACACCCTTTGAAAGGGTGGGCATTGACATTGTGGGGCCTCTGGATCCCAAGACAGCCATGGGCAACAGGTTCATCCTGGTCTTGGTGGACCATGCCACCCGGTACCCAGAAGCCATCCCTCTCAGGACTGTGACGGCCCCCGTGGTGGGACGTGCATTGATGGGGATTTTCTCCCGTGTGGGGTTCTCCAGAGAGGTGGTGTCAGACCGTGGTACCAACTTCATATCTAAGTATATGAAGTCCCCGTGGCAGGAGTGCGGCGTTACCTACAAGTTCACCACTCCTTACCACCCCATGGTAATGGGCTGGTTGAGAGATTCAACCGGACCCTAAAGGGCATGATTATGGGTCTTGAGGAACCTATGAGGCGTAAGTGGGACGTCCTCTTGCCATGCCTTCTGTTTGCTTACAGAGAGGTGCCACAGAAGTCCTTAGGGTTCAGTCCCTTTGAACTGCTGTATGGTCACCCTGTAAGAGGACCTCTGAGTTTGGTAAAGGAAGGCTGGGAGAAAGCTCCCAGTAAACTTCCCTACAGGATGTATATAGCTACGTGCTGGCCTTCAGAAACCAAACTCGGCGTTTCGGACAACTCACTCAGGCGAATCTGGAAGCCAGCCAGGAGGAGATGAAACGGTGGTATGATCAGAATGCCACTCTTATCGAATTTCAGCCTGGACAGAAAGTGTGGGTCATGGCCCCCGTGGAGCCTTGTGCACTCCAGGATAAGTGGACCGGACCATTTGAGGTGGTGGAGCGCAAGAGTGATGTCACCTACTTGGTGGACTTGCGGTCTCCTAGGAACCCTTTGCGGGTCCTGCATGTAAACCGCCTGAAGCCCCACTTGGAGAGGTCCGAAGTGGGCATGCTCCTAGGGACAGATGATGGAATGGAGGAGGAGACTGAGCTTCTTCCTGACCTCCTGTCTGCAAAAGAGCAAGATGGGTCAGTGGACGGTGTGAACCTCTCTTCCGCCCTGACCCCTGAGCAGCAAGATGACTGTCGCCAACTGTTGGGACAGTTTCCTGATCTGTTCTCCCTGACTCCCGGTGTCACTGAGTGGTGCGTCCATGATGTGGACACTGGGGACAGTCCTCCTGTAAAACACAAAACTTACAGAGTGACTGACAGGGTGAGAGCTTGCATCAAGGAGGAGGTCTCCAAGATGTTTGCTTTAGGGGTGATTGAGTCCTCTAACAGCCCTTGGGCCAGCCAAGTGGTCTTGGTTCCAAAGGCTGCCGTGCCCGGTGCCACATCCGAACTCCGGTTCTGTGTGGACTACCGAGGACTCAATTCAGTCAGTAGGACTGATGCGCACCCCATCCCCCGAGCTGATGAGCTCATTGATCGGTTAGGGGCTGCCCGGTACCTCAGTACGTTTGACTTAACGTCTGGGTACTGGCAGATCGCCTTAACTGATGGGGCAAAAGAGAGGTCTGCATTCTCCACACCAGATGGGCACTACCAATTCCGGGTTATGCCCTTTGGGATGGAGAATGCCCCTGCCACCTTTCAGAGGTTGGTCAACCAGGTGTTGGCTGGACTGGAAGATTTCAGTGCCGCCTACCTGGATGACATCGCAGTGTTCAGCGCCTGTTGGGAAGAACATCTGAGCCACCTCTGGGAAGTGGTGTTGGCGCTGCGGAGGGCAGGACTCATGATCAAGGCGAGTAAGTGTCAGATCGGGCAGGGTTCCGTGGTGTACTTGGGACACCAGGTTGAGAGCGGCCAGATGGCGCCCCTACAGCCCAAGATTGATACCATCCTGGCTTGGGAACCCCCCAAGACCCAGACAGAGGTGAGAGCCTTTTTAGGACTCACAGGGTACTACAGGAGGTTTGTCAAGGGGCATGGCAGCATTGTTGCCCCTTGACGGAGCTGACTTCCAGGAAGCAGCCCAAGAAAGTGAACTGGACTGACACCTGTCAGAAAGCTTTTGATGCCCTGAAGACTGCCATGTGCACGGTGCCCGTGCTTCAGGCGCCCAACTTCTCAAAGGAATTCATTGTGCAGACAGACGCTTCAGAGCATGGTGTGGGGGCTGTACTTTCACAGATGAATGAGGAGGGCCTAGACCAACCTGTAGCCTTCATTAGTAGGAGGTTACTTCCACGGGAACAGAGGTGGAGTGCAATTGAGCGTGAGGCATTTGCTGTGGTCTGGGCACTGAAGAAGTTGAGACCATACTTGTTTTGGACTCACTTCCGGGTTCAGACAGACCACAGGCCCCTCAGATGGCTCATGCAGATGAGAGGTGAGAATCCAAAGCTGTTGAGGTGGTCCATTTCCCTACAGGGGATGGACTTCACGGTGGAACACCGCCCTGGTACAGAACACGCCAATGCTGATGGTCTGTCCAGATTTTTCCGCCTTAGTGAAGAGAACTCCCAAGAGGGTAGGTAGTTCTCCCCATATTTCAGCTGGAGGAGACACGTGTTAGACCTGGCACCATTGGCGTGGGTCTCCCGTCCATTTTTTTTGCTGTTGCCTCCTGTGTTTTTGCTATGTTTTTGCTGGTCTAGATGCTTTGGGCACTTTGCCACTGCTGTTCAGTGCCAAAGTGCAAGTGCTCCCTATTGTAAATTGTTGTAATGGATTAGTGACTCCATGATTGGCTTATTTGATTTACATGTCAGACCCTAGTACAGTGCACCATGAGTGCCCAGGGCCTGTAAATCAAATGCTGCTGGTGGACTTGCAGCACTGATTGTGCCACCCACAGAAGCAGCTTGAAAAATATGGCTCAGGCCTGCCATTGCAGAGCCTGTGTGCAGTCTTGGACTGCCATGTCGACTTGGCAAGTGCACCCACTTGCCAGTCCCTAAACCTTCCCTTTTCTGCATGTTGGTCACCCCTAAGGTAGGCCCAAGGTCACCCTATGGGCAGGGTGCATTGTATGTGAAAGGTAGGACATGCCCTGGTGTGTGTGGCATGTCCTGATAGTGAATTACAGCCAATTTCGTTTTTTACTATTGCAAGGCTATCTGTTCCCATAGGCCAGAATGGGCAGTTTGATTATAACATCTTATATGCATAACTGACCCAAGGAACAAGATAGGAAAATAAAGTTTAGTATGCCTGAACTCAGAATGTTAAAGTGCATCTTTTAGTGTGGGTGATTTTAACATTCTGTGTTTGAAAATACCACTTTTAGAAAGTAGGAATTTTCTTGCCTAACCATCCAGTATGCCTCTGCTAGGTTTGTGTATTACATGTCTGGTTTGTGAGTGACAGGGGGCTGGAGAGGGCTTTGGCTCCAGCAGTCTGATGAGTCTGGGCTGGGCTGAATAGGACCTGGGTTGAATAGAGAGTAGGGGAGGAGATTTCCTTTCACTTGCCTGAGCCTACATAGAATAGAGAGTAGGGGGAGGAGATTTCTTTTCAGCTACCTGGGCCAGGTCAGCTTTCAACAATGCTGTCTCCGCCTCCTGCCAGGAAGCTGCATCAGGGAGGACAGAACTGGTTTTGACTAGGTACAGACACTCTCTGCCTTCAGAGAACAAAGACTTTGTGTGTGTATAAAAAGAGGGGCCCAGAACTTTAGATCACTTCTGGGAATCAAGACAAACCTTTGCCAAGGAGAGAAACCAAGGAAGCTGAAGGAGGAGACTGCCCCTATGCTGGTGACTGTTTGGGGTTGGCCTGCAGTGGTTACTTATTGCCAAGGAAAGGAGAAAAGGAACTTTGTGTGTACTTTAATCATCTTGAGGAAGATCTCCAACGGCTTGAAGCTGAGCTTGCCTCCTGTTCTGAAGTCTCAGGGTCACAAAGACTTCACCACCAGCTCCCCCTGAATTTCCTTGCTGGGAATTCTACCTGCAGAGAGGTGCCTGCTGTTGTTTTGGGCCCTCTAGAGACTGCGTTTCGCTGGGAGCTGGAAGCGCGACGCAACGAGGAAGAAGCGTGTCGCCGCCGCAGCTGTTGCCGTCGCATCGCCGAAGAAGCGTGCCGCCGCCGCAGATGTTCGCCGTCGCATCACCGAAGAAGCGCATCGCCGGAGAAGCATATTGCCGCCGCAGAGGTTGCCGTCGCATCACCGGAGAAGCGCGTCGCAGGGCCTGTCGCGGCTCAAGAAACCACCGATTTCGCCGCACGGCCGTCGGGCTTGCACGCATCGCGTCCAAGTTGTTGCATTGCAACAAAGACGCCATTTTGTCGCATTGCACCGGATCGTCGCATCGCATCGAGGCGCCATTTTGTCGCATCGTAACCGGAACGCAGTAAGAAACAGACGCTTCGCTTTCTCTCCAGTAAGGAACAGATGCATCGCCTCCCCTGCGCTGCAGTAAGGAACAGGTGTGCCGCCTCCCCCGAAGTGAGGAACTGACACTTCGCCTTCCCTGCGACCTTTTTGTTTATATTGCGTTACGCATCCAAGGTACTTTGAGAGTAAAGTGTCGCATTTACCATCTACATTGAACTAAGCTATTTCTACCATTTGAAAGTCATATTTTTGAAAACTGTATTGTGGATTTTTGTCGTTTGGTCTTGTGTAAAATTTAGATAAAGATTACTTATTTTTCTAAACTGGTGTGGTGTCCATTTGTAGTGTTTTCACTGTATTACTGTATGTGTTCACAAATGCTTTACACACTGCCTCTAAGATAAGCCTATCTGCTCATGCCAAGCTACCAAGGGGGTGAGCATGGGTTATTTTAGGAGTGTAGCCCCCTTACCCCGACTAGAAGCAAGGGCCCCTACTTGGTCACAGGTACCTACCTCTGCCAACTAGAGACCCCAATTTCTAACACAGATCTTACGCCACTTGACCTGAGTGTAAGGTTATATCTATTCATGTGAATTGATTTGTGCCGATGATATCAGTAATAGTGAGGGGAGGTCGTAAAGAAAAGTGTGGACAAAGGAGTTCAAAATAAGACCTCTAAGCAGGGAAGACATTTAGATTTCAGTGACATTTTAGCATTCAATATTACGTGTAAATATTTACAATGTTGTGATATAAGCTTTTACACAGTTATCTCTATAGTTCTCAAGTACAATTTTAGCACCTCTACTGAATTATGTACATTTATACTGGCGACAGATGACAATCAAAAATTCCTATATAACAATATGAGAAATTATACAAATGGTTTGCATGTATTGTACATCCAATATAAAAGGGTATCAAAATGTATACAATTGATTACCAAATCAGGATGGGGAGAGGAGATAATCGGAGCCAGTGCATATATCTACTGTTGATCAGTTACCTAAAAAATGGTGTAACTCACAATCAATATTAAGTCCCTGTTCTACCGCTTTCAAGCGTAAGATCCATATTGCTTGGGGGCGTGGCCTGACAACATGGCCGGCTAGACGTGTCTCTGCGCTGCTCCTGCCCCAACGGACGAAATCCTATGTAATCCTGGCGTAATGGTGACCTTTTATACCGCGGACTGATAGCGGAACCCCCCTGACTCCGTGGGTCCCGGTGGTGATTTGACCTGCAACGCCGCGACGAGCTGCCGGAGAACCGACGGAATCCTGCGCTCGGTGCATGGCGGCCGCCATGCTGCCCTAAAAACTGGGGACTGCGGCGGACGGCCCCCAGGCTTGCTGACGGGCGGTGGAGGTGCCCGTGGATCCTGGCTGGTCCCTCTGCCATTGATCAACTCCGGTGCGGCCCCGGACGGGGCGAAGGAGGAGAGGAGCGGCCGCGCACGGCCTGGCCGGACGGGACGCTGGCAAAGGAGAAGTGTGCTGGGCGAGCACGGTGAGGTGGGGCCTGCTTGCCTGTGACGGGAGCCGCCCGGGATCCTGGCGTGACGGCCTCCGCACGGAGGTGGCAGAGTGAGGATCGATTTGAACTGCCCCGGGCCTCCTGATGAGCAATAGGGAGGCCTCGAACTTTGATGAGCACCGCTGCCATTCCCTGACGGATGCGAAGCCACAGAAGGGAGTGAGAGAGGAAAATGACTGAGGCCTGCGGAGCGGCCTGCATTTGCTGGAGGCAGAAGTCACTGGAGTGACGTGGGAGACCACACGGGGCCTGTACGGCCGTTCAAAGGGCTGCCGGCCTGGGACTGATGCTCAAGTTGGGAAGGTGAGGAGACCCCCCCCCCCCCAGCCATAACACACGGGATCCCCCGGTGCTGACAGGGCCGAGAGGGCCTGAAATACTAGCTCCGCGGGCCTTGGACGGAGGCCCCAACTGCGGTGGTGGGAGACCCCCCATACTGCGCGGGATCCCCTGCGAGGTGCAAGCTAGGGCCTGGAACACTCGCCCCGCAGGCCTGGGACGGAGGCTCAAGCTACAACGGTGAGGAGACCCCCACAACACACGGATTCCCCGGGGCTGGAGGGACTGCGAGGTGCAAGAGAAGGCCTGACACACTCGCTTCCCGGCTCGGCGGATACTCGGGCAGCCGCGGTGCGGGGGCGCAGCCAACTAGCTGAACTGAGAGGCGGTCCGAGCGCAGGGGACCGGTGGCGCCAAACAGCTGTCCTGGCCAGCGGAAGGGCTAACCTGTGCACTAGCGCCGACACTAAGGCCCGGGGTTCTGGCTTGGCGGCGTGGAAGTACACCTGGGGGGCTCCCGGTTGGACTGTGCACGGCATAACTGTTCGCCTGCCTGGGGGGACGCCAGGGAGCATCGTAAGAGAGCCACGCTGGCCATGGGGAAAGACCGACCCCTTCGAGGCGCCCAAACAAATAAAATAATGCAATATACGGTTCCGGGCCCGACGGCGGCGGACCGCCCCAGAACAGACTCAGAACAGGGAACCCACCAGGGCTCAGCGGCCCGAGACAAGGCCGACATCTTGGAAGCAGTTCGGGACTCCAGAGTGGCGCTGGAAACCAAAATGGACGGGATGGCCATGGATATCAACCATTTGCGCCTGGACCTTAGAAAGGTGGAAGACAGGGTTACCACTACGGAAGGTGACCTGAACACTTTGCAGACTGAGGTACGACAACTACGGGAAACAGTAACGGCCCTCCAGGACCATGCGGCTCGGCTGGAAGACAGAGCGGACGATGCAGAAGGGCGGTCGAGGAGGAACAATCTCCGTTTTTGGGATTTCCAGAAAAAGCGGAGGGGCCAGCGGCAGACCTATTCCTGGAAGATTGGATTTGTGCAACATTTCCAAACCTCAGACTCTCCAAACTGTTTGCTGTGGAGAGGGCTCATAGGTCTCTCGGGCCGCCGCCGAAACCAGGGTCCCCGCCTAGAGCCATGATCGCCCGATTGTTCAATTTTAGAGATCGGGACGTGATCCTGCAATATATTCGTACTCAACGGTCCTCCTAGCTTCGAAAACCAGGCCATCCATATTTACCCAGACTATACGAAAAGGTGCAGGACCTCCGTAATGACTTCCTGGGAGTAAAACGCCGGCTGCGAAACCTCAACATTAAATACAGCTTAATGTTCCCGGCCAGGCTCCGAATACAGTATGGTGACAAGGTGCACTTCTTTGGTAGCCCGTCGGAGGTCACGGACTGGTTGGACTCACTGGGCTTGGCAGGCCAGGATCAAAACCACGGCTGGCAGGAACAGAGGAGGCAGAGTGGCCGACAGAGGACCCGGCGGCGACGCGAGGAGGAACAGCGACCGACGGCCCAGGATCAGACGGATGGAGGACGTATCATGGTGGGACCAGATGGCACACTCCTTACGGAACTGGAGGCGATCCCAATGCAAAACCAGTTTTCTCCGCTATGCTTGGTACAAGAAACACAATCGGAACTGGGGGGTGCCACCAGCCCGATGACTGAGGACTCTGGTAAGGGCTGAATGGCGGACTTGGAGTTGAGATCGAGAGGGTCTGGGTCGTGGACACCGTGAGTACATGCTCTGCATTGAGGGGCGCAGGACTTTACTGAGAGACTTGAGTGGGAGGGCCGTGGGCCCGGGGCGCGGCGGGGTGGGGGGCTGGAGGGAAAAGTTTTGAGAAGGTTACACTATTTCGCTCAGATAAATTTTAGACGTGCCGGCTGTAGAGTGCTGAGGTGACCTGGCTAGACCATGGGTTGGGCGGGGCCACGCGGTGCCAGTCAGTCGGTTAACTTTTTGGAAGTTCAAGGGGGGGTTTTCTGACTTGGAAAAGTAGGGTTTTTTTGTTGTTATTTTTAGTTTTTTTTATAATTGTTAATTCAAGTTGGGTGGGGTGAATTAGGGGGTGGGTGGAACTTTGGGCGGGGTTCTGAGTCCTCAGACCAGGATCGGGTTATGAGAATGAAGTGCTACTGCCTGAGGGCGGGGGGGGTTTGGGGTTTACACTTTGGTTTTGTTCGGGCTGCTGCTGGGTCTGGTCTTTGTTGTATGGTGAGAGGTCGGAGGAGATCGTATCGTGGGAGGTCACGCTGCAACACTATAGGGGGTCCCCCTCACGAATATTGGGCGCTGCACCACCCACAGCTGCTGACTCATGCCAGGTGACGCACAGAAGTATAAACTAATAACGTGGAATGTTCGGGGGCACAATAATAGGGTCAAGCGGATCCGGGTGGCAACTTATCTTAGACGCTATGGGATAAGTATTGCTCTGCTCCAGGAGACGCACTTATGGGGAGACTGTCTTAAATATGTCCAACGTCGATGGAGGGTCAGTTTTTCGCCACTTCTTATTCTGGGTTTGCCAGGGGCACGCTCATATGGGTGGCACCGGGGTTCCTTTAAGGCTTTACGCACCAAACAAGATCCTGAGGGAAGGTTTGTGACGGTGGAGGGACGCTGGATGGGCGTAACATATGTGTGGTAAATATCTATGCCCCGAATAGTGACGATGGTGAGTTTTTAAGTCGAGTCTTGGGGCAGTTGGATCTGGATCCAGACACAGAACTGATTGTGGCAGGAGATTTTAATTGTGCCCTTGATGGGGAACTAGACAGACACCCCCCAAAACTGGATGCCAAACCCAAAGTCAGAGAAGCGATGGGCCAGATGCTACAAAACTTTGGCTTATTGGATATATGGCGACACCACAACCCAGATCGTCAAGTGTACTCGTGTCACACACCCGCTGCCAATACCTATAGTAGACTAGACTATTTCTTTATTCAAAAGACGGCAGCGCATCAGATAGCAGAGACGCAATATTTGGCCCGCTACTTGTCCGATCACTCCCCACTATTAATAACATATGCGCTGGACCGGCCGCGGTCTAAGGTACCGCTATGGAGGCTCAACACCGAAGCTTTTGGGGACCCGATCTATAAGGACGCCATATCGAACGGGCTGGATGCCTATTTCGAAACGAACTGGGGCTCTGCCAGCACCAGGGCGATTGAATGGGACGCAATGAAAGTGGTGGTAAGGGGGGTTTGTATGTCTACTGAGGTGGGGGTTAAAAAAGTGCTGGAACGCGACCTACGCCAGCATGAGGAACGCTTGGCGGCTCTGGAGAAGGAGCTTCCCACGAACAAGGAGGGGTCGGCTAAATGGGAGGACATGGGGCGGAAGATAGGGGACATATGGGACTCGCTTGGTAAATTCAACAGAAATGCGAGCAGGCGTCGCTGGTATACAGAGGGGGATAAGGCGGGTCGGCTATTAGCGCGCCTGATTCGGGCAGAAACTCAACCCCACCCGATTCTGGCTCTTAAAAATGACCGCGGCCAGATGGTAAATACGCAACATGAGATCAATAAAACATTCTGGACCCATTTAAGTAGACTATACTCCGAGCCCCAAGCCCCCGTGGCCCCCGAGGTGGTGGAGGCCTTTCTAGCGGGAGTGGAACTGCCTTGCATGGACTCGGAGAGTCAGGAGGCCTTAGGAGCCCCCTTTACCGGGGGAATTACGGGAGGCGATCGCCCACCTGAAAACCGCCAAGTCTCCCGGGATGGATGGCATGGCGGCAGAACTCTATAAGGAATATGGGGGGGTCCTGATCCCTAAACTCCTAGAAATCACGGAGGAGGCCAACGACTGCGGACTGCTTCCTGATTCCATGAGGGAAGCATTGATAGTAATGATTCCTAAGCCGGGGAAGGATCCCCTGCTCCCCAGCTCTTATAGGCCGATTTCAATGCTGAATGTAGACCTGAAAATCATCAGCCAGGTGTTGGCCACAAGGCTCCTCCCATATCTTCGGCGGTTGGTTCATGACGACCAGTCCGGGTTTATACCGGGCAGGAATACGCTACGGAATATCCGCCGCCTTGCCCACGTTATGCAATCATTGGAGGGACGGGCCCAACAGAGCACCTTAGTGTTCCTAGATATCGAACAAGCGTTCGACTCGATCAGGTTGGACTATCTATGGCAGGTGCTTCTGAAAATGGGACTGGGTGAGGGGTTTGTCAGTTGGGTGAAATTACTCTATACCCGTCCGGTGGCGAGGGTTCGCACAGGACGATATGTGTCGGACATCATACCCATAGCGAGGGGGACGCGGCAGGGGTGCCCGCTCTCCCCCTTGCCGTTCGCCCTGGCAATGGAGCCATTGGCTTGCCACCTCCGGGGGTACTTGAGGGACAGGGCATACAGGTTGGGGACTCGGAGCATGTCGTATCCCTGTACGCCGACGACGCGCTAACATACCTGAATCGCCCGACCCAATCCTTACCAACCCTGATTGCTGCACTGACGCAAGGGGTGTGCAGGCTGCTTATGGGGTATGTCCTTTGAAGATAGGAGTTTGACCGTGATGATGAGTTCTTCGATCATGTGTCTCATAGTTCCTATCCCCAGCCTAAGGGAGCTGACAAGCTGAAGAATGTCGTGTGACGATGGAGTTTGCTCTTCAATAATCTCAATAGAAGTTATAAGAGATGGTTGGGACATCTCATCCCCAGAGGCGTCGGGCATATCTGCCAAAGCTGCAAACCTATTTGAGCAGGTGATAGAGGGACCAGGTTGACTATCATTAATACTAATAGGAAGATTTGAAGGATGGGAAGAAGAGTCATTCACCTGTCCTACTCCAAGCTCCAATGATGTGTCTTTACTATGTGTTAATGCTCCCTTCCGGGAGGCCTTCCGGAACATTGTGGGAATAATAGTTGAGCGGGGAGGGCTGGCGCTTTTGCGGGGGGATTGGTCGTTGATATGGGGAGCTGTTAATTCTGCTTCTAGGATGCCTTCACATTCATTTCTATCCATCATGCAGTTGTTAGCAGCATGTTTGTGGGCTTTCCTTGCCTTTTTCCCCTTTCTTACCCCCCCGTTAGTGCCATTTCCCGACCCTGCTCCCTCCATTGATTTCCTTTTGCCCATGTTTTAGCCGGTAATAATTGTATATAGCTCGTTGCTTACAATGACCCACGAGATAACTATAGCCCCAGCGTCCAAAATCAAATATTAAGTTTGCAGAGATTATTTAATAAGACCAATGGCCCAGCTTAGAGTTTATAGTCATAGAGTCTTACTGGTATCTTCTTTCCCCCCAAAAAAGTAAAAGAATCTCTGCAGCAATCGTTAGGGCTTAGCACAATACCTTATCATATTGCAAGTAGGTCTACGTTGCTGCTCAGGAGTGGGGCAAAAGAGGGGTGGCCCTGCCCTGCCTCTTCCTGGCAATGACGGGCAAAGACGGGCCCGCCCTTGGCCCGGGCGCCGCCCGTGCGCGTCCCGCGCTGCGGTAAGTGTTGGCGCTTTTTGTAGCGCTGGCTGGTGGCGAGGTGCTCCTCCCTCCAGGGAGAAAAAGGTAGTCTGGGGCTTGGAGTCCCCTCGTGTGCGGCAACAGTGGCAGCAAAGGCGGCTTGAAGGCGCGTCCCGCGCCGCGGTAGGTGTTGGCGCTTTTTGTAGCGCTGGCTGGTGGGGAGGTGCTCCTCCCTCAGGGAGAGCAAGGTAGTCTGGGGCTTGGAGTCCCCTCGTGCACGGCAACAGTGGCAGCAAAGGCGGGTTAAAGGCGCGTCCCACGCCGCGGTAAGTGTTGGCGCTTTTTGAAGCGCTGGCTGGTGGCGAGGTGCTCCTCCCTCCATGGAGAGCAAGGTAGTCTGGGGCTTGGAGTCCCCTCGTGCGCGGCAACAGTGGCAGCAAAGGCGGGTTGAAGTCGCGTCCCGCGCCGCGGTAAGTGTTGGCGCTTTTTGTAGCGCTGGCTGGTGGCGAGGTGCTCCTCCCTCCAGGGAGAGCAAGGTAGTCTGGGGCTTGGAGTCCCCTCGTCCGCGGCAACAGTGGCAGCAAAGGCAGGTTGAAGGCGTAAGTTATAACATAATTGCTAATGTTTGGCCTGATTTAGCCATATGGACGGTGTTGGATATTGAATTAGGATTCACTTTGCTGATACTACTAATATTGCACTGGTGACTGCGTTTTTCTTTTTCTTTTTAATCTCGACCATTTATTCCGGTCGTGACTATGTATTTGTTTATATTTACACCATACTGACAATAACTGATGTGACCGTTTACAGTAATGATGTATCTCGTTTAGAGACTTCTTTCGCTCTAGAGATAAAGTGTAATTTTGAAGTTAGGCATCAGCACGATGTATTTGGAGTGCTGTACCTTTTCTAGAACTTGAGACGTACTTGTATTGATCGCACAAATAACGATGTTTTGTTAGCGGTCCACGCTTGATGCTTATAATTTCGAACCAACCAATGATATAAAATGATTGCATTAATCGACTCTCAATACTACCAGTATTAATATTAAACTTTAGGGACAAACTAATAAAATACTTTCGTATTTCGAGCTAGAACCTTTCTTGGTTTACATTACTCACGGTGGTACCCTCCCAAAAAATAATACGTTTTTTCAACTTACAGATACTTTCATCTGGAATTTATATTTATACTCCAGACATAAGGTAAAGAGTTGTTCTTTATACTTCTTCACATATGATTTTAAGAGCACTTTTTGGGTAGCCCACTTCATTTGCTTTTAATATTATTCTTTCAGACAATTTTCTTAATAATACTTTCAAGCCACACATGGTTGTGATCTATTGTCTTTGTAATTCCAGTGAGTATGAACGCTTTACTCCGTCACATATCAGTGTGCACTAATCTTCAAGACATTGCATGTAAAAACTCGTGAACGCTTCACTCCCCAACAAACTAGTGTTTACCAATCCTAAAAACACTGCATGCTACAATTTTTGCATGACTAGATTCTGCATGTCATAGGATTTTATCTAATTGGTCACTATCACATACGTGATCACTTTTAATAAATACAAATGTCGGAGAAGCATGACTTACGACAACACAAATAATATCATGACCTTTTGAGATAAATAAGTCACAAAACTGAGCTGACGGGAAATATACCCTATTAGGAGATATCTCCTCCCAGTTTTCCAATACGCTTGTATATATTTTCTAGATGTAATTGCCCTGATGAAGTCTACTGTGACGGAAACAATGTAGACGAAGCACGTGTTGGCATATGGGCAGCAGCAACGATAACAGAATAAAGAACTTCTGAAACCGCGACCTCAGTCTACTCTCTGTGTGCTTTGAGAAATTACTTTACAAGTTGTGGACCCTGTCCGGATTGGGAGGAACGGCTGGCTTCCTCTCCTCTTGAAGCACCAGATGGACTATATTTTTCTGATTGAATAATTCTTTTTTGGATAATTGTGTTATAAGGGGCAGAGTGCGCCTGATATACCTAGCCAGTACTTTACTTGGGGAAACACCCAGACTCTCTATTGTGATGCTGTCTGGGAGGAATACTCATAGGCCAACTGCCAACTACACCTAGTCATGTGACCCAGGAACAGGCTGCAGGCACAAAATGACTAGGACAAGAAATTGATTTTAATTTAGAATTCCTCAGACACTAAACTTGACTTTCCTACTTGTTCCCAAACAAAAGATAGCACTTATTAAACGTAGCACTTATTAAATGTAGTAAGGTTATCCAATGTTATCCTATGGAGAGCTAGGCCACACAGCAGTGAAAATCGAATTTGTGAGTTTTTTTATGACCAGGACATGTAAAACTTAAAAGTACATATCTACCATTTCAATTACAATGCACCCTCCCCTATGGGCTGTTTAGGGATTGCCTTAGGGGTGACTTATGTGTATAAAAAATGGAGTATTAGGCTTGGGAAAGGGGTTATTTTGCCAAGTCAATTTGGCCGTTTAAAACTGCTGGCAGGCTGCAATGGCAGGGCTGAGACATGTTTTAAAGAGCTACTTAAGTGGGTGACACTATAAGTGCTGCAGGCCCACTAGTACTATTTAATCTACAGGCACTGGGTGTATGGTACACAATTTTCCTAGGGACATATAAGTAAATTAAATATGCCAGTCAGGTGTAAGCCAATTCTACCATGTTTTAGGGAGTGACCACAAGCACTCTCGCACTATTTAGCAGTGGTATAGTGCACAGAGTCCTCATGGCAACAAAAACAAATTTAGAAAAAATGAAGGGTTAAGGCAAAAGGTTTGAGTAAAGACCATGCTATGGCTGACAGGTCCAACACCAACCCTAGGGCAATGCGATCCGTTAGGAAAAATACAGCGCAGGATAAAGCATCCTAATAGTTTCTCATGTTTTAACAGCACAAGAAACTGAACTATCTGACAGCTTTTGCTGCAGTCCTGATATCTCTGTAAATATATTATTCCTCAAGATTAATTTCGACATCATGTTTGCTACAGTTAGGACCAGAATTATTTGGTGAATGTATTTTAACTTGCAAACTGACATTTGAAATCAGATTTGAATGTCATGTCTTAGTTTTGTGACCTTGGGGTCATTGTATGCATATTTCAAATACAAAAGTTTAATAAGATGCATGCTTCCCCAAGACTCTATCTGGGTAATAGTGATTCGTCTCTGCCCCTTTGGCAGTCTTTTTGAACTAAAGCATTGGGATACCATATTACATTTAATATTGCTATCTCCACTTAGAAAACAGCTACAGAGTTCTTCCTTCTTGAACTTTCTAAAATATTTATAACAAAATCAATACATTGGTAAAGTCGAATTTGTAACAGATAGCATTTAACAGGTGTAAGAAAATGCCTCTTTTTGCATGTTCACCCCCACATTTTTTAGACTGATACTGCTGGATTCTGAGAGTGCAGTGAGGCATGCTAATCAGACCTCAGTGCCAGTGTTCTAACCGATAACAAAGTGTATTTTGATTTGGCTGTCCCTAGTTAGCAATGACCGACTTACTTATAACTCCCTAGTATATGGTGCCCAGCGTACCCCGGCCATGAAAGGGAGAATGTCCATCCAGGGCTGCAGCACTGCTTGTGCCAACCTGTGTGACAATGTACAAAATGACTCCCAGCCTGCCACTACAGACTGGAAGGCAAGTGGTGGCACTGCTATTTCGACATTGTCATTTAAACTAATGGCAAAGTTCCCACTTGCCGTAGCAATATATGTAAGTCTCCCGTAAGGAAGGTCTATTGAACCCTAAGGCAGGGAGATATATAATATTAAGTAGGACATGTATTTTTAAATATGTCTTACCAGCAACACTTCTGAATTGTCGTTTTGCTGTGGAAGGGCTAGTAGCCCCATTGGCTAACACAGGGTTACCGGCTGACCCCTCAGCCTGGCTAACTTCTAAATGGGACTACCTACCTGGGTACTGTAAGGTGTCAAATTAATCGAGGCATTAAACCCAACTTGATGCTCATGTCAAATTTAATGTCAGTATTAAAGATATGCAACTTTCAGAAACTTATCACTCTGTGACCCAGTCTGTCCAGTGGCCTCACACCGTCACTAGCCAACAAATAGCATTTTGCCTGCCTGGGGAGTCAAGTGAAGGACCCCCAGGCTTACTAACAATAGCAGCTTGCTACAGGGTGAGGTATTACCTCCCCTTCACAGGAAGCCACTCAGGGTATTAGCCCAAAACATGAGCTTCAAAGGTGAAGCCGCGTGGGTGTGTAGCCCACAGGTAGCCATACCTCTAAGGTGGGCTACCAAGCTCCAAGGAAGAGTCCTGACATCTTGAGAGGGGACAGAATAGTGCACTCTGGGATAGCTAGATGCCGCACATAGCCTGACGTTGTCACCAAGAGGGAGGGAGGGAACCTGGTAGCCTGTTGGCTAGTGACCACATCATCCCTCCAGGGCACTTTCTGGGAATAAATGTGGCACCCCTGACACCCTGGCCCTTAGATCACATTGGAACTGGAACAAGGACCGAAGAAGAACTTCCCTGCCCCCCAGGACTGCACAAAGAGAGGCTGCACCGTCTGTTGGAATGCACCTGCTGCACCTTGGGCTAGTGAAGAGAGGACTGTGCCTGTTGCTCCTGACGTGGGGAAACATCATGCCCCAGCCCCAGACCAAAGGATTGACTCAAGAGAACAGTGGACTGACTCCCTGGAACCCACACCAGAGTCAGGACAACTGAAGTAGCCCACATCAGCAAGTTTTTAGCCAAGAAGGAAGATTCGCTAACTGCTGCCACTGGGCATCTAAAGAGACTGATACTCGAAGGCCAAAAGTTGCACCCAAGTCAGCCAGACCCAGATATCCATCTGAATCCAGATTGGCCACCCAAGAGGGACACCAGCCACCACCAAAGGATATCACTGGGACTGCTGTGGACAGCTGTGAACCAAGATTAGTAGCCCAGACGCTGCTGGCCTTCTACAGTCTCAAAGAGAACTTCGAGGGACCCCGACCTCTGTGGCCAAAGTCGCCCCACCTGACCCATGGACCGAGGAATCACCCCATTAACCACACAGCACCCGGAGTAGCCTTGAGCATCTTCATCTGGCGGTCGTGCTGTAAAGTTTGAAACAGGACTGAAAAACGCTCTGGTGGCCAGGTAACTGTCCGAATCTACCCCATTATACCCCTAGACCTTTGCCCTGTAAGATTTGGTTGCCAAGCTGGCCGGAGTAGCCCAACTAACTTTTACAAACTTTTCAAAAGCTTGCAAACTTTACAGTTGCCAATGCTTGTTTGCAGTTGGATTAAAAATTAAGATTTCTTTAAAAATCTGTGGATTTTGCTAATCTTGAACTCTAAAAATTCATAAAAACATCATTTTTTTTATAAACAGGTGTATTTATTTTGTTATTTCGTTGTTTGGTGCTGTTAAATGATTTACACTAGTTCCTTTGTTCAAGCCTTGCTGCTCTAAGCCATAGCTACCCAGGGTTGCGCTTAATGTTGTGCACCTAAGCCTGACTGGACCCAAGACAGTTTTTGTGAGTGTATTCTATCGTACGGTCGCACAGCCATACCATATAATACACCCAAATTCTCACAACCGGTACTTTTAGAAAGTGGACGGTTACATCCCTAAAACTTCTAGAAGTCCATTTGCATGAGCATCCAACTGTCACCCAGAAGCTGATAGCCCCTTTATGTGGTCTGAAGTTGCTCCCAGAGCCAAGACAAAGGCTTAAGGTGTGGGGAGGTGTTATGTTTCTCTGTCACACTGACCATCTGGCCTGTCCCCAGTAAATTAATTTCAAAGAGGCCTACCCTGTCACAGGCAAGTGTAGCTAATACCTGGGCCTGCCCCCTCCTTAGTCCCCCTAACAAGTCAGGTACCATGCCCAGTGTGAGAAGAGCTGCTCCCAGAACAGGTTTTGTGTAACCACAGAGTAGGTTTGGTCATTTCCCTGGCCACAACTCTAGGGTAGGCAAAAGAGCTCTGCACAATGGAAGAATGGTTCTGACATGTTGGCTTTGGTCAGAGAGGGGCACTGTGGGATTTTTTGGAGTAGGGCACACAGCAAGTGCTGCAAATGTGGGCAGAGTTACCCCTGGGAACTTTTGTTCCATTAGTTAGAAAGTGGCAAGTGTTTACCCCCCACACATATTCTGGTGCCAAGCATACATGTGGCACCCACAGAACCCTTCTCCAATCACTTTTGCGCCTGTGGAAGAACAGAAGAGGACTGGACCTGCTGTGTATGATCTGAGAAGAGCCCTGAAAATTCGACCTGCTCTCCCTCTTGTACCCAGGACAAAGAAGTGGACTCCAAGGGCCATAAGGCTGACCTCCTATTTGAGCTGAAGGGACACAACAAGCTTAAAGAGGCCTTTTCCTGTATTCCAAGCTGGCCAGTTTCAACTATATTATTTTATTTATTGAAATTTCATCAAAGTAACAATCAAAACTTTATCATCAGTTGCAGACATTGATAAAGCACAAAGGAATGAATTGGTACAGTACATCACAGTTATCATCATATATTATAAACACAGGCAGTGGCTAAAAGAGAAGTAACATAGCATGTACAGGAGACATGGGTTAATCATTCAGTTTGTTGAGTCATTAAATAAGAAGTCAACGGGCCCCATATGTCACGTGGTCAGGATCTACACGGTAATTCTTCTGCATAACATATCAGTTGGTCTCTACAGTACACCAAGTCTTGCAGCCAGCGTTTACATGTTGGTGCAGGCCTACCGCCCCAGTGAATAGAAACCCTACGCTTTGCTAACAGTAGTGCAATAGCTACCAGCTTTCGACGGCTAGTGTTTATCTGTGTAACTTTCCCCAGCAAGCATGTATGCATAGTACATTCTATTCTTTCCTCTACTATTTTGGAGATGGTGTGTGCAACTTGTTCCCAGTATTCAACAACCTTCGGACAAGACCATGATAAGTGTTGGAAGTCCGCACCCGGTGCATTACACTGAATACAGCAGTCCGAGTCACGCAAGTCATATTTATGCAACTGAACAGGGGTGTAATACATTTGGTGCAGATATTTAAAATTAATAATTCTAAGGTTCCCATTCGCAGTTAACTGCCCTGTCAGCTTGCAACACGACTTCCAGTCATCCGTTGTTAATGGCTCTGAGCGAATAGCATTCCATTTTTCAAGTGGCCTATCCACCTCCGTGATTTCCTCAAGTTGTGAGGTATGGTATAAACGTGTAACCAGTCTGGTTTTTGTTTGCGTAGTGTAAATCAACTGCAGGGCTCCTAAAGCCTGCGGTTCCATGGGAAAATTGGAGTATAATTTACTGATAGCCGCCCGCAATCGCACATAGAGAAAAACCATCATTGCAGTGGCATGGCTATCCTCCCTGATCTTTGAGATACCAATGAATTTCCCCTTGGGGAATAAATCGCCCATTGTGCGTAACCCCGCGTCATGGAGGACCTTGAGGGAGCCCGTCTCAGTAGTTACGGATATGGCATCATGATGCAGTAGGGGCATAGCTGGGATGTATAGCGGGAGCTTTTGTGCTCGTTTCCCAAGTTCTTTCCATGCATTCACTGTGCAATGCACTGAGTCTATCTCGCCTTTTTCAAAAATCATACTACTGTTGACAATCATTGCTTTAAGTGGTGTGGGGTGGACCGCACCCTCCTTCACAGCCACATGGGGGTGAAATCAGGTGTCTGTTGCCAATAATAGGCATAATGTGCCTGAGCACATAGGTAGTATAGTCTGAGATCTGGCACCGTGAACCCGCCCATATCAAATGGCAGTGTTAGTTGTTCCCATTTCACTCTTGGTTTCTTCCCTCCCCATGTTAACGTGATGAGCAACGTGCGAAGTGTGGTGAAGAAGTGTTGCGTCAGGAGAATGGGGATATTCAGGAATAAATATAAAAATTTCGGTAAAACAATCATCTTGATCAGTGCTATTCTGTCTGCAATGGACAGCGGCAGCTTTATCCACCTATTTACTTGATCTTCAAGCTTCATGATCGCCCTACCATAATTATTTTGTATGACCACTTGTGGATCCTTGTGGACCCAAACACCAAGGTATTTGACTGGGTCTGTACTCCATTCCAGTGGGTATCCAAGCTCTGTGCGGGGCGTACTGTCAGTGAGTGGGAGTATAATTGATTTGTTCCAATTAATACCAAGGCCTGAGTGCCATTCAAAGCGGATATACTCATGGATAAGCTGTTCAAAATATGTGTCAGGTTCCCGAACATATAGGACCATATCGTCGGCATACTTTGACACCGCAAGGGGGCGTTGGTAGAAACGCAATGCTGCCGATGCATATCTTTGGCGCAATATGCATGCCAACGGCTCCAGTACAATAGCAAACAGCAGGGGCGATAATGGGCAGCCCTGCCGGGTGCCGCGTTGTATCTGGAAAGAGGCAGAGGTCTGGCCATTGATGCGCACCCTTGCCACTGGGTCCGTGTATAATAGTTTGATCCAATTAGTATATATAAAGGGTACTCCCATTCGATGTAGGACCGCAAACATATAGGTCCATGCAATGGAGTCAAATGCCTTAGCGGCGTCTAGTAGGACTGCCACCGCAGGCAGCGTTGGTTCCAGTAGATGCAGTACCGTAAACAGCGTTCGCAAATTATGCGATGTAGAGTGAGTTGGTATGAATCCCAACTGGTCTGGAAGCACCATGTCGGGAAGAAGGAGTTGCAGTCTATTGGCTAACACCTTGGCCAGGATTTTGACATCAGTGTTAATAAGGGATAGTGGTCTATACGACCCACATTGGTCAGGTGCTTTACCGGGTTTTAGCAGCGCTAATATCAATGCTTCACGAAGCATGGGTGGGAGTCGCTGTGAGTCATAGGCTTCCATATACATCTCGTGGAGGTATGGAGCCAGAATATCAATATATTCCTTGTAGAATTCGGCAGGCAAGCCATCCGTACCTGTGGCCTTCCCATTGGGTAATGCCAGGATGGCCTCTCGAATTTCATCAAGCCGGGTCTGGTGGCTTAGTGGACTAATGCATCCACTGCAGGGGCCTGTGTTCGACCTCATGGGCACAGGTTCAAATCCCGGCGGGTCCACTCAGCCTTTCATCCATTTGAGGTCGATAAAATGAGTACCATTGAGTTGGGTAACAATAAACATCTGTTATTCAGCGCCTTGAGACCCATGGGTGATAAGTACGCTTTACAAATACAAGTGTTGTGTTATGTTTAAGTGTTAGTTGATGAATTAAAAAATCCTGTTGCCTGCGCGAGAGCCAGACTAATGCTATATCCTCCGGATATTGCTCTAATTCCCCTGTACTCGCTGATTGTCTACCGGCGTACAGTGTTTGATAATACTTGACAAAGGAGTCTAGTATACCTGGTGTGTCATACCGAACAGCCCCATCATCTGTAATAGCCTTTACAATGTGTGATTTTGCCCAAGGTTCTGCAATTTTGTTTGCCAGCGCCCTCCCAGGTCTGCCACCTTCCCCATAGTACCTAGCTGTCCATCTGCGTGACTTATGTTTCGCCTCCTTCTCCGCCGTCTCATTGTATTCTGTAACTTTTGATCTAATAGCTGCCAACGTTAACGCATCCGCCCTGAGCGCATATGTTCGTTCAAGGTCGCCCAATTCTTGTTCAAGTCGCCGCATGGTACTTCTTAAGGATTTGAGGACTCCTGAATGGACCCCTATACAGACACCACGTATTGTGACTTTGAATGCTTCCCAAATCGTCTCCATGCTCTGTACTGAGCCCACATTAGTACTAAAATATTCAAGTATTGCCTCTTTCAATTCCTCGCGGTACACTTGATCAAGCAATGAGGATGCCTGCACGCGCCACTGAAACAGGGAAGGTGTGTGTGTAGGTATGGCCATGCACAGTACTACCGGGGAGTGGTCCGACAATGTCTTAGGCAGGTGTCGGACTAAAGTGGTCCACGTATTCACATCATGGGTGGCTAGCCAGAAGTCAATCCTGGACCACGATTGATGTACATAGGAGTGACAAGTACCCTCCCGCCGACCAGGGTGTCTTAGCCGCCAGATGTCCAGTAGACCCAGGTCCCTCATACCATCCAGGACAGATATAGTAGCTTTTTTATGTGCATACTCTGCAGAGGTTGTCCTATCTTCACTGGGGACTAATACAACATTAAAGTCACCACCACAAAGAAGTGCAGCATGGGGAAGCATATGTATCTTGTTCCAAAGTGTGTCATAAAAGCCAGGGTCATCTATATTAGGGCCATAAACATTAACAATAGTTATCAATGTACCGCATAATTTACCGTGCGCTATTATATAGCATCCTTGGTCGTCAGCATCTACATGTAGGAGATCAAAAGGTACATTTTTCTTAATTAAAATCATGACCCCCCGAGCATAGGAGGAGTATGAAGATGCCAAGCGCACCCCAGCCCACCTGGTAGCAACTGTCGCAGCCGTATGTTTAGTGAAGTGAGTCTCTTGGAGTAGAGCCAACTGAATACCATGTCGATCTAAGTAGGCCAATACTTGCCGAGTCTTTTTTGGGTTATTTAGGCCCCGCACATTCCATGTTATCCATGTGATAAGATTACCACCGTTATCTGTCATGATGCCATGCTTCGTTATCTAACGTATCAGCATTTAAACCTGCGCCGTTGAACTGTTCATGTACCATTTGCCACCAGTGTACTCTGCATTTCAAGCATGTGCAAACAACAAGTCCCCCAACTTCACCCCCCACCCACTTCAGCATCCCAATTATGCTAAGGACTCCCAATAAAGAACGAAAAACATAGGCATGGAACATCATGCCTCTTATATGAGAAGTGAAACACCTAACACAGTGTTCTAATATAACCTGAAACTAGTTCGGGGTACACCCTCATGGGGGAACACCAGTAGCCGTCCAGCCCCCCTGTGGTAATCAGGGGGGGGTCGGGGCAGAAGAAAAGCCACCCCCATCCAACAGAGCGCCAATATAACCATGTGCAGCGAGCTTCAGATGTTTTACATCGTCGCACCGAGATTGGAGACTGTAACATTAGCAGTAACTGCCCAAATGCGCACTACAGAGCCTTTATACTACATTATGAGGCATGCTCATCATACTATAAAAGAAGCATGAGCATTGTCCATCAATCGCAGCATCTACATCGCACGCCAATTATGTCCATAGGGGCTCCTGCCCAAGCGCATGCCGAGTGTGTGAGACCCATAGTTCAGTGAGCGCCATGGTGCCCAATCCATAACATTCATGTCTTTTGTTATGAATATCCACCGGGTGTGTATCGGGAATCACAGCGGCGCGTAACGCCCCATCAGAGGTATTATACCAGACATAGGTCCAACCAAGAAGGTCAAAACACGTTGGCATATTGAGGTCAAGAGCCAGCACGAACAAGTGATTGGAACACAAAGGGCACCATAAACTAAAGCATAATTAAGGTTGCTTAGATAATAAAAAAAAATCTAGCCTAGCTCTGACCTCTACAGGACCTCACTCTATCACAAAAAACGTATGAGGACACAAGGACAATAGATCCCAACATCAAATTCCAGTTGGGCACTTGTGCATAAAATAAAATGTACAAGGTATGAAACTTCATGTCGGTTGTGTACATTGTAGGAAATTAAGTCTCACTGTACATAAAATGCCTATGTGTAAAATGTAATGTCACTTTAATGCTTCATTAACTTTCTTCATTAGATTTATCTGTGTTTGTAAATTTCTAAGGCACATGTAAATATGTATGTTACTGTTCTACCTTAATGAAAAAATAAGAATTGAAATCTCAAAATAGAAAAAGATACTATCTCAAGTTAAGAACCTGGCTCATGAGTATTAATTTGACTAAACCAGGTTGGTTCTATACTTAAAGCATGACACGGGAAACACTAGTTTCACCAAAGAGCAAACCCCAGTAAGGACTGTTCATTGGTTGAACCAAAAGAGGGAGAATTTTGCAGCTCCCTCTCGTTGAAACAAACATAATCTATGGTCTAGGAGGTACCATTCCTCAGAAACTTAATATTGATTCCAGCCTCCTTAGTCCGTAACCAAATCACTCCCCATTAGGAGGGAAACACATTAGTAGCACATTTTTTGTGTATTCACTCCAGTGGCCGTAGTAAAAATCGTGCCATGAGAGCGCAATGGGCATGTGTGCCCATTTTTTGCTCCCCAGGGGCACTATGGTAACACAGATTGGTCCACAGATTCCCGTTCTGTAATGCTGATAGCTCTGGCGTACATATAGCTGCAGCACTATCTTCAAAGGCAGTTCCTTCATTTACATGGGGGCATAGACCCATGCAAATGAGGAAATCACTTTGACTCTGCACCTGCGCCTTATTTGGATGCAGGTACAGAGGCCAACACGCCCTTAGGGGGAACAATGACTGTGCAACAAAAAGGTGGCACACTATCAGCGCACCCCCTTAGGGCAATCCTCTGGAGGAGTAAAAGGGAACCCATGGAGCCCTACACATCCCCCTGCAGACGGGTGCAGTCACTCACTGCACCTACTTGCAAGGGTATCTCTCTCCCCTCTTCAAAGTAGATGGGTTGCTGCCTGCATTGTAAAATACAGAGCTGCTTTTAAGCAGCCACTCTGTATTTCGCTGATTTGGGGGCAGCACGAGTCCGCGACTGCCCTGCGGGCAGCACATTCATTGTAATAGAGTGCACTGTCCCTGTTTGCACCCAGCGTGACTTTTTAAAGGAGTGCCATGGCACAAACAAAGACAGTGCGCCCAATCCTTATACGGGCCTGGGTGCCCCACGAGGAAATGAGACAAAGCCCTTGGCATCAAGGTCCTTGTATACGATCCTTTCCACAGACATGACTGTCACACACCCTATGTTGGTTCGAGGTGAGGTTGTGAAAGTGACAAGTGGCAGCTAAAAAATTGTCAACACGAATAGCTAAAGTCAGAATGCCATATATCACAAGCTATTGCACCTGATATGAGTATTATTATCTTGACTAGAGATGACATGAAGTGGAAATTCCATCATCCTTTCTTTCAAGCATTTCCTTTTGGTTCTCCTAAGCCAACCCAATCATGACACCTAATTTGAGGCCAAAAGATGATCATGTTGAAACATTAGAAACAAGTAATCATTAAATACTGAGGGCCCGATTATCAAAGGTAAAGTTATATCAAAGGTCTAAGTTTAGACCAAAAGTCTAACTTTGCTACTTTCGGTATTCACAATGGTAAGTTACGAGTATTAGCTTTACGACTGCAGAGGTTCCGCCCTCTGGGCAGAGGTTCCACACTTGGGGCAGAGGTTCCGCCCTCGGGGCGGAGGTTCAACACTCTGGTCGGATTCTCCGCACTTGGGGCGGAACACAACACAGTGAAAGAAGAGGGCATTCATTGGTGTATGCCCCAACACATATGCCTAGAAGCACACCATGAAATCTATTACATCTAGTTGTACAACCAATATAGCACAAACTGCCTCACTTAAAATAGAAAAGAGCAACATGTAGGCACTGGGTTGTTGCATATGTATATGTGTAGGAAGTGCATTGGAGGGTAAATGTGATGGCAACAACACATACCACTACAACAGTGTACAGATATCTTGTAAGGAACAAAGCCGGAATCCTATACATGTGACCCTTCAAGTGGCAACCAGAACATCACAAGTTTAAATGATACCACATCCCTACTACAGTTGCACAATGAACTTTTAGTGATATGTCATGTAATGTCTTTCACAAACAGCCCAAATGTGAATGTAAAATACAAGTCAAAACCTCTGATCAAACTTCAAATTCCTTACCTTCTCCCAAGCACACCACACACACCTGTGTCAGTCCCTACCATCCCTCTACTCAGCTCCAGCTGAAAGTCGTTAGCCCAAAAGCCAATCCCAGCCTGGTTGCATACATAAACTCAAAGCTGCCACACACAAACCCTTTCAAACCTTACAATATGTCGACAAATGTGTTAGTCGGTTTGTCCCTTGTGATTAGCCCTGGGCGTAGTGGGCGTAGCGGGGCTACGCGGAGGTCCACGGAGTTGCAAACAAACTCCGCGGAGCTCCGCTACGCCACCCGCCTCCACCCCCCCTATTAACAAGTAAGTAAACATGAATTAAAAATACATTTAAAACCACTTACCTCTGTACTGTGGCGTCCCCGGGCTGCAGTCCTCCTCTTCCTCGCCGTATCGGTAATCCTGGTGAAAACTGCGCATGCGAACGCATGCGGTTTTGAAAATATCTTGTATTTGTGTGTGCTACTACTCATGTGGCAGTGTAGCCATATGTCCGTCAGACATACACCACTGTTCAAGTGTGCCTGTGTAATGACCTGGATTGTCCCTACTCAGAAACAGATTCTTCCATGCATCCAACTAATAACTAAGGGCCCGAATCAAAAAGGCTAGTCCTTTTGTATTGTGTGTAATGCTGAATGCATCCCACTCAGGTCCAAAGTCCACTTATTATCATATGTCACTGTCTAATGGATACTTTCAGGTACCATGTGAGATATTTGGCAAGGAGTGGCTGGCACCCTCTAAGCTGTTAATGTTGCACTAACACATCCTCCTAGGGCTTATGGCACTTCTTTGGCTGCCGCAGGTACACACACACTGTACTGCAGGGCACAGCAATAGCTCTCTAGATTTGAGTGTGCGCTGCATTACTCAGCTGGTCATCAGGGACCACATAAAGCTTAGGGTACTTATCAAACAACCCCTCAGTTAGGACATTCAATTCAGCATCACTGAAACGAGGTGCCTTGTCCTCATGTCCCTTAGCCATGTTGGGGGCAGGTTTGAGAAACAAAGCAGAAAGATGGGAGAGGATGTTGCTCTAAGGTGAAGATGGCACAGAATGATATATAATGGCTGCCTGCAACGTCCTGGTTTGTATGTCCTGTATGTGACTACCCTTCAAGTACCTGCCCCCGACACCCCCACATTCCTCATGTTCATCCCAAACCCCTCTGTGTGCCATATCTCCTGTGGCTGTATCCCAGGAAGTGATGGTGCCAAAAGAGGATGTCAAGACTGTGGTCTCTTGGGGGTTACTGGAGCTGAAGGAGGAGATCCGAATGTTCCAAGAGGCTCAGTCCAGACATTTTGACAGCCTCACTTCCTCCATCAATTCCTTGGGTGCAGCCATTTTGTCTGCATTGGCCCAATGACCCGCCCACACCACCTTTGTTGTGTCCCTAAGTACGTATTCCCTCTCTGTTCCCCCTGCTAGCCTTCGTACCCTCATGTTTCCTTCTTCCGTGGACAGGGGCAGCTCCTTCGCTATGGCGGAGGAGCATCGCCCCCCTTGCCAGTACTCTTCAAAACAAGGAAAATAAAATAATAAAATGGGGTTAAAAACGCTTTTTTATTATCGTATTATTTTCCTTGTACCGAGTCTTGGGGACGAGGCCACAGTGACGACAGGCACGGAGGGGAGTGTTAGTGCACTCCTTTCACTGCACATGACAGTTTGGCTGGCTGTCTCAGGCCGTCCAAACCGTCATGCGCAGTGAAAACTTTCTCCAACCCAGCAACACAGCTGGGATGGAGAGAGCAGGTACAGATTCCCAGTCTGGCCTGGAGCACAAATCGAGGGCGCTCAGGAAATCCTGAAGCTGCTCTCATGCGTAAGAGCAGCTTCAGGATTGGCCGCAGGGCAGGCTGGGAGCTTGTGCCTTTCTGTCGTGAAGAGGAGAGCAGCAGAACAGCATGATGCAATGGTGGAGGGCAGCAGGTCAGTTCTTTTTTATTTTTTACATTGTCTCCCTCGTCCCCCTTTTCACGCCCCCCTCAGCCCCCCACCTGACCTCTTTTGCCTGAAAGGAGCTGCTCCTGCCCGTGGGGTGTCTGGTCCTGCATTGGCCAGCCAGAGCGAGTTCACAGGAGCAAAGGAGTTGAACAATGTGGTCAAAGATGACAGTGAGGATGGCCAGTGACTGGACAATGTTTGTACTATGGACATTTCCGTTACCCCTTTTTTATTTCAGTTCATTAGATTTCAAACAATATATATTTATATTTCTTCAACACTATCTCTGCTTTGTGTTTTTCATTATATATGCTGGATTTAAAGGATGGAAGTCTACATCAGTAGGTGTTTAGCTATGCTTTCAAAATGATACCCTTTTACACAGATGGTCCTACAAATCTATATCTCTTCCTCAAACACATTTTTCATCACATATATGGCCTACAACCAGAAATGCCAATTGATCATCATCAACTACTACTCAACTCAGTTTTGAATTGTGAAAAATATCTTTTTATTTACAAATATTGTGAACATTTACATTTTACACTGATCATAGGGGATCTCTTGCGCAACTTCGCAATTGTGGTGGTGAGGATCTCTGTGAGTAAGTGCTTTTACTGTGTTGGTGCCGATGTGTGGGTGGGTGTGGTGCATCTGCCTGTACAGTTGGTGGTTGTGCCTGTACAGGGATAGAGGGTGCGGGCACAGTTGTTGCCTGTGCCTGTACAGGAGCAGGGGGTGCCAGCACAGTTGTTGCCTGTGCCTGTACAGGGGCAGAGGGTGATGGGACAGTGGTAGCCTGTACAGGGGTAGAGGGTGCCGGCATAGTTGTTTCTTTTGCCTTTACAGGGGCAGAGGGTGCCTGTACATGTGGGGGATATAACTGTATAGGTGGGGGTCGTGACTGTATAGGGGGATGTGCCTGTTCAGGTGGGGGAGGTGTCTGTGCATGGGGCATGTTCAGTTGGGATGCCTGTGTAGGTAGGGGTGCCAGTGCAGTTTGTGTTACAGGTGGCTGGGAGGGGTGGGGTGAAGGTTGGTGTGTTGGGTTCCCACCATGCGTTGACCTTGAAGGTAGACTTTGAAACAGTTTTAAAATGTCCCCCATCATCTTCATGGCCAAGGCATGGTGTCTTGCACTCTCTTCCCTATATATTGCTATGTCATTTTGCCTCCTTGCCATGTCTTGGAAAGATTTCTCAATCCTCTTCAAGACACAGGACTGCCTGTCAATCATCGGAGGGATTTTCTGTAGTGAGTCTAAAATTTCAGACAGAGTAACCCCTATGGAACAAATGTCCTGCCTTACATCAGCCTGTTGTTGAAACAAATCATCCTCCCACTGGGCAGAATGACCATCTTCCAGCCCCCTCCGCATGGGATGACCTCTGATGCAGGGGTCGGGTCCACCAGCATGGGGAGGGGGTGGTACGTGGGAGGCTGTGGGGAGGAGATTCATGCCTAGGAAATACCTGCTCCTCACCAGAGGTGTTAGCTCCCTCAGATACTTGAGAGAAGGCCTGGGATGCACTGCCATGGGAGAAGTGTGTAGGAGAAGCAACACATCTACCTTGGACGTGAGGGCTGTGAAGAGGTGATGGTTGTGTTGGGGTAGGTGAACGCTGTGGCTGGTTGGCTGCCTGTTGGGACTGGGCAATCGTCAGAGAGAGGGGAAGTGGGAGGTACAATGATGGCTGGATCTGAGGTTGGCTTCAGTCTTTTGGTTGTGGGCCAAGAATACACTTCTCATCATCCAGGTCTTCCTCTGCAAACAACACCAGCTCCTCTTCTTCCTTCTCATCATGATGAACAGTTCTAGCTGCTGATATTGCTACTTGGAGCAAGATTGTGTTCTCTTCTGGGATAGCCCGCTGCCCTCCACTGGTGGATTGTTCAGCTTCATCAAGCGACTCATTGTCATCAGCAACTGAAAGACAGAGGTTGCAACATGATTAGTGTGTTCAATATCATATCATGTGCTACAACACAAGGGTTGGGACAAATATTCTTTGCATCTATCTGAGGTTCCCCATGTGACCTGGTTTGTGTAAACCCACATGTGAAAGCTCACACTGTAGCACTGAGGTGTTCAATGCAGATGTGCAATGCAAAATCATACTCAGCAGCTCCAGCCACAGCTCTGTGTGGTATTGAGATCCCCCACAATGTCAGCTGCTGAACCTGACTCCTTGATTGTGTGGCAGAAGACATGGTCCTCGATCCAGCAGCTTCAGAAAAAAGTGACACCTTAATTAATGTTTGGCATAAATTATAAGTGAACACGCAGAATTAACACAGACATCACTGATTATGTTGGGAACATATCACACACCAACATCAGCTGCTTCAAAAAAGTGGCAATATCTATGAATTTTCTTTCACAGTGACTTGGTTATTGTGCACTATTTGGGAATTAATATTTTAAAACAATATATGCCACACTTACCTGACGGACGGATGGCAGTGGGTCTGACTGCTGTAGCTAGAATGTCTCCCGAATCCCTGGATGGGGTCCTTTGGATTACTGAGAAACTCCTGACAGCAGATGTAATGATCCGTACATATCCATTTTCAATATAAAGAATGGTGTGAATCATTTTACATGTATATGTAATAGGTATACACTTTCAACACAGTTAGGGCTTCCAGGGGCGGAGAAGCGTCGCCCCACTGCTTTCTCGCAGTGCGAGAAGCAGAAATATAAAATGGTATTTTAAATACCATTTTATGTTTCTGCTTCTCGCGCAGCGAGAAAGCAGAAGTGTATGCCTGATTGCGGGCGGGCGGGTGGGCGGTCCTGCAGGAGTCCAGGGGAGGAGTGGCTTGCCCACTCTGAGTGTGCTGACTGTTTGGTCGGCCCCAGGGCCGACCAAACCAGTCATGCACACTCTGCATTTTCTCTATGTAGGCTGTATGCAGCCTGGCAGTTCGGTCTGGACTGTTCCCATGGGGCACAGGGTCAAGACTGATTTGCATATGGCTGGGTCCAAACTGGGGTGGCGTAGTGGGCAAAAGAACGATGGATTTAACCCAGATCTTTTGACTGGGGGAGAATGTTTGCATTGTCAGCATTCCGTCCATCATTTGTTTGCTGTAACACTTTTCGCCCTAAGTGGGATGGGTATGCCCAGACGTGGGTCCCTTGCTCACTGTGCCACTGGATTCAAGCTAGCCTGGCTGAAGAAGGGTGACATACCCTGAAACCGGTCCCAGGATGCTTGTTTCCGGTCCAGGGAAGACCTGGCCTGGCAGTTCGGTCTGGACTGTTCCCATGGGGCACAGGGTCAAGACTGATTTGCATATGGCTGGGTCCAAACTGGGGTGGCGTAGTGGGCAAAAAACGATGGATTTCACCCAGATCTTTTGACTGGGGAGAATGTTTGCATTGTCAGCATTCCGTCCATCATTTGTTTGCTGTAACACTTTTCGCCCTAAGTGGGATGGGTATGCCCAGATGTGGGTCCCTTGCTCACTGTGCCACTGGATTCAAGCTATCCTGGCTGAAGAAGGGTGACATACCCTGAAACCGGTCCCAGGATGCTTGTTTCCCGGTCCAGGGAAGACCTGGCCTGGCAGTTCGGTCTGGACTGTTCCCATGGGGCACAGGGTCAAGACTGATTTGCATATGGCTGGGTCCAAACTGGGGTGGCGTAGTGGGCAAAAAAACGATGGATTTCACCCAGATCTTTTGACTGGGGGAGAATGTTTGCATTGTCAGCATTCCGTCCATCATTTGTTTGCTGTAACACTTTTCGCCCTAAGTGGGATGGGTATGCCCAGACGTGGGTCCCTTGCTCACTTTGCCACTGGATTCGAACTAGCCTGGCTGAAGAAGGGTGACATACCCTGAAACCGGTCCCAGGATGCTTGTTTCCGGTCCAGGGAAGACCTGGCCTGGCAGTTCGGTCTGGACTGTTCCCATGGGGCACAGGGTCAAGACTGATTTGCATATGGCTGGGTCCAAACTGGGGTGGCGTAGTGGGCAAAAGAACAATGGATTTAACCCAGATCTTTTGACTGGGGGAGAATGTTTACATTGTCCGCATACCGTCCATCATTTGTTTGCTGTAACACTTTTCGCCCTAAGTGGGATGGGTATGCCCAGACGTGGGTCCCTTGCTCACTGTGCTACAGGATTCAAGCTAGCCTGGCTGAAGAAGGGTGACATACCCTGAAACCGGTCCCAGGATGCTTGTTTCCGGTCCAGGGAAGACCTGGCCTGGCAGTTCGGTCTGGACTGTTCCCATGGGGCACAGGGTCAAGACTGATTTGCATATGGCTGGGTCCAAACTGGGGTGGCGTAGTGGGCAAAAGAACGATGGATTTAACCCAGATCTTTTGACTGGGGGAGAATGTTTGCATTGTCAGCATTCCGTCCATCATTTGTTTGCTGTACCACATTAAGGTCATCATTCACAGGCAGCACATTCGGCAGGTGGGGGTGCATGGTGGAGAGGACATCCTTCTCAAGTGGAGTGAGACAGAGACAGGACCCAGTTTGTCCATAAGGAAGAGCTCTGGCCACCTCTATCCTGGTGAACTTCTCCTTCACCCGCCTCTTCTTTTTTGATGTCTGTGCTGGTCCTGAACATCCTCCCCCAATGCATAGACTGCAGTAGCCAACTGCTGCCATAGGGCTGCCTTCTGTGTTGCACTACTGAGGTATGGAGGAAGACCATGCAGTTATTTGTAGTTCCTCAGTACAAAAGTAACAATCATCTGGTTCTCCTCCTCAGTAAAGTTCTTCTTCCACCTCAAGTTTAGCATGTTGATAGCAAGGCAAGGCACAGAGCAGGCAGGTGAAATGCGGGTGTGGAAAAACCAGAGCCTTGGATGTGTGCTGCTTTTATGTGGTTTGTAGTGCATGGGTTGCAGGTGGCATTAATTGTCTACAGGTGTATGAAATTACACTTACTGTGTGGAACCTCTTCCCCTAGTGCGGAGATTCTGCCCCAAGTGAAGAGATTCCGCCTGAGAGTGGAACATGCGCCCTGAGTGCCGAACTCCGCCCGAGTGCCGAACCGCCGCAGTCGTAAAGATACCACTCGTAACTTATGTTTATGAATACCGAAAGTAGTAAAGTTAGACTTTTGGTCCAAAATTAGACCTTTGGTCTAACTTTACCTTTGTAAATCAAGACCTAAATTTGCTATAAGAATAAGTGAGCGTTGCATGTTGGGACACTTGGCTGGAGCACCGGGGAGCATTGTTAAGACTTAGAAATAATGTTTATCAAATCAATGTCGAGACCCCTTACATCCTCTGAAAGATGGTTGCCTCCTTTACCGTATATGTATTTCTGTGGGCATTTAAAAGGCTGAGCTATTTGGTTTTGTTCTCCATTTTCTCCAGACTCTACATTTCAGTGAAGGGCCTGCATATGTGGTTTTTGTGGTCTTGAACACATAGCCCTTGTACTCGCTGAAAATTAGGCCTTAAGTACTAAAGGGTGTGTGGGCATCCGTGCAACAGAGCGCAATTAAACACTGTGAATGTGCGCCTTTATAATGTTTAGTAAATTGAAATTCTCTTTTGCGGTGCACGGGTGCCCAAGCAAATCTTTAGTAAATAAGAGCACAGTTTTTTATCTGTGTCTAATATTTTTGAAAAAGGGAGAGAAGCCAAAAGGTCTGTGAGGCGAGAGAGGGTGTGAATATGTATTCAGTGTGTGGTACCAGCAGATCCTAGTCAGAACATCGCCTGACATAAATATTGTGTCCTAAATGTCGTTTACAAAATTATACCCTATTAGAACATTTACACACAGTTAGTCGATTTTGATATTAACAATATTTAGGTCACAAAATTCAAACTAGGGGATATTCCTGACTATAATATGCAGAAATACAACCGGATTCAGGTAGGAGGCGTGTACTTACATTTCAGTTAGAGAGCTGTAGATGTTATACGAAGAGTAAAGGTTTCCTACCACAGTATCAAGACGGAAGCATTGTCCTGTTGAAATATTGTATCCAGTCTATCGACTACTACAATATTGTGAAAGGAAGTACATACAGAATAGTAAATCTGTTCTTAAGACTGTAGCATATTGATGTCAAATGCACCAGGAACCTCGTGGTTCTGGGCAGACTCTGAAGAGGAAGTACGTAATATGCGGGGAGGTGTTAGGGTGTGGTTAATGGGAAGTATGATGTAATGCACAGTGCATGGGTGTATGCTGAAGAATAGAGTAATACTTGATCGCAGTTCCAGTGTGGCATAATTCACCTGCATGCTCCTGGGCTGGGGAAGACGCTACAACTGGGGACGAGTGCCTGAGAAGACAAGACTGCTCTCCCTGAGAGTTTGCAATGATATGTCAAACTGCTTGTGCGCGCCACGTGTGCCCAGAATCGATGCAGAGCGGTCTGTGACTGGCGCATGTGGAGTCAAAGCCCTGCTCCAGCCCACACATTGCCACAGAAGAAACCAAAGGCCCTAAAGAGAAGTATATTAAAAATGCCCACCAAACCTGCCGATGAGGTGGTCGACAGAGACGCTGCACCCCAAATACAGAGAAACTAATTAGACAAAGCCAGAAATAACAATCAAGACAACAAGGTACGAGAAACAGAGAACTTACTCACTGTCAAGGGCAACTGAAGCATTCTGCAATCCAGGTTCAAGCACAAGGCTAGTGCTTGCAGAAATTGTCGGTGCCGCCCTGCACTGCAAAAGCTGTCTGAACAGCACGTGCTCTCAATGGCGGCAGAAGGGAGTGTGAAATACACTGCAGCCGTGTTCCTGCAGCCACCACCACTTTTCAACACTTCTAAGAAACAGAACATTGGTGCGAGGTGGGCTGCGTGGATCGAAACATTCAGGCCCTGATTACGATGAGGTTTTGACCCCAAACGACAGCTTGCCGGTTGCGGTCCGAGCCGTATCTATTGCTGCTGTCCGACAGACGCATTACGATGCGTGCGGTCGGAGGGAGCAACCGACACAATCCGACGAGCTCATGGAGCCCGTTGGTTGGTCGGACAGGCCTAATAATCCCTTAAGGATGGTGTTTCCGCCGTCTGGATTATGATGTCGGTTTCCGAGAGCCTTTCCATGTCGGCCTTTCTGACATGGAAAGGCTGTCGGAAAGCGATATTAGGGGCCCCTAGCAGGGCCCCCTTCCCACCTGGCCCTCCGCATCTGGGCTTGGAGGGCACCTATGGTGCCCCCCTGAACATCCCTGCACAGTGTGGCAGTCACCATGCTTGCCACACTGTGCAGGGATGGTGAAAAACTCCCATTTCTCAATGGGAGCATGTGCTGTGGGCGGTTTCCGCTCGCCGCACAATCTCCCATTGACAAATGGGAGTTTCCGACTGCACCATGTGCGGTTGCATCCAAATAATGCGGTCGGAACTGCCGACCTGAGGTCGGTCGGTTCTCAATCCCCAACGGTGTCGGTCGGAGGCAACGCCGAACAACATCGTAATGAGGGCCTTAATGACTTCATAGATGCGCTAGAGGAAGATGACAAGAAGATCATCAAATATTTGAAAACCTTGCAGATGATGGAGTGAACGAAGTGCTAAAGAAAATCTCACAGACTGATGTATGTAAAATCATAACAAAAGGCAAAAAAAAGCATTGGAGGCCAAGTTCAATCCAATGCCGAATGTCGACTATGAAAGGTATATCTTTAACCAAACATGACAACAGGTTGGTGAAACAATGGACGAGTCTGTTGAAAGACTTGATGCACTTATTAAACATTGCAGGTTTTGTGAACTCACCGACAAAGAATCCATGTGCCTCAGAGTCACTGATGGCTGCCTTTCAGAATTGTTTAGAAGGTTATGCTGAGAGAAACACACAGTCTAGAGAAAATGCTGATGGCTGTAAGAGCAGAAGAATGAGCAGACCAACAAGCTGCTGACATGGAAGCAGGAACAACACACAATGAATTTGCATTGCTCGTGAAAAGCAAGCACAAGCATAAACAAGATACAGGTAAGTTGATGTCTTCAAGGAAAACAAAGCTATGCTTCTGATGTGGATTTTCATTTCCCCGTTAAGTTACATTTTTCAGCCATAGGACAAGTCTGCAAAGGTTGTGGGAAAGAGAACCACTTCATAACTGTGTGGCGAGCTAAAGAAAAATCATGTGTCACGACAGCAAGAAAAGATGGACGCAAGAACTTTTCAGAAGCATTCTCGCCACGCCCCTAAAACCAAAAAGCAACATCAGCTACAACAAGTAGAAACCAGGCAAAACAATTGTCGTCAAGCTCATCGTACAAAGGTTCTTCGACGTCACCATTAAGTACCAGCAAAGGAGATGGGTGTGCGCTGATGATATCTACCAAAGAACGGAATGCATAAGTGGGGTAGTGGGGTTAGCTACCTGTAAAGAAGATCACAGTTCAAAGAAAGCTTACCAAACAAAGCGACAAACTTCATTTGGACACTGTCCCAAAATCACATTGAAAGTGAATGATCACCCAATAACATTCATCATAGACAGTGGTGCATCGATTAATATCATGCCAAGGGTCGTTCACAGCAACAATGCGACACAAAAAACATTGGTGCGAGCCACCATTCATGTTCTGCAAGGGACTTTGTCGAGTGCCTGCTTGCTCAGTTTTGCCACCGCTGCTGACATGTGGGTTGATGTCCCTCAACTACAACCTCTGCGCTCAGTATGAGATCACAAACCGATTCCTGTCGTTCCATGGCCTGGGACTACTCAAGAAAATGAAAATACAGCTTCATATCAATGAAGATATTCGCCCTGTTGCTCAATGGCACCGTGAAGTTGCTTTTTATCTACAAGAAGCTGTAGAGAAAGAGTTGGAAGCACTCTTAAAACATGACATCATTGAACGCTCCACAGGCTCCCACCATGGGATTCGCCCATAGTAGTAGTACCAAAAATGGACAGTAGCAGAGCTGTGCGCATTTGCGTTGATATGCGCCATGCAAACAAACCCATTGAGAGGGAGAGGCACCCTGGTCCACACATAGCGAACATGATCATGCAATTGTATGGACCCAAAGTGTTTACCCGTCTTGACCTGAATAAAGGATACCATCAACTTGATTTGGAAGAGAATTGCAGATACATTACTACCTTATCGACTGATGTTGGTTTGTTCAGATATAAGAGACTGCATTTATGAGGCCCCTTGTGCCGCTGGAATGTCACTTTTTGTGACGTTCCGTGGCGCAGGAGCCTGTTCCATATTTACAAGGCAGCACAAAGTCACTTTTTTTGGCTTAATACTGCCTCGCAAATATCGTTACCTTTAACGCCGTTTTCTGCGCTAAAGGGGCGTGCAATGGGTGTTGCTGAGGGCGTTCCCAGCAACATCCATGGCTTTTTGACACTACTCCAGATTTACGAGAAATCGTCACTCTGAGGCAGCACCAAAAACTTACGCCTCCTCACAGGAGGCTTAAGGGCGGCACAACGAGGAGAAATATTTTTGAATGCAGAATTCAGAAGGCAGCACACATAGAAAGAGGAAAAAGTCTCTTGTGATTGTTTTTGTGTAGGAAGGTTTCCCTTCCTGCACAAAAATAATCATCCCTGCAATGCAGCTACCCTTGCACCATGGTGCAAAGGTGCCTGCGTTGGCGCAGGGCAGCCCATTGTGTGCCGGCGAGGGGGGAAAAGGACAGGAATGCGCCTGCCCTGTTCTTTTGCCGTAGGGCAGCGCAGCAGGAAGGTCTGCGGCGCTGCCCTACAGCAAAACCTCATAAATGAGGCCCTGAGATTTGGAGTAACATCGGCTGCTGAGATATTTCAGGATGTTATTCGCTGAGTAATCCAACCTTTTACACATGCTTTCAATTACAGTGATGACATTCTGGTTTTTGGGAGAACACAGGAAGAACATGGCAAAGCCCTTACCCAAGTGTTCCACTTACTCGCTAATGCAGGTCTCAATTTGAATGTCACAATGTGTGAGGTTCACAAAACCAAACTCAAGTTTCCTGGGCACATATTCTCTGATGGGGTAATGACACCAGACCCAGACAAGGTGCAAGCACTTTCATCCACTTGCCCCCCAGGATGTTACCATGCTGCGATCCTTTCTTGGCATGGTCAGTTATTGCTCAAGATACATTTGCATCTTTGCAACTTGACAAAGCAAAATGCACCGTTTCAGTGGTCTCCGGAATGCGACCAGAGTTTCAAAGACATTAAACTTGCAATTGAGAATGCCACTGAAATGGCCTCCTTTGACCCCAAGTTACATACCGAATTAACAGTTGATGTGAACCCGGTAGGGCTAGGGGCAATCCCTGCTCAACACAATGGCCATCCGAACGCTCAGAGACACATCATGGCCTATGCCAGTCGAATCCTGTATGAAAAAGAGCATGCCTACTCTCAGCTCGAGAAGGAGAGTCTGGATGTGGTGTGGGCCTGCAAACATTTTCATGCATTCCTCTAAAGGAAAACAATTCACTGGCATCCCGGATAACCAGGCGTTGCTTACAGTTTTTGGAAACTCGAAGGCCAAGATACCCCTCACATCGAGAGGTAGAGGTTAAGACTGCAAGAGTACAACTATGAGATCGTTCACAAACCAGGGAAGGATCAAAACCCAGCAGATTACTTTTCATAAGTGCT
Organism: Calotriton arnoldi; assembly: GCA_963921515.1. NCBI lineage: Eukaryota > Metazoa > Chordata > Amphibia > Caudata > Salamandridae > Calotriton > Calotriton arnoldi. The sequence continues at coordinate 126,693 of CAWUFW010011967.1, read as the reverse complement.
GCTATCTCATCACAGTTCAACCTCAAGGACAGCTGAAGCACAACTCAACTTTATTGTGAGATCCAGCACACTGGCAGCTCTGTCTGCGAAACAAATCATTGCTGCCACCAATGCAGATAAAGACATGATCATAATCAAAGAACTTGTTACCACACAATCATGGAGGAGAAGTACCCGGACCCTTGCCAATGATGTTGAATTCCAAAAGTTCAAAAATGTACAGGATGAGTTAACAGTCACCCAAGAAGGCATAATACTGCAAAGCTAGAAAATCGTCATACCTGAGAGCTTAAGACAGCGGGTCATCGAGCTGGCCCATGAAGTACACAGTGTTATTGTATTCACCAAAAGAGCCTTCAGAGATTGAATGTGGTTCCCTCACCAGATGAGCGAGTCGAGAAGGAGTTGAAGGCATGCCACATTTGCAATTGTCTGTCCTCCAAGTTGATGCAGCAATCAGTGACAATGTCTGACTTTTCTGCCCATGCTTTGGAGAGGATTGCAGTTGACCTTTTTGGCCCTTTAGGTAATGGACACCATCTCATGGTAGTCATAGACGAATATTCAAATTTTCCTTTGGTGGAAGACCTATCTTCGACAACTCATGACAAAGTCAAAGACCGGTTTGATGACATCTTTGCAAAATGGGGTATCCCCGAAATCCTCAAATCTGATAATGGCCCACCCTTTAACAGCAAAGAGTTCAAAGAATTTCTTGTCTGACTCTACGTCAAACGCCAAAAGAGTACACCCCACTGGCCCCAAGCCAATGGTGTAGTTGAACGATTCATGAGCACCCTCAAGAGGTTCATTCAACGAGCGTCCATGGAGGGAATTGATCTAAACCAAACCATGTGCGACGTCCTCTGGGCCTATCGATCAACTCCTCACTACACAACTGGTGAGAGTACAGCCACCTTGCTATTTGGGAGAGCCTTCAGAACAAAACTACCTCAATGGACCCCGGATCGATCAGCAAATACTGACATGGTTCAAGACACTGATGCGACTCAGAAAAGGAAAAGGAAAACGTATGCATATCACCGCTGCCATGCCGAGGAGACAGACTTTGACAAAGGAGTCTGGGTACTAGTTAAGCAGAGACGAAGACGGAAAACGGACACTCCTTTTACGTCTGATCCTTTACAGGTCGTGGTGTGCAAGGGACATATGGTGACATAACATCATCCTGGAGAATCCATCACTCGGGACACATCACATTTTAAACACCTACCGCAACACTTGTCGAGTCCTGAAACCAGGCGTGAGGCGACTCCGCCAGCAGGTCCAGCTCAAGCGCCTGGCCAATTGGATATAAGCCAATGTTACCCTGTTTAACTGAGAGAGCACAAGCACTTTAGCACTGGCTAGCAGTGGTAAAGTGCACAGAGTCCTAAGGCCAGCAAAAAAAATGGAAGGAGGTAGGAATAAAGTTGGGGGGAAGACCATCCTAAGGCAGTCAGGTCTAACAAAAGCCCCCCTCCAGCTGAAAGTGGGGAGAGCTACCCGTTCCTTAAGACACAGCCGACTCTTATCTCCTGCACTTGTTATCAAGACCTCGACATACTAGGATATCTCACGGGGAGCAGCAGTGTCCTCTATCCCCGTGTCATGTTTGCCCACCAATGCCCTGTGTGAATTAATAAATATGTCCATATGCGGACCAATTAGAAGCCAAAAGAGAAAGAAGAACAAACAAAAGGGCATCGGCAAACAGAAGATACCCAACTAAACCGAACATTGACTACAACTTCCGGGGGTCCACTTCCTACATATCAGATCATCTTTTCTCCGTTTCTGTGCATTTGGAGGGTTTTGTGCTCTCTTAGTGTCAGGAAAAAGATGGGTGGGGGAAGCCCCAGGGCAATGGAGGTACAGGGGGGTCGGCATAGAATAGAGCAGAGGGAAGGAAGTGAGCCTGACAAGGGGCTGGCGGAGTTCGCGTAGTCGCGCTACACTGAGTTCCGCGAAGTGGTAAAAAAACTCCGCGAGCTACGTGGAATTCCGCGAGCACGCGGAGTTGCTTGTTCCGCCCGTTCGCGATGCGTTTTTCCTGTTCGGGAACGCGTATTGCGTGTTCGGGACGCTGTTTGCGTGCTCGGGGGGAAATATCTCGCGAACTTGCCCATGCGGTCGCCAAATGGGCGTGGCCATCTTGTTTTTCACTTGTCCCGCCCGTTCGCGATGCGTATTTCCTGTTCCGGAACGCGTATTGCGTGTTCCCGCCCGTTCGCGATGCCTATTTCCAGTTCGGGAACGCGTATTGCGTGTTCGCAACGCTTTTTGTGTGCTCGGGGTGCAATATCGCGCGAACTTGCCTATGCGGTCGCAATGGGCGCGGCCATCTTGTTTTTCACTTTTTTGCTATGGTTCTGGGCCTGCTTTTATATCCTCCCTCTATCTTTTCAATCCTTTGTTTCTGGAAACTTTTTTTTGATCTTTTTTATTTATTATCTATCTCTCTATTTTCCTGATTCTATATTTTGAGCTTTTTTCTACTTTTTGTGTGTTTTTCACTAATTTTTCACTCTTTTTCTATTACTTGCTTTTTTCATTTCTTTTACTTACTTTTTTAATTCCTACCTTTTCTTTTCCGCCCCCCCCCCTCGAGTACCAGAACCATGGCAAAGGGCAAGGCTCGTAGCCGCAGCCAGAGCTGCGACCGCCTTCCTTGCGGAAGGTGGCGCCCAAAAGGGGTGCAGGCACGGGCCTTATTTAGAGAGGCGGAGGTGGCCGCACTTGGTTTTTTGTGTGCAGCGCCACCTCCCCTTAACCCTGGCAGCACGCGGCAGGCCTGGGTCCGGGTACGAGCTCAGGGAGCGTCACCAGCGGTGGGGAAGGGTGCGCCGGGCAGTGTTTCGCTGCTCTGGGGTCCGGCGCACCCCTAACCAGCTTACGCACCGGTGGTCCGATATCCTGGACCGGGAGCAGGACCTGCTGGACCTGCTAGGAGTTGAGGTCCCGGGGCTTGGTGAGTAGCTATTTAATATTACTACTTTGTGTTCTTCTGCTCTGTGTTATATATTGCGAATATAATTTTTTTCCGAATACCAAGAATGCTGCTGCTTACATTGCAGGTAAATTACGTTTAAAAATCTTCTGTGATTGTTATGCCACAGGTGTTCGGCGCTACTAATCTTACTTGGTTGCAATTTTGCGCTCGCTTGGGCTGATTATGTAAGAGTTTACTTTAGAGAACTTAAGTTAGGTAATGCTAGAGAGACTCTAGTCCTTCCTTTGTCCTCCTGTCACTAAGAGATAGTGGTGGATTGATAGGTTTAGTTACTTATTAGTATGAGTTGGTAATTTTTTAGCGGTCTGCGTGACGCATCCTCTGTTACGTCACGTGCTGCTGAGGGCTGCTTACCCCAGTCCTTAGTAGAACCTTTTGTAGTTTGTTTAGTGAGTGGTAATAGGCTTAGCACTAGCAGAACATCAGAGGCCAACAATTTGGTGTATGCAAAAATGTATGCATGTGTCCTCCATCTATGCATTTTTGAGGACTAAAATAAATGGAAATGCAGACTTAGTGAACAATTGGCCGTCTGGAATAGGTGGGCTAGGTCAGTTGGTACTTAGGCTTAGTTAGTATTCTGGGATCAGAATGGAACACTGGAATAGTGTTCATAAATAATAACTAGACGATCCGCGAATCCCGCGATACTACTAGTCGACCAGATTAGATAGGTCAATTTTATTGCAATTGTTGTTTCCATAAATGTTTTTTTGACTGTTTTTAAAAATATTTTATTTGTTTCACACCAATCATCAATGTTTGTCTCTTTCTTTCTTATATCTTTCATGATCAGCATCCAGGGGCAAGAAGACGGGGTCGTTTGAGTCGGCGGGAGCAGCTGTAAAAGATGCCGGCCAGGACCGCTCCTCTACCGAGGGCTCTGCTGCTGGCCCAAGTAAGTCCTCCTGTTGTTAATATTAATAATTATACTTCCCTAACTTTTACTGCACCTTATTTTTTCTGAACTATTATTTCCGTTTCCTAATTCTATTTTTTACCAATTCTTCTTCGATCTAGACTGTTTCTAAATTCTTGTTATCCCTGCCTCTAACTGCCTCTGCTATGACTCTCTGTACTACTACTATTAGTCTGTCTGTAGCTAAGCTTGCCCAGTTGGCCACTCTTTATTTAAAAGGTTTTAAAACTCAGATTCACCAATAGCTCTAGCCACTGAGTCCAGTCCCTTGGGTTGTCCTCTTCTAGTCTTCTTAATCTTGAGGCTTTTCGACAATTCCCACCAACAAAATGCCCAACCAGATATTTTACTATTTTTGAAAGGATAGGACATACTACTACTAGTCTACTCTACTCTAGTACCCGATTTGTACTAGTGATGTATGTTGTATATGTATGTATTAACTTTTTTTTCAATCTTGCTAGTGAAAAAGAATAAATAGGGGGAGGTGTATATGGCATCTAAAAAATGTGTAATGTTTTTTCTAGGCGTACCGACCACCAGTGCCGGGGCCAGCGGCGAAGGCGACGCGGCCAGTAAGGAGGGAGCAGAAGATGCAGCAGCTGCAGGGGGTGAGCCAGCAGCAGTGGCGGGCGGTGGTAAGTTATATTCCTTACTTATTGACATTACACTCGCTGCAAGGGAGTACACTGTACTGTTGAGAGAGACTAAGTTGTTGTGAACAACGGTTGAAGAAGACACCCTTTATTTAGCAATAGCACTAGCGACAGGAGTTGAGTAACTAATGGCCTCTTCTATCTGACTTCAACTCAGCTGTGAAAGTTTTATGGAGAAGTCTAAGAGTCAGATCAGATGATCTTGTTGGATGGGTTGAACGAAAAGGGAAAGAAAGGTGGAAGCCAAGGAGGAAGGACGGGCGAGATGTAATATTTATGACTGGCAGAGAAGGATACGCGGGATGCATGCATAGGTGGCTGATAGGAATCAGATGGATGGGTGGGTGAAGGATGGGTGGAAGATGAAAGAAAAGATGCCTGCCTGGGTGGGTGAAACTGTATGGGTGGATAGCAAGAATCCTCCGGGGTGTTTCATGGGTCAAACTCAAAGCCAAGGCAAGCAAGGAAGGAAGGACGCATGGGTGGTGGTTTAAAAAAAAAGAATAAATGTTTGTTGTTGGTGAAACAAACTAAGGTTTGTTGAGAGATTGAGAGATTAAGAAGAATGATAGACATGTTTACTTTGAATGGATGGATGCCTGGATGGTATTTATTCATCATAGATAGCATAGGTGGAGACTGTCACTGGATGAAGAGTCTTAGTTTGAAGAGAATGTAAAAGAAACCGCGCCAGAGTAGCAAAGCCAAGGAGAATAGAAGTTGTATTTTCAGAATACACCCTTGACTCACAGTAGTTTGCAAGCACAGCATATATATTGTGTATGTATGTTGTTATCAAGCGCCTCCCTCCGACTCCGAGGCCCACTCCCTACCTATATTAATTTATTTTCGACTGTGTCAGCCTGCCATGGGTGGCCTATCGGCTGCATGTTTATTGTTTACACAATCAATCAAAACAAAGTACCTCATGTCATCCCATATATAAGCAATGATCATTTGGATCAGATATCATCTGCCTTTTTGTAGTAGTCAGGGCAGGGTGAAAGTGAGCAGTTGCCCTTGATGTAACAGAGTATGGCCAGTGCCACCCGTAATAGAAAAATATGATGCTTGTGTAGTCAGCTTCCCCACCTGCAGACAGTAGTAAATAAAACTAACATGAGTCTGCGTCACGAGTATGTTTGTCTTGGGCGCAAGCTGACTGAGCTGGCATGCCGGCTACAACAAGGTTACGTAATTTCGCTAAACAAGAGAGAAGAAGAAGACTGGTGTACTGTGTACTCGAGTCCATAGTGCTAGTATAATGCCTGAAACTCCCAAAAATGATAGAGGCCGAGGAAGTGGGAGGATAGATACATGCCACAAATGTTATGTACTGTGCTTGCTAGTGCTACTGTGCCACTATGTGTAGAATTGATTTGTCTTACTGTTTTGCTAAGAGTATATTGTTACAATAGTCTTTTTTTTCTTCTTGATATAGCTACTCCTTCGAAAGGGAAATCTAAACCGGACAGGAAGGAGTTGGCAGCCATGGCCCGGCACCGGAAGCTGGAGCCCATACAAACCGAATACCGGCGGCTGGTGGTTCTGGCGGAGGAGGAGGCGGCAGAAGCTGAAACCTCCTCCAATGCCCTGGGCCCCAGCCAGGCCCAGGCCCCTCCAGTGGTAAAGCGCCGCGGTCAGACAGCCACCCGCCGCCGCACTACATCCAACACTGCTGCCCCTCCCTGTGGATGCAATTGTAGGGCATTCAAGCGCCACATGCTCCTCCGAATGGCACGCCTAGAGGATCACCTAGAGGAGCGGGTAAAGGTCCTGGTGGACAAGCAACTCAGAGCCCGCCAAATCCGATAAGAAAGACCCTGTTGGATTGCCCCTTTTTTATTCCTTTTTTTGGTGGGTGGGAATTGCAACAGCAACAGGACAGAGCAGGCCCACAGCACCTACTCAACCTCCACTTAGCTTAGATTTTGACTGAGCCAGACAGAGCAAACATGTCACATATACAGCAACATAGCATTTTCCAAAGTAAGTAACTAAATCAATGGTATGCACAGCTGTCAGTCATACCACTACTACTACACTCGTGACTCGACTCCACCACTACACAGACATGTAGGTCTGCTGTGGTTGTTGTTGACTTGTTTGGGGAGCCGCTTCGCCGCCGATTGTGGCCTGTGACCTGTGGGGGACTCCAAGCCCCAGAGAGACCTGCTGTACGCGCCTGGAGGCGCCGACATCACTGCTGTGCGCCCAGGGGGGCATATTTAACGCCTTGCGGCACCCGCTTCGCGGCTGCCGCTTCGCCGCCGATTGTGACCTGTGACCTGTGGGGGACTCCAAGCCCCAGAGAGCCCTGCTGTACGCGCCTGGAGGCGCCGACTTCACTACTGTGCGCCCAGGGGGGCATATTTAACGCCTTGCGGCACCCACTTCGCGGGAGCCGCTTCGCCACCGATTGTGACCTGTGGGGGACTCCAAGCCCCAGAGAGCCCTGCTGTATGCGCCTGGAGGCGCCGACATCACTGCTGTGCGCCCAGGCGGGCATATTTAACGCCTTGGGGCACCCGCTTCACGGGACGCGTGTGGGCGCGCGCCGGGCGAAGCCCGGGCCAAGGGCGGGCCCGTCCTTGCCCTTCAGTGCCAGGAAGAGACAGGGCAGGGCCACCTTTCGAGCGTTTAGGGTCGTGTCTCTAAATAAGATTGGACTTAAAGGTACTGTGATTCACCTACTCGAGTGACCAACTGCATAAAATTGGTTGGAGGCCACGTGTGTTACTAATTATAGGTGACTTTAAACAATTTGCTATTTTGCACATTAATATCTCGCTACCAGTATTTTATAGGTTCCTGTAGCTCGTGTACCAGGTTTTCTTCTTTTAACTTTTTGTATTTTGCACTTGGCGCTTCGCTCGTATTCCTAACAGAATTTTTAATAGTTTTAAATTGTATATGTATAGTTTGTGAAATATGGTTATTTAATCATTTATTTAATATCTGAGGACAATTGGAACTCAGTGGTAGCATTTGCACTTTTGCTTTTCAGATCCTCTTTAGATCTTGACTTTACGTTAGGAGAACATTGCATTTTATATTTTTTGTGGTTAAGCTAGTAAATAGGCTGTGTACTGGTGGATCTCCCTTGGGGATTTTTGAGTTTCAGACCCACAGATGTAGTAGTAGGTAATCAATTGACCTGCACTATGGGGAAAAGGAAGCAAGTGGCGAGTCAGATATTGAAAACACCAAGTAAGCACAGGAAAGTTAATATGACTCTGCTAAATTACCTAACAGGGGCAGTTGGTGACATCGAAAGACAGATAAGCTCTGTGGAAGAAACACTAAATATTGATACGGTGGATCCACCGCCAGTATTACAAAAAATAACAGATACTACCATGCCAAGGGATGTAGTGGCTGTTGTGAAAGATCTTCCGATTGTGCAACGTAAAAATGGCTGTATTCAGGAAATCTCCGATGTTACTCCTTTTGGGGAATTGGATAATGATCATTCACCTCCCCCCAAAAAATCTTGTAAATCGCTAATTTTAAGGAAACTTGATAAAACCGTTGAAGGTACACATATAACCCAACCGACTCCTACTCCTACTTCTAGACTAACCACAACTCACCCAAGAAAGTTACAGGGAAAATTGCAGGGTGTCAAAAATAAAACACAGAGGGATACAGGCAGTTTAGGCGTATTGAGGGGGAGGAAAAGTAGCAATGTATCTCCATGTGAGCCAGTAAACCTGCCCTCGGTCATTAAGGACCTAAAGGAGTTTGTTACAAAATCTATTAGTACTCTTGCGGGCAGATTGGACAAAATAGAAGTAGGTTTGGAGAAAGTCCTAGCAGCCCAGAATAAGGCCGCACAAGAAAGGGTTGTAGAAACTCAGAAGTTACTGGGTACGTCTATATGCCCCGAGAAGGGTGTTTTAAAAACCATTCCCCGGTCAGCAAAGGGTTCACAAGGAGCAATTGAACAGGGTGAGCCATATGAACCTCATCCGACTATAACAGTAAGCACGGAAAATAGGACCCCATTAGGGAGTAGGGAGCACAGACTAAATGAGACGGGAGGGAGTGGCCACAAAAGAGCTGAAAGATGGATAGGAGGGGAAAGCACGAGTACAATAATTAACAATACCCCGGGGTGATGCAAAATGCAATAATACTTAACCTGCCACCGGCTGCTGCACAGTATACCGTTATTTTAGCCAATGTTCCCTCTCTTCCTGTGCCAGAAACGGAAACTTGGCATGCCCTAAGAAATAAAACAATACACTGGTTGGGTAATCGGATAGGTCTGACCAGAGCACTTTTGGGGGATTTAAGATGGTGAGGAGAATTAATTGGATAGGAAAAAACAGAAAACTTTTTGAAGGCGACTGCATTGTCCTCTCGTTAGGATCACCTGCGTTGGTAAGGGAAATTTTATTGAGAATACAAAATTCGATCGCTATCAATACTAGTATTCAAGTATATCCATTGGACTTTTTTATCAGCCATCGTGCCCAAATAAACCTGAAAATCATGGGCTCTATAGACAGGCCTCGGATGGTCCACTTTACAATTTAGCAGTGTCAAACAGATTTGGGCCGCTAACCACTTTGGATGAAAATGATTGACTATCAATCTGCCAGAACTCATCAGGAATTCAAACCAGAACCGATCACGGTGCTGAAATCCCACGTGTATCTATCCTGTGTGGCACAACTCATGACGAGCCAGAAGATGAGGGGGAAAATAACCCTAACAGTGAGGATTCTATTAAGGCAGATTATACTGAAATAACTGACCAAGCAACGGGACTATGTAGAATCCTGTTCTGGAATATAGCGGGCCTAAGGAATAAAGTGAATGATCCGGTCTGGTTGAATTTTATTAGCAATTTTGATATATTGTGCTTACAAGAGACATGGGTTATCGATGAAATACACATCAATGGATTTAAGACATTCCATACACCAGCTATTGAATCAGCGAGTGGCAGATCTAAGGGGGAATATGTGTATATGTCTCAAACTTGTTAGGGGCACACAACATCGAGATGGTTAGATCTGAAATTTATTATCAAATTGTTTTAATACATACGGTAGCAAATTGTACATTGGCTCTGATCAATTTTTATAATAACGTGGAAAAGGGGCAATTGGGGGTCATATTAGGGAAGCTCAGCGATGACATTAGTAATTTAAAACTAAAAGCGAGACTGAAATTATCCCTATTTGGGGAGGGGATTTTAACGTTGATCTGTGCCCATTGGCTGAAATAGGGAAATGTGGACTAACTTTGGAAGACGATGACCCTCCGTTTCATTTTTTCCACTCAGATAAAGGTGAACTGTTTAATGAGACTATGTATAAACATGATTTTGGTTTTTCAAACTGCTTATGTTCTCCAAGAGTGGAGTTTGGTCATACATTTATAGGTAGAGGAGCTGAATCAACTATAGACTTTATTATTATACCAAATCGACATGCATGTTATGTAAAAGGGTATAATATTCACCAAAACGTGATGAGTGACCATTTAGCTATAAGTGTGAAAATAGCAATCCCAAACTGTTTAGCAAGGAAAACTTGTAATACATTAGCATGGGTGCAAAATATAGAGTTGGGAAGAATAAACGGCTATGCGATTCGCTGGGCGAGCCGGGACCCTATAAAATTAAGTAAAGAAATAATCACTAAGGCATTAGACCCAATTTTAATATGTTTAAGTGATAATCCATCGCATGAAAATGTTTTAAAGGCTTTTTCTTCTATTACTGAAATCGTAAAAATACGTTGCAAGCGGAAAATAAAGGTACACGTAACTCCAGACAGGGTTGGTTTGATAATAATTGTACAAAAAGTTATTCTAACCTAAAGAGCGCCCTACATAGACCAACTAGAGATAAAGAGGAGATTAGGTCCTGTAGAAAGCTTTATAACGAAGCTAGGAAGCACAGGATAACCGAGTTAAAAGAAAAGGCCTGGAAGAATCTCAGTGAAGCCTCACTAAGCAGGGACAGCTCTAAATTCTGGCTAGCTGTGAATGCCCCTTTCCTCAATCATAGATTAGACGTACCATCAATTGAAGTGGCGATAGCGGAAAAAACGTGGGTGGACTTTTTTTCAAGTGTGTACTCGGGGGCCATTGAGGAAGTAGTCCATAGCCAAGATACTGAGTGGATTTACCAGAATTTTACGCCAATTGATTTTGATATTTCATTGCATGACGTAATCATGGCCATAAATACAAGTAAGAGTGGCAAGGCCGCTGGCCCGGATGGGTTACCAATTGAACTCTTTAAGTCGAACTTGGAGATGTGGGGCCACATTCTTACTCAGGTTTTAAAAGCATGTTGTGAAAATGGATTCATAAGCACATGGTCAGAATCAATTATAGTTCCTATTTTTAAGAAGGGGGAGCGGGAAAATCCTGCCTGCTACCGCCCAATATCTTTGTTAGATTTGCTTATGAAAGTAGCGGGCAGGATTGTTTTAGATCGGTTGCAGGTGTGGGCGGAAGATGAAAGTATTTTAAGTGACGTACAATATGGTTTCAGATCTGCTTTAGGAGTCAACGAGCAAATTCTTAACCTTAGTATTTTAATTGGAAAATATACGCAGGCAAAGACAGGAAAATTTTACTTGGCATTTGTTGATCTCACAGCCGCATTTGACCGCGTAATTCATAATAAGCTGTGGGGCGTTCTTAGTGATCTAAAGGTTGATCCTGTTTTAATTCAGTTTTTAAGGCAGCTATATTGTGGTGCCACTGCAAAAGTCCATTATGGACTTAAGGGAGAGTGTACTGTGCCATTTAAAGTGGAGAGGGGTGTAAGGCAGGGGTGTGTTTTGGCACCACTCCTGTTTACACTATACACAAATGCCTTGGAGCAGGAGTTGGTGTCACATGTTAGGGATTCACCATTTGTTAATAACCGCCCTATATGCTCTCTCCTCTATGCCGATGATGCAGTACTTATGGCTCGTACCCAGATCGGTTTACAGAGGGCTCTCACCTTTTATGCTAGCTTTATGGATAATCTTGGATTAAAAATGAATGTTAAGAAAAGTTTTATTATGTCATGTGGGAGAGGGAAAAATAAGAATAGATGTTACTATGCGGGGGGAGTAGGGTGGAAACTGTTAACTCTTTTTGTTATCTGGGGGTCCTTTTTAATCGGACTGGCTCCTGGGCAACAGCAATTAAGGCTAGGAGCCTCCTGTTTATGAAATCCACCGCAGCCTTAATAAATTTTACAAAAAAATTGGGGAGAAGGCCACCAGAAATTCTTCTAAAAATGTATCAAGCCAAATGTGTGAGTATAGCTGTTTTTGGGGCAGGCATTTGGGGCTTTCAAGATTGTACATCGATTCAATATATAGAAAACGCTTTTTTTAAATTTATTTTAGCGGTGCCAGTTAGTGCCCCTGTTTTTAACTGTCATAGTGAATTAGGTGTACCATATATTTCCGATCTAATTAAGGTACAACCGGTGCTGCTTTGGCACAGAATATGGATCTCTGTTAGCACTGGCTTAAACAGGGAAATAATAACTGATGCAATGAGACTAGATAATGCTTCTAAGATCCCATGGCTAAAATATATAAAAAAAATTATGCAGGATATTGGACACCCAGAGTTTTACTTTTTACCTGAAAAAATGAATTCTATTACCAGGAAGGATTTAAAAAAAATCTGTATGACCCACCTGGAAGAAAACCGGTTAACCTTGGAAATGAGTAAACCTACGGTGGTTCAGCATCAAATAATAATTGTAACTTATGCTATTCAACCGTATCTGACATGTATTTTGGGGGTTACGATAGATATCTACTAACAAGATTCCGATTTGGAACCTTCCATCGTCTACTTAGTTTTCCTGATTTAAACAACTGGTCGAGGGAACTCTGTCGATGCCCTTGTGACAATATTTCCCCACAAACAACAATACATGTAATTTTATTCTGTACATTTTATATTAATGAAAGGCGAAGATGGGTAACACCTTTACTAAAACAAGGAGGATGGAGACAATGTCGCCCTGCTTTTTATATTTACAGATGTTAGGAAATATTTACTGTATTGGTTCCATGGTGTGTTTCCTAAAAAGTGTGCTTAGAACTAGGAAATCTCTTTGTATTTAATTGTTAGATATCAATCATATTAGAATGACTGTGTTGGGAGCTGGGATACACTATGCACAGTAATACAAGTTTTGTTTTGATGTTTTTGGAACCATCTATTGTTTAAATGAATTTGTAAGAACTTTTTAGGAACTGGTTTGCATTTTATGTATTTTAACAAACTCCATATACCAGATATTAGATGAAATGTTTTTATGCCTGCTTTTATGATTTTAATGTTTAAAATCGAATTAAGCTTGATTTGAATTGAATTGAATTGACTTGTTTACCTTTTATGCCACTCATGAAACGCCCTGACTTATTCCATCAATCATCTCCGATCCTACTGACTGACTGCGAAGATATTATGTCACTGTGGTCATCATCATGGTGTTGTCCAACTCAGTCTGCAGTGTACCGAGTGAGTCTGGATTCCATATTCAAAAATGCAATGGATCGGCCTGCAGTAGAAGTACAATTTTGTTATTAAACAACAAGAAGGGAAACATTGACTTGAGTCACTTTTAGTGTGTAGATTAAATAATAGTACACAATGAATTCACTTCATACACAATAAACAACAACACAAACACCAATCACTCAGAGTCAGCGTTCAAAGCATGCCATCATTACCTGTTCCTTCTCATCTTATGTTAAGGGGCAGTCTCTCTAAGCTCGGAAAGGAGGATAGCTATAGTAGTCATCATGTGCCAGTTCTTTTGGAGGGACTCAACGAGGCAACATTTTCTTGTACTATTCTCCATCCAATCATCATCTGGCTTGAGGGAAATGGATTTAGGGCGAGTCAGGAGGATGGAGGAGCAGGACTCGGAGGAGTGGACTTAAGTTAAATGCACACAGCTGCAACTCCAATATGGCAATAAAAAGACTAGAAGACGGTGGTGATGGATTTGTTGTGATTCAAAGTTTTGAACCAGAAAGACAGAGACACACACAAATAAAAGTAAATAAGGAAGAAAGAAAGTAATAAGTTCAAAGCCTAGTTGTCAGGGAAGTATAGCTCGTCCTCAAACTCTGGTGGTTCAACCAGAAATAGGTAATCATCTAACACACTACTTACGTCACCTAAGTCGCTGTCCTCATCTTCCTGCGTTGATTCACGTATTTTATAATTCGGTGGTATAAAGTGCTGATTCATTTTGATCATGGTTAACCTCCGCACGTTTTTGGGCGAGAGACTGGTCCTTTTCACTGTTACAATGGCACCAGCAGCACTGAAAACACGCTCAGAAGAGACACTTGCGATAGGGCATGCCAGATAGTTTATCGCCAGCCTGCTGAGCACTGGCCATTGGCCCCTTTTCCCATACCAATACAGCAATGGGCTTTGATCAATGTAGACCTCTGTTGGGTCATCCAGATAGGCCTGGACCATCCGCTCAATGTTCACGGGTGCTCCACTTTGCTGGGCCTCTTTTGTCTTTGCATCAGCACTGGACCTAGCAAGCCCTTGCTGTAAATACCAATCCTGTGCCGATTTTACTGGGGCTGATGATCCGGTTCTTGCTGTTGTCGATAGTGTTGGTGACCGCTCTGAGCCAAAGGCACTGCCCTCAGGCTCTGAAGTTGAACTTGACGCCGGATGCCCTGCTGCAGTACTTGTTGTGGGTTTGAGTAGCGGGCCTTTAATTACCAGCCGTTCATTTTCCAAGTCACTGGCTGCCTCAGCTATCCAAGTTTTGTACTGGGCAACATCCACTTCTGAAAAAGGAATTAATGTCTTAATGTTCAGTGCCGATTTGTACCGTGGATCCAGAATTGTGGCACAAATGTAATGTTTTTCTGAAACAATGCGAGTTTGCACCCTTGTATTTTCAGCTAAGCGACGGGATAAGCTCTCCACCAACTCATATGCTTAATTTTTTTCCTCCACACCTGTGTACGTTTCAGACACCTCCTTCAGCTGTTGCTCTAGCATGTGCAACAATGGGATAGCTTGGCCCATAGTACAGTCCTCCTTGCTGACTTCACGTGTGAAGAGCTCGAAAGGAAGTAGCATCTCTGTCAGGCATTTAACTAGGCCCCATTGGTCCATCTATAGGGTCACGCCTTTCACAGTCACATCCCTTATTCTTTGCATGACATAGTCATTGATTGGACTGTACTGATCAAACAGACGATCAAACATGTAATAAGTTGAGTTCCAACGTGTTGGCACCTCCTGGATGAGTGCTTTGACTGGCATTCTATGCTCACGTTGAATGATCCTCAGCTGCTTCCAGGCTTTAAAAGAATGGCTGAAATGTGTGCATATTCTTCTGCAGGTGGTCAGTAAGTTGCTGACTCTGGCTTCTTTTTTCAGAAAGTCTTGAACAATAATGTTAATGCAGTGCGCCAAACACAGGACCCTGAAATAGCCACCATCCTGCATGGCCCTAACTATATTACTGCCATTATCCCTGGCAACAAAACCAATGATAAGCCCTCTTGGGCGCAGCCATTCAAAGACCTTGCTGTTAAACTCTTCCAAAATTTTTGCAGCAGTATGAGATTTCTCCATGGCGCACATGGCTACAGTTGCATGTTTACGAGTAGCATTAAAAATCTCAGCAGTGTCAACAACACCTGCTTCAGATATCTTTTCTCTAACCCCCACAAAAGAAATCCAGTGTGCAGTGATGCACATGTAATCAGTGGCTTGGCAACTGGTCCACATGTCTGTTGTCGGGTGGATATTGTTAACAGCACTCTGCTGCAAAGCTTGTCCAAGCAATTCCAGCACATCGTAATGTAGTGCTGGAACAGCAACTCTGGGGAAATAGGACCGGCTGGGAACCTTCCATTTTGGGCAGATGGCCGTCACAAATTCAAGGAAACCCACCCCTTCCACAAAAGAAAAAGGGAGAAGGTCCAGCGCTAACATTTTAGCCAGCTTCGCATTGTACAAACGTGCCATTGGGTGGTTGCGTTCGTACTGCCCCTCCGACCTAAGCATGCTGACAATGGTAGGCTGGATTGTTTTCCTTTCTGGTGCAGCTGACTTCTTGAACCCAGTTAGGCTCAACGACGCACTTTTTTTCATTGCGGTACTCTGTTGCCTTGGTGTCTCACTCTCAGCCTGACTCTTACTACGGTGCCACTGAGATGTTGCTGAGGATGTGGGAGGTACCACTACACTGCTGGGGACAGGGCTACTTTGTGTACCAGAGAAAATGTCTCCCTCTTGTTCACCTTCCACCGCGATCATATCTTCTTCTACTTCTTCATCCCCACCAACAGCAATGGGTGCAGTTTTACTTTTTTGTGCGCTAAGTAGGTGCGCCTCCCACTGAACATGTGGTGTTTTTTCAGATGGGTTGTTTGGCCTCCGGTACCATAGTTTGTACCAAGCTTACCCCGACTAACACTGTGTCGACAAATTGAGCATATAGCAACGTTCTCCTCCTTACTGCTAACCGAAATGAAGTCCCAAACTGGGGAGGTGAACTTTCTTGCGCTGCTGGAGGTACCACTTGCAATGCCGGATGAACTGGAGGGTATGCCTGGAATTTGACTCTGTGCAGTACCACTACCTACTGAGGTGGTGGTTGTGCTGGATGTAGGTCCCTGCTGGGCCTTTGCAAATGCAAATATGGAAGCTGGAGGTTGTGTTGGTGTTACCTGTGTTGGTGGTATCCGTGCCATATCCCTCACAGCAATTTGGGATGGGGTAATAATAATGTCGGTCTCCATCTCCACTGGGGCGGGAGTGATCTTCATGATGACTGGCTCGTCATCATCCTCCTCTTCTACATCTTCCTCCATAACTCTAAGGCTTTCTGGAACCTTCCTTTTCCTTAGCCTTGTCGCGTGGCGTGCCTCACTCTCAGACTGAGCTGGTGGGTTCCAAGTGGTATCTAGATCATCAGAAGGGGGGCTTGAAGAAGAAGTTGATGGACTAACCCTCCTTTTCCTTGCTGGGGATCTGGAAGACAATGGATCTTCTGAAAGAGTGACTTGCTCTTCTTCCTCTGCAGGAAGCTCGATTTCCTGAACTGCCCCTACTTCGGGAGGAACAACTACTATTGTGGGCTGTTGTTGCGGCTGTTGTTCCGGCTGTTGTTGCACACTTATCTGCTGAGTTTCCGCCTGCGTTGATTGGGTACTACTTTGCGATAATGATATTTCAACATCACTGCTCGTTGGCGTTTGCGCAAGTAGACTGGCTACCTCTGCGCCACTCATGGGCTTGGGCCTAGGTTGGTGGGGTGGGCCCGCTGATGCGGAGGTGCTGCTCCCAGCTTGGTCCCCGGACACCGCTGATGCAGGCGTAATTTTTTGTTTCCCAAAAAACATCTGGGGCGGCACACCAGTCTTGGTAAGTGGCAGTGCCACTTCCTTCTTCTGTTCCTTCTTCTCACTGGCAACTTTCTTGGTACTGGAGGACCTGGTACCTTTCTTTGGGGCCATCTTCTTCCGATGTCAGCAGGACCACGTGCACAAGTTGCAGAGATGTCTGTGGTCTCACGTCACGTGACGTTGTGCGCAGCAGGAATTCTGTCTGGCAGTACAACGGGTGATGATGACACCTCCTCCTCAGTCTTTTTGTGCACCTAAAAGCAAAGAAGCCAGAAGAACATCAGTGAAATGTTGCATTTGTTGTTGTGGTTCAATTACTACTAGTACAAACAAACAAATATAATATATAACTTAGTGTGTGGTGGTCACACTTCTTAGTGTTATATTATTACATTTTATTAACTCAGTTTAAGTTACAAAAAAAAACATAACAGTGTAGCCATTTGTGAGACTTTGACAACAAGGGCTTTCATGGTATACTGTGTACACTCAGGAAGGATAGGAAAGAAGAAGAACAAAAACAAAAATACAAATGTACTAAACTACCACCACAAAATGGCCACCAGGCACATGGTCACTCACAGTCACAACAAGCAGGAGGCCTGGAAAACAATGAACTGAAACAGGCCTATAATGGCCAGGCAAAGGAGACATGCTAAACAACACAGCTTTAATGCAATAAAATGCAAAAACGAAAATCCACAGGGCTAAACAAGGTTTGCAAGTTACACAACAACCACACCACACACACACATCCAACAAAGGCATTTATTTAACACACACCAAAAAAGTGAAATACCCCAACAAAAAAAAATATTTTGCAATTCAATCCAATGCCATCCATGCCCTAAATGATGTTTAAATTCAACAGACACCACAGAAACAGTTGTTTCATGCACCCATGAGTAGCTCTGGGCCTACTGGCTGAAAGGCCTATTGGCTGACTAGGCCACAAGCTTGCAGGCCTATGTCAAAAGCATACTGCCTGGCTTCAAAATGGCAGCCAGCCACATGGCCAGGCCCACAACAACAAGAAAGGGAAGACAGACAATGCAGGCCTATGGCAAAAGCACACTGCCTGGCTTCAAAATGGCCACCAGCCACATGGCCAGGCCCACAACAACAAGAAAGGGAAGACAGACAATGCAGGCCTATGGCAAAAGCACACTGCCTGGCTTCAAAATGGCTGCCAGCCACATGGCCAGGCCCACAACAACAAGAAGCGTAGGCCAAAAGGAACAAAGGAAACACATGCAGGCCTATATGGCAAAAACAGCACACTTCTAAACTACCACCACAAAATGGCCACCAGCCACATGGTCACTCACAGTCACAACAAGCAGGAGGCCTAGAAAACAATGAACTGAAACAGGCCTATAATGGCCAGGCAAAGGAGGCATGCTAAACAACACAGCTTTAATGCAATAAAATGCAAAAACGAAAATCCACAGGGCTAAACAAGGTGTGCAAGTTACACAACAACCACACCACACACACACACAACAAAGGCATTTATTTAACACACACCAAAAAAGGGAAATACCCCCAAAAATACACATTTTGCAATTCAATGCCATCCATGCCCTAAATGATGTTTAAATTCAACAGACACCACAGAAACAGTTGTTTCATGCACCCATGAGTAGCTCTGGGCCTACTGGCTACCCACAATAAAAAAAAATTAAAATGATGAAAAGTACAAAAAATGTAGTTGCAGCAACTGCAATGCCCCAATCAAACAAACAACACCAACTTACTTGTAAAATCTCAAATCCAAAAGTCCTCAAATCCAAAAGTCCTCAAATCCAATGATATATGATGCAGCAGACACAAAGAGTGATCCTTCCAGCTCCAAATCCAAATGAAAAGTGAACAGGACATGGACAAAGCACTGGGAGGAGCCTACTGGACAGGAACAGGAAGTTGGAGACTCTGGGGCACTTCCTTCCTCTCCAAAAAAAAAGTAAAAAAAGAAAAAGGACTCCTTCCACAAAAAAAGTACAGCCAAATGTCAATCTGAGGAGTTTTTTTCATCCAAATCATCATTTTCGAGAAGGTTTTATGCTGCTCGAGAGATATTCTTCTCCAGATTGCAAATTTTGCGTGTTCGGCATCGCGAGCTTCACCAAACTTCCGCCGGATGTCCGATGGCGCGTCCAAATCACATGTTCGCGATCGCACACTCTCGCGGGATCGCGTGGCCGGCTACCAAAATCTTGTGGTGCACGCGAACGGATAGGAAAACTCATCGGCGAACGCAGGGATCCCAGTAAGTCGCACCGCGCACGCGAAAACGCATTTTGAAAGCGCAAACTAGGAAAAAACTCCGCTACGCCGCGGATCGCGGAGTTTTTGGCAACTCCGCGTTCTACGCAGAATGCGGAGTTGCCAAAAATCTGCAAACTCCGCGAGCGGAGCGTATTTTACCGCCCAGGGTTAACCGTCTCCCACCAGTTTCCTAGGGCAAGGAGAAGCTATGCCTAACTCCTCAGCATGAAGCAACCAGCCCCCGGATCTCCCGCTTGTCCTCCTCCCTCACTGGACCAGTCCTATGTTCAAACTCCTTCCAGAGTCCGAGTCATCCAGCTGCGACTCTCGGTCCATCTCATGGCGGGTGTCCCAGGCCCCCAGTATCTCAGCCCACGGTTCTGCCAGGGGTCTACGCCTCTTCGTGACCTTGTCTTCACAGATCAAGGCCCTCTCTTCCGCCCTAGCCCAGCTGTCCACATCCTTCTCCCAATCAACTATCAGTGGGCCCTGCGCTGTCTTCCATTTCAGAGCTATTCTCCTTTTGGCCAGCAAGAAGGCCAAGTCCACAAATCTGTGTCCCATCTTTTTGGGTTTGGGCCTCGGAAATAGTCCCAACAAGCAAACCTCAGGACTACATGCCAAACTGCGGGCCAGGACCCTATTTATCAACTCAACAACTGTGGCCCAAAATTTTTGCAATTCCGGGCAGGACCATACCATGTGATCAAAGTCTGCATCCAACTTTTGACATCTGGCACAGGACAAGTCGTTCCTCTTATATATTACATTTAATTGATGCGGCGTAAGGTACGTTCTATGCAAAACATTGAATTGTGTAAGCTTAAATGCTGTATTTCTAGACACCTTTTTTGAACCCCTCAGAATCTTTTCCCATTCTTTCTCCAACAGTTGCCTGCCCAGAGAGGCCTCCCATTTCCCCTTTCTACGGGGCAAGGTTGTCCGATTTATCTCTATGATTGCTAAGTAAAGCCACTTCACCAAATGGCCTGCCGACCCCAACGTCACCAGTGCCTGAAGGGCCCCATGAGTGGCAGGTTCTCTCGTATCCTTCCCCCATAATTCAGCCATCGCCCCCCCTTATTTTATGGTAATTTAGAAACTGGCCCGGAAGTAGGTCATGGTATTCCAGGAAATCCGCAAGTGTGAGCAGCTCGCCATCCCGGTAACAGTCTCCCACAGTCAACACCCCTGCGTCTTCCCAGCCTAGTAACTGGGTCGAAGTGAGGGGAGGGCCCATTCCCTTCTGTGGTATGCCCGCCAGGGGCAAGTCTGGCGAATAGGGCAGCTTATCTGCTGCTCTCTTAGTGCACCTATCCCAGCACGCAATTGCCACCCTGAGAAGTACACCCATTGGTTTAGTCCTTCGGCTAGGGAGGAGTATGCCTGCAAGTAGGGCTCCCCGGGATGTCTGAACCGGTAGCATCAGCGTCTCCAGCCCTCTTCCATCAAGCCATCTAGCCAGCACCTGGAGCTGTGCCGCTAAATAATAGGCCTCGAAATCTGGGGCTCCCTGTCCCCCACTCCCCCAGGGCAGTCGTAATGTCTGCAACGAGACCCTATTGCGTCGACCATCCCAAATTAAATCACGCAACAGCGAGTCCAGGGTCCTAAACCAACTTCTCGGAACCACCACAGGGAGGTTAACAAAAAAATACAAAAGTCTCGGCAGGACCACCATCTTAGAGAGTGTCACTCTCGCCATCACGGGCAGTTTGAGGGAACGCCAAAATGCTATACTCGCCCTCAGAGATCGCAGGGCTCCCCCCAGGTTCCCCTCCATTAGATCCACCTGCCGATGATATACTTGAATTCCAAAGTATTTAAAGGAGCCCGGGGTCCATTCCAATTCGACTGTGATGTCCAACGATCTATCACGGCCGGGCGTCAAAGGAAATATGCATGTCTTTCTGGTCTTTACATGCAGTCCCGGTAGACTAGCGAACTCCTGCAGTATCTGCATCACTATCGGGATCCCACGGGGGCAAATACGTAGATAGATCAAGATGTCATCAGCATAAAGCGACACCATGTGCACCGTTCCGTCCAGCAGCACTCCAAGGTTTGCGCCCTGCTGCCGAAGACAGTCCGCCAGCGGCTCCATCGCCAAAGCAAAAAGCAGCGGCGACAGAGGGCACCCCTGCCTGGTTCCCCTATAAATAGGGTACTGGGAAGATACCATACCTCCTGTTCACACTCTGGCCCTAGGGCCCACGTATAACAGACGAACCCACTTTAGCCAGTCATCACCTAGCCCCATCCGCTCCATGACCGCTAACAAAAAGTCCCACCGCATGGAGTCGAACGCTTTCTCCAAATCTACAGCCATCACTACTGCGTCCGGAAACATCCCCAACTCTGGATGGTACATTACGTGATATAATCTCCGCAAGTGATTAGATGTGGAGCGGGTAGGAATGAATCCGTTTTGGTCCATGTGGACCAAACTCTGCATGTGTGGTAAAAGCCAGACCGCAAGCACCTTGCTGAGGATTTTAAAATCAAGGTTCAGCATGGAGAGCTGTCGAAAGTCTTTCATACTTGCCACTTCCTTTTTGGTCTTCGGCAGAGGGATCACCAGTGCTTCTCTGGCCGATGGAGGAAGATGACCGTCTCCAAACGCCACTGCATACAGCTGCACCAACCTCGGGCTAAACTATCTACAAATGTGTTATAAAACTCAGCCGTGATGCCATCCGGCCCAGGAGTTTTCCCCCGTGCCATATTTTTAATAGCGAACCTAATCTCCTGTAGGGCTACCGGTGCCTTCATTGCCTCTCTAGTGGCCTGCTCCAGACCTCTCAAGTCCAAACCCTCCAAATACTCCATCAAAGTCTCCTTCTGTAGATCCGCTGGTTCCCCATATAGTCCTCCATAATAGTGCCTAAACACAGCATTAATGCCCTTTGGGGAGCAGATCACCTGACCAGCAGGATCGAGGACACTCGTGATCGGAGACCCTCTACCCTCTGGCTTGATCAGCCAAGCCAGCAACCTCCCAGGTTTGCCACCCTCCCTATGATGCCGTTCACTGTAGGCTCGGGAATCCAACGTGCGCCCGTTATCCCACGTGGCGTTATAAACTGCCCTCACATCTGCCAGCTGTCTTCGAGTGTCAGCCCCCTCTCCGGACCTCCTATCCACTGCCAAAATCTGGGCCTCATGCTTTTCGAGTTCCCGGTTGATCGATTTCCTAACGCCTACCGTCTGACCCATGCAAAGACAACAGTTGATGGACAGAATGCAGAACAATGTCATACATTCACCCCAGTACAGAGATCTGGGCCTAAATCCATCGTTTTTGCTCACCATGCCATTCCAGTTTGAACCCAGCCATATGCAAATCAGTCTTGACCCTGTGCCTCATGGGAACAGTCCAGCCCGAACTGCCAAGCCAGGTCCTCCCTGGACTGGAAACAAGCATCCTAGGACCGGTTTCGGGGTTTCACCCCTCTTCAGCCAGGATAGCTTGATTCCAGTGGCATAGAAAGCACGGGACCCACGTCTGGGCATACCCGTCCCACTCGGGGTGACAAATGCAAAAACAACAGTTGATGGACAGAATGCAGAACAATGTCATACATTCACCCCAGTACAGAGATCTGGGCCTAAATCCATCGTTTTTTGCTCACCATGCCATTCCAGTTTGAACCCAGCCATATGCAAATCAGTCTTGACCCTGTGCCTCATGGGAACAGTCCAGCCCGAACTGCCAAGCCAGGTCCTCCCTGGACTGGAAACAAGCATCCTAGGACCGGTTTCGGGGTTTCACCCCTCTTCAGCCAGGATATCTTGATTCCAGTGGCATGGAGAGCACGGGACCCACGTCTGGGCATACCCGTCCCACTCGGGGTGACAAATGCAAAAACAACAGTTGATGGACAGAATGCAGAACAATGTCATTCATTCACCCCAGTACAGAGATCTGGGCCTAAATCCATCGTTTTTTTGCTCACCATGCCATTCCAGTTTGAACCCAGCCATATGCAAATCAGTCTTGACCCTGTGCCTCATGGGAACAGTCCAGCCCGAACTGCCAAGCCAGGTCCTCCCTGGACTGGAAACAAGCATCCTAGGACCGGCTTCGGGGTTTCACCCCTCTTCAGCCAGGATAGCTTGATTCCAGTGGCATGGAGAGCACGGGACCCACGTCTGGGCATACCCGTCCCACTCGGGGTGACAAATGCAAAAACAACAGTTGATGGACAGAATGCAGAACAATGTCATACATTCACCCCAGTACAGAGATCTGGGCCTAAATCCATCGTTTTTTGCTCACCATGCCATTCCAGTTTGAACCCAGCCATATGCAAATCAGTCTTGACCCTGTGCCTCATGGGACCAGTCCAGCCCGAACTGCCAAGCCAGGTCCTCCCTGGACTGGAAACAAGCATCCTAGGACCGGTTTTGGGGTTTCACCCTCTTCAGCCAGGATAGCTTGATTCCAGTGGCATGGAGAGCACGGGACCCACGTCTGGGCATACCCGTCCCACTCGGGGTGACAAATGCAAAAACAACAGTTGATGGACAGAATGCAGAACAATGTCATACATTCACCCCAGTACAGAGATCTGGGCCTAAATCCATCGTTTTTGCTCACCATGCCATTCCAGTTTGAACCCAGCCATATGCAAATCAGTCTTGACCCTGTGCCTCATGGGAACAGTCCAGCCCGAACTGCCAAGCCAGGTCCTCCCTGGACTGGAAACAAGCATCCTAGGACCGGTTTCGGGGTTTCACCCCTCTTCAGCCAGGATAGCTTGATTCCAGTGGCATGGAGAGCACGGGACCCACGTCTGGGCATACCCGTCCCACTCGGGGTGACAAATGCAAAAACAACAGTTGATGGACAGAATGCAGAACAATGTCATACATTCACCCCAGTACAGAGATCTGGGCCTAAATCCATCGTTTTTTGCTCACCATGCCATTCCAGTTTGAACCCAGCCATATGCAAATCAGTCTTGACCCTGTGCCTCATGGGAACAGTCCAGCCCGAACTGCCACGCCAGGTCCTCCCTGGACTGGAAACAAGCATCCTAGGACCGGTTTCGGGTTTCACCCCTCTTCAGCCAGGATAGCTTGATTCCAGTGGCATGGAGAGCACGGGACCCACGTCTGGGCATACCCGTCCCACTCGGGGTGACAAATGCAAAAACAACAGTTGATGGACAGAATGCAGAACAATGTCATACATTCACCCCAGTACAGAGATCTGGGCCTAAATCCATCGTTTTTTGCTCACCATGCCATTCCAGTTTGAACCCAGCCATATGCAAATCAGTCTTGACCCTGTGCCTCATGGGAACAGTCCAGCCCGAACTGCCAAGCCAGGTCCTCCCTGGACTGGAGACAAGCATCCTAGGACCGGTTTCGGGGTTTAACCCCTCTTCAGCCAGGATAGCTTGATTCCAGTGGCATGGAGAGCACGGGACCCACGTCTGGGCATACCCGTCCCACTCGGGGTGACAAATGCAAAAACAACAGTTGATGGACAGAATGCAGAACAATGTCATACATTCACCCCAGTACAGAGATCTGGGCCTAAATCCATCATTTTTTTGCTCACCATGCCATTCCAGTTTGAACCCAGCCATATGCAAATCAGTCTTGAACCTGTGCCTCATGGGAACAGTCCAGCCCGAACTGCCAAGCCAGGTCCTCCCTGGACTGGAAACAAGCATCCTAGGACCGGTTTCGGGGTTTCACCCCTCTTCAGCCAGGATAGCTTGATTCCAGTGGCATGGAGAGCACGGGACCCACGTCTGGGCGTACCCGTCCCACTCGGGGTGACAAATGCAAAAACAACAGTTGATGGATAGAATGCAGAACAATGTCATACATTCACCCCAGTACAGAGATCTGGGCCTAAATCCATCGTTTTTTGCTCACCATGCCATTCCAGTTTGAACCCAGCCATATGCAAATCAGTCTTGACCCTGTGCCTCATGGGAACAGTCCAGCCCGAACTGCCAAGCCAGGTCCTCCCTGGACTGGAAACAAGCATCCTAGGACCGGTTTCGGGGTTTCACCCCTCTTCAGCCAGGATAGATTGATTCCAGTGGCATGGAGAGCACAGGACCCACGTCTGGGCATACCCGTCCCACTCGGGGTGACAAATGCAAAAACAACAGTTGATGGACAGAATGCAGAACAATGTCATACATTCACCCCAGTACAGAGATCTGGGCCTAAATCCATCGTTTTTTGCTCACCATGCCATTCCAGTTTGAACCCAGCCATATGCAAATCAGTCTTGACCCTGTGCCTCATGGGAACAGTCCAGCCCGAACTGCCAAGCCAGGTCCTCCCTGGACTGGAAACAAGCATCCTAGGACCGGTTTCGGGGTTTCACCCCTCTTCAGCCAGGATAGCTTGATTCCAGTGGCATGGAGAGCACGGGACCCACGTCTGGGCATACCCGTCCCACTCGCGGTGACCAATGCAAAAACAACAGTTGATGGACAGAATGCAGAACAATGTCATACATTCACCCCAGTACAGAGATCTGGGCCTAAATCCATCGTTTTTTGCTCACCATGCCATTCCAGTTTGAACCCAGCCATATGCAAATCAGTCTTGACCCTGTGCCTCATGGGAACAGTCCAACCCGAACTGCCAAGCCAGGTCCTCCCTGGACTGGAAACAAGCATCCTAGGACCGGTTTCGGGTTTCACCCCTCTTCAGCCAGGATAGCTTGATTCCAGTGGCATGGAGAGCACGGGACCCACTTCTGGGCATACCCGTCCCACTCGGGGTGACAAATGCAAAAACAACAGTTGATGGACAGAATGCAGAACAATGTCATACATTCACCCCAGTACAGAGATCTGGGCCTAAATCCATCGTTTTTTGCTCACCATGCCATTCCAGTTTGAACCCAGCCATATGCAAATCAGTCTTGACCCTGTGCCTCATGGGAACAGTCCAGCCCGAACTGCCAAGCCAGGTCCTCCCTGGACTGGAAACAAGCATCCTAGGACCGGTTTCGGGGTTTCACCCCTCTTCAGCCAGGATAGCTTGATTCCAGTGGCATGGAGAGCACGGGACCCACGTCTGGGCATACCCGTCCCACTCGGGGTGACAAATGCAAAAACAACAGTTGATGGACAGAATGCAGAACAATGTCATACATTCACCCCAGTACAGAGATCTGGGCCTAAATCCATCGTTTTTTGCTCACCATGCCATTCCAGTTTGAACCCAGCCATATGCAAATCAGTCTTGACCCTGTGCCTCATGGGAACAGTCCAGCCCGAACTGCCAAGCCAGGTCCTCCCTGGACTGGAAACAAGCATCCTAGGACCGGTTTCGGGGTTTCACCCCTCTTCAGCCAGGATAGCTTGATTCCAGTGGCATGGAGAGCACGGGACCCACGTCTGGGCATACCCGTCCCACTCGGGGTGACAAATGCAAAAACAACAGTTGATGGACAGAATGCAGAACAATGTCATTCATTCACCCCAGTACAGAGATCTGGGCCTAAATCCATCGTTTTTTGCTCACCATGCCATTCCAGTTTGAACCCAGCCATATGCAAATCAGTCTTGACCCTGTGCCTCATGGGAACAGTCCAGCCCGAACTGCCAAGCCAGGTCCTCCCTGGACTGGAAACAAGCATCCTAGGACCGGTTTCGGGGTTTCACCCCTCTTCAGCCAGGATAGCTTGATTCCAGTGGCATGGAGAGCACGGGACCCACGTCTGGGCATACCCGTCCCACTCGGGGTGACAAATGCAAAAACAACAGTTGATGGACAGAATGCAGAACAATGTCATACATTCACCCCAGTACAGAGATCTGGGCCTAAATCCATCGTTTTTGCTCACCATGCCATTCCAGTTTGAACCCAGCCATATGCAAATCAGTCTTGACCCTGTGCCTCATGGGAACAGTCCAGCCCGAACTGCCAAGCCAGGTCCTCCCTGGACTGGAAACAAGCATCCTAGGACCGGTTTCGGGGTTTCACCCCTCTTCAGCCAGGATAGCTTGATTCCAGTGGCATGGAGAGCACGGGACCCACGTCTGGGCATACCCGTCCCACTCGGGGTGACAAATGCAAAAACAACAGTTGATGGACAGAATGCAGAACAATGTCATACATTCACCCCAGTACAGAGATCTGGGCCTAAATCCATCGTTTTTTGCTCACCATGCCATTCCAGTTTGAACCCAGCCATATGCAAATCAGTCTTGACCCTGTGCCTCATGGGACCAGTCCAGCCCGAACTGCCAAGCCAGGTCCTCCCTGGACTGGAAACAAGCATCCTAGGACCGGTTTTGGGGTTTCACCCCTCTTCAGCCAGGATAGCTTGATTCCAGTGGCATGGAGAGCACGGGACCCACGTCTGGGCATACCCGTCCCACTCGGGGTGACAAATGCAAAAACAACAGTTGATGGACAGAATGCAGAACAATGTCATACATTCACCCCAGTACAGAGATCTGGGCCTAAATCCATCGTTTTTTGCTCACCATGCCATTCCAGTTTGAACCCAGCCATATGCAAATCAGTCTTGACCCTGTGCCTCATGGGAACAGTCCAGCCCGAACTGCCAAGCCAGGTCCTCCCTGGACTGGAAACAAGCATCCTAGGACCGGTTTCGGGGTTTCACCCCTCTTCAGCCAGGATAGCTTGATTCCAGTGGCATGGAGAGCACGGGACCCACGTCTGGGCATACCCGTCCCACTCGGGGTGACAAATGCAAAAACAACAGTTGATGGACAGAATGCAGAACAATGTCATATATTCACCCCAGTACAGAGATCTGGGCCTAAATCCATCGTTTTTTGCTCACCATGCCATTCCAGTTTGAACCCAGCCATATGCAAATCAGTCTTGACCCTGTGCCTCATGGGAACAGTCCAGCCCGAACTGCCAAGCCAGGTCCTCCCTGGACTGGAAACAAGCATCCTAGGACCGGTTTCGGGGTTTCACCCCTCTTCAGCCAGGATAGCTTGATTCCAGTGGCATGGAGAGCACGGGACCCACGTCTGGGCATACCCGTCCCACTCGGGGTGACAAATGCAAAAACAACAGTTGATGGACAGAATGCAGAACAATGTCATACATTCACCCCAGTACAGAGATCTGGGCCTAAATCCATCGTTTTTGCTCACCATGCCATTCCAGTTTGAACCCAGCCATATGCAAATCAGTCTTGACCCTGTGCCTCATGGGAACAGTCCAACCCGAACTGCCAAGCCAGGTCCTCCCTGGACTGGAAACAAGCATCCTAGGACCGGTTTCGGGGTTTCACCCTCTTCAGCCAGGATAGCTTGATTCCAGTGGCATGGAGAGCACGGGACCCACTTCTGGGCATACCCGTCCCACTCGGGGTGACAAATGCAAAAACAACAGTTGATGGACAGAATGCAGAACAATGTCATACATTCACCCCAGTACAGAGATCTGGGCCTAAATCCATCGTTTTTTTGCTCACCATGCCATTCCAGTTTGAACCCAGCCATATGCAAATCAGTCTTGACCCTGTGCCTCATGGGAACAGTCCAGCCCGAACTGCCAAGCCAGCTCCTCCCTGGACTGGAAACAAGCATCCTAGGACCAGTTTCGGGGTTTCACCCCTCTTCAGCCAGGATAGCTTGATTCCAGTGGCATGGAGAGCACGGGACCCACGTCTGGGCATACCCGTCCCACTCGGGGTGACAAATGCAAAAACAACAGTTGATGGACAGAATGCAGAACAATGTCATACATTCACCCCAGTACAGAGATCTGGGCCTAAATCCATCGTTTTTTTGCTCATTATGCCATTCCAGTTTGAACCCAGCCATATGCAAATCAGTCTTGACCCTGTGCCTCATGGGAACAGTCCAGCCCGAACTGCCAAGCCAGGTCCTCCCTGGACTGGAAACAAGCATCCTGGGACCGGTTTCGGGGTTTCACCCCTCTTCAGCCAGGATAGCTTGATTCCAGTGGCATGGAGAGCACGGGACCCACGTCTGGGCATACCCGTCCCACTCGGGGTGACAAATGCAAAAACAACAGTTGATGGACAGAATGCAGAACAATGTCATACATTCACCCCAGTACAGAGATCTGGGCCTAAATCCATCGTTTTTTGCTCACCATGCCATTCCAGTTTGAACCCAGCCATATGCAAATCAGTCTTGACCCTGTGCCTCATGGGAACAGTCCAGCCCGAACTGCCAAGCCAGGTCCTCCCTGGACTGGAAACAAGCATCCTAGGACCGGTTTCGGGGTTTCACCCCTCTTCAGCCAGGATAGCTTGATTCCAGTGGCATGGAGAGCACGGGACCCACGTCTGGGCATACCCGTCCCACTCGGGGTGACAAATGCAAAAACAACAGTTGATGGACAGAATGCAGAACAATGTCATACATTCACCCCAGTACAGAGATCTGGGCCTAAATCCATCGTTTTTTGCTCACCATGCCATTCCAGTTTGAACCCAGCCATATGCAAATCAGTCTTGACCCTGTGCCTCATGGGACCAGTCCAGCCCGAACTGCCAAGCCAGGTCCTCCCTGGACTGGAAACAAGCATCCTAGGACCGGTTTTGGGGTTTCACCCCTCTTCAGCCAGGATAGCTTGATTCCAGTGGCATGGAGAGCACGGGACCCACGTCTGGGCATACCCGTCCCACTCGGGGTGACAAATGCAAAAACAACAGTTGATGGACAGAATGCAGAACAATGTCATACATTCACCCCAGTACAGAGATCTGGGCCTAAATCCATCGTTTTTTGCTCACCATGCCATTCCAGTTTGAACCCAGCCATATGCAAATCAGTCTTGACCCTGTGCCTCATGGGAACAGTCCAGCCCGAACTGCCAAGCCAGGTCCTCCCTGGACTGGAAACAAGCATCCTAGGACCGGTTTCGGGGTTTCACCCCTCTTCAGCCAGGATAGCTTGATTCCAGTGGCATGGAGAGCACGGGACCCACGTCTGGGCATACCCGTCCCACTCGGGGTGACAAATGCAAAAACAACAGTTGATGGACAGAATGCAGAACAATGTCATACATTCACCCCAGTACAGAGATCTGGGCCTAAATCCATCGTTTTTTGCTCACCATGCCATTCCAGTTTGAACCCAGCCATATGCAAATCAGTCTTGACCCTGTGCCTCATGGGAACAGTCCAGCCCGAACTGCCACGCCAGGTCCTCCCTGGACTGGAAACAAGCATCCTAGGACCGGTTTCGGGGTTTCACCCCTCTTCAGCCAGGATAGCTTGATTCCAGTGGCATGGAGAGCACGGGACCCACGTCTGGGCATACCCGTCCCACTCGGGGTGACAAATGCAAAAACAACAGTTGATGGACAGAATGCAGAACAATGTCATACATTCACCCCAGTACAGAGATCTGGGCCTAAATCCATTGTTTTTTTGCTCACCATGCCATTCCAGTTTGAACCCAGCCATATGCAAATCAGTCTTGACCCTGTGCCTCATGGGAACAGTCCAGCCCGAACTGCCAAGCCAGGTCCTCCCTGGACTGGAAACAAGCATCCTAGGACCGGTTTCGGGGTTTAACCCCTCTTCAGCCAGGATAGCTTGATTCCAGTGGCATGGAGAGCACGGGACCCACGTCTGGGCATACCCGTCCCACTCGGGGTGACAAATGCAAAAACAACAGTTGATGGACAGAATGCAGAACAATGTCATACATTCACCCCAGTACAGAGATCTGGGCCTAAATCCATCATTTTTTGCTCACCATGCCATTCCAGTTTGAACCCAGCCATATGCAAATCAGTCTTGAACCTGTGCCTCATGGGAACAGTCCAGCCCGAACTGCCAAGCCAGGTCCTCCCTGGACTGGAAACAAGCATCCTAGGACCGGTTTCGGGGTTTCACCCCTCTTCAGCCAGGATAGCTTGATTCCAGTGGCATGGAGAGCACGGGACCCACGTCTGGGCGTACCCGTCCCACTCGGGGTGACAAATGCAAAAACAACAGTTGATGGATAGAATGCAGAACAATGTCATACATTCACCCCAGTACAGAGATCTGGGCCTAAATCCATCGTTTTTTTGCTCACCATGCCATTCCAGTTTGAACCCAGCCATATGCAAATCAGTCTTGACCCTGTGCCTCATGGGAACAGTCCAGCCCGAACTGCCAAGCCAGGTCCTCCCTGGACTGGAAACAAGCATCCTAGGACCGGTTTCGGGGTTTCACCCTCTTCAGCCAGGATAGATTGATTCCAGTGGCATGGAGAGCACAGGACCCACGTCTGGACATACCCGTCCCACTCGGGGTGACAAATGCAAAAACAACAGTTGATGGACAGAATGCAGAACAATGTCATACATTCACCCCAGTACAGAGATCTGGGCCTAAATCCATCGTTTTTTTGCTCACCATGCCATTCCAGTTTGAACCCAGCCATATGCAAATCAGTCTTGACCCTGTGCCTCATGGGAACAGTCCAGCCCGAACTGCCAAGCCAGGTCCTCCCTGGACTGGAAACAAGCATCCTAGGACCGGTTTCGGGGTTTCACCCCTCTTCAGCCAGGATAGCTTGATTCCAGTGGCATGGAGAGCACGGGACCCACGTCTGGGCATACCCGTCCCACTCGCGGTGACCAATGCAAAAACAACAGTTGATGGACAGAATGCAGAACAATGTCATACATTCACCCCAGTACAGAGATCTGGGCCTAAATCCATCGTTTTTTGCTCACCATGCCATTCCAGTTTGAACCCAGCCATATGCAAATCAGTCTTGACCCTGTGCCTCATGGGAACAGTCCAACCCGAACTGCCAAGCCAGGTCCTCCCTGGACTGGAAACAAGCATCCTAGGACCGGTTTCGGGGTTTCACCCCTCTTCAGCCAGGATAGCTTGATTCCAGTGGCATGGAGAGCACGAGACCCACTTCTGGGCATACCCGTCCCACTCGGGGTGACAAATGCAAAAACAACAGTTGATGGACAGAATGCAGAACAATGTCATACATTCACCCCAGTACAGAGATCTGGGCCTAAATCCATCGTTTTTGCTCACCATGCCATTCCAGTTTGAACCCAGCCATATGCAAATCAGTCTTGACCCTGTGCCTCATGGGAACAGTCCAGCCCGAACTGCCAAGCCAGGTCCTCCCTGGACTGGAAACAAGCATCCTAGGACCGGTTTCGGGGTTTCACCCCTCTTCAGCCAGGATAGCTTGATTCCAGTGGCATGGAGAGCACGGGACCCACGTCTGGGCATACCCGTCCCACTCGGGGTGACAAATGCAAAAACAACAGTTGATGGACAGAATGCAGAACAATGTCATACATTCACCCCAGTACAGAGATCTGGGCCTAAATCCATCGTTTTTGCTCACCATGCCATTCCAGTTTGAACCCAGCCATATGCAAATCAGTCTTGACCCTGTGCCTCATGGGAACAGTCCAGCCCGAACTGCCAAGCCAGGTCCTCCCTGGACTGGAAACAAGCATCCTAGGACCGGTTTCGGGGTTTCACCCTCTTCAGCCAGGATAGCTTGATTCCAGTGGCATGGAGAGCACGGGACCCACGTCTGGGCATACCCGTCCCACTCGGGGTGACAAATGCAAAAACAACAGTTGATGGACAGAATGCAGAACAATGTCATTCATTCACCCCAGTACAGAGATCTGGGCCTAAATCCATCGTTTTTTTGCTCACCATGCCATTCCAGTTTGAACCCAGCCATATGCAAATCAGTCTTGACCCTGTGCCTCATGGGAACAGTCCAGCCCGAACTGCCAAGCCAGGTCCTCCCTGGACTGGAAACAAGCATCCTAGGACCGGTTTCGGGGTTTCACCCCTCTTCAGCCAGGATAGCTTGATTCCAGTGGCATGGAGAGCACGGGACCCACGTCTGGGCATACCCGTCCCACTCGGGGTGACAAATGCAAAAACAACAGTTGATGGACAGAATGCAGAACAATGTCATACATTCACCCCAGTACAGAGATCTGGGCCTAAATCCATCGTTTTTTGCTCACCATGCCATTCCAGTTTGAACCCAGCCATATGCAAATCAGTCTTGACCCTGTGCCTCATGGGAACAGTCCAGCCCGAACTGCCAAGCCAGGTCCTCCCTGGACTGGAAACAAGCATCCTAGGACCGGTTTTGGGGTTTCACCCCTCTTCAGCCAGGATAGCTTGATTCCAGTGGCATGGAGAGCACGGGACCCACGTCTGGGCATACCCGTCCCACTCGGGGTGACAAATGCAAAAACAACAGTTGATGGACAGAATGCAGAACAATGTCATACATTCACCCCAGTACAGAGATCTGGGCCTAAATCCATCGTTTTTGCTCACCATGCCATTCCAGTTTGAACCCAGCCATATGCAAATCAGTCTAGACCCTGTGCCTCATGGGAACAGTCCAGCCCGAACTGCCAAGCCAGGTCCTCCCTGGACTGGAAACAAGCATCCTAGGACCGGTTTCGGGGTTTCACCCTCTTCAGCCAGGATAGCTTGATTCCAGTGGCATGGAGAGCACGGGACCCACGTCTGGGCATACCCGTCCCACTCGGGGTGACAAATGCAAAAACAACAGTTGATGGACAGAATGCAGAACAATGTCATACATTCACCCCAGTACAGAGATCTGGGCCTAAACCCATCGTTTTTTTGCTCACCATGCCATTCCAGTTTGAACCCAGCCATATGCAAATCAGTCTTGACTCTGTGCCTCATGGGAACAGTCCAGCCCGAACTGCCAAGCCAGGTCCTCCCTGGACTGGAAACAAGCATCCTAGGACCGGTTTCGGGGTTTCACCCCTCTTCAGCCAGGATAGCTTGATTCCAGTGGCATGGAGAAGCACGGGACCCACGTCTGGGCATACCCGTCCCACTCGGGGTGACAAATGCAAAAACAACAGTTGATGGACAGAATGCAGAACAATGTCATACATTCACCCCAGTACAGAGATCTGGGCCTAAACCCATCGTTTTTTGCTCACCATGCCATTCCAGTTTGAACCCAGCCATATGCAAATCAGTCTTGACCCTGTGCCTCATGGGAACAGTCCAGCCCGAACTGCCAAGCCAGGTCCTCCTGGACTGGAAACAAGCATCCTAGGACCGGTTTCGGGGTTTCACCCCTCTTCAGCCAGGATAGCATGATTCCAGTGGCATGGAGAGCACGGGACCCACGTCTGGGCATACCCGTCCCACTCGGGTGACAAATGCAAAAACAACAGTTGATGGACAGAATGCAGAACAATGTCATACATTCACCCCAGTACAGAGATCTGGGCCTAAATCCATCGTTTTTGCTCACCATGCCATTCCAGTTTGAACCCAGCCATATGCAAATCAGTCTTGACCCTGTGCCTCATGGGAACAGTCCAGCCCGAACTGCCAAGCCAGGTCCTCCCTGGACTGGAAACAAGCATCCTAGGACCGGTTTCGGGGTTTCACCCTCTTCAGCCAGGATAGCTTGATTCCAGTGGCATGGAGAGCACGGGACCCACGTCTGGGCATACCC
This sequence comes from Calotriton arnoldi, assembly GCA_963921515.1. NCBI lineage: Eukaryota > Metazoa > Chordata > Amphibia > Caudata > Salamandridae > Calotriton > Calotriton arnoldi. Next base: position 91,993 of record CAWUFW010011967.1, on the reverse strand, counting down.
GTCCCACTCGGGGTGACAAATGCAAAAACAACAGTTGATGGTGAATGTTTGCATTGTCCAGCATTCCGTCCATCAATTGTTTCTTTTGCATTTGTCGCCCTAAGTGGGAAGGGTATGCCCAGACGTGGGTCCCGTGCTCACTACACCACTGGATTCAAGCTAGCCTGGCTGAAGAAGGGTGATGCCCTGAAACCGGTCCCAGGATGCTTGTTTCCGGTCCAGGGAGGACCTGGCTTGGCAGTTCGGGCTGGACTGTTCCCACAAGGAACAGGGTCAAGACTGATTTGCATATGGCTGGGTCCAAACTGGGGTGGTGTGGTGAGCAAAAGAATGATGGATTTAACCCAGATCCTTGTGACTGGGGGTGAATGTTTGCATTGTCCAGCATTCCGTCCATCAATTGTTTCTTTTGCATTTGTCGCCCTAAGTGGGAAGGGTATGCCCAGACGTGGGTCCCGTGCTCACTACACCACTGGATTCAAGCTAGCCTGGCTGAAGAAGGGTGATGCCCTGAAACCGGTCCCAGGATGCTTGTTTCCGGTCCAGGGAGGACCTGGCTTGGCAGTTCGGGCTGGACTGTTCCCACAAGGAACAGGGTCAAGACTGATTTGCATATGGCTGGGTCCAAACTGGGGTGGTGTGGTGAGCAAAAGAATGATGGATTTAACCCAGATCCTTGTGACTGGGGGTGAATGTTTGCATTGTCCAGCATTCCGTCCATCAATTGTTTCTTTTGCATTTGTCGCCCTAAGTGGGAAGGGTATTCCCAGACGTGGGTCCCATGCTCACTACACCACTGGATTCAAGCTAGCCTGGCTGAAGAAGGGTGATGCCCTGAAACCGGTCCCAGGATGCTTGTTTCCGGTCCAGGGAGGACCTGGCTTGGCAGTTCGGGCTGGACTGTTCCCACAAGGAACAGGGTCAAGACTGATTTGCATATGGCTGGGTCCAAACTGGGGTGGTGTGGTGAGCAAAAGAATGATGGATTTAACCCAGATCCTTGTGACTGGGGGTGAATGTTTGCATTGTCCAGCATTCCGTCCATCAATTGTTTCTTTTGCATTTGTCGCCCTAAGTGGGAAGGGTATGCCCAGACGTGGGTCCCGTGCTCACTACACCACTGGATTCAAGTTAGCCTGGCTGAAGAAGGGTGATGCCCTGAAACCGGTCCCAGGATGCTTGTTTCCGGTCCAGGGAGGACCTGGCTTGGCAGTTCGGGCTGGACTGTTCCCACAAGGAACAGGGTCAAGACTGATTTGCATATGGCTGGGTCCAAACTGGGGTGGTGTGGTGAGCAAAAGAATGATGGTGTGCTGTCTGCCCGCTGCTCCTGTAGGTAAGATCGCCCTCCGCTTGTGGCCCCGGTGCCAGTTTTGTCTGCTTGTCTCCCCTTTTCCTTTCTGTGCCCCTCGCTGCCCCACTGTTGTTGTGCCCGTGATTTGCCTGCTCTCCCCCGTTTTTCCTTCTGTGCCCCTCGCTGCCCCACTGTTGTTTACCCGTGATTTGCCTGCTCTCCCCCGTTTTTCCTTTCTGTGCCCCTCGCTGCCCCACTGTTGTTGTGCCCGTGATTTGCCTGCTCTCCCCCGTTTTTCCTTCTGTGCCCCTCGCTGCCTATCGCCATTCCCGCCGCTGCGTCCCTGCGGCCCCGCCCCCTGACTGCCCATTCGCTGCCCCTGCCTCCCGCCTCCCAGCTGCTCCTCCCTCCCACCTCCCCATAAATGGCGGCCGCTGCACGGCCGCGCGCAGCGGACGTGCGCAGCGGGCGCGCCGCTGGCGCGCCGAAGGCGCGCCTAAGGCAAGCCCGTCTGCGCCCGTCCGCGACTGGACCGCGCCCAGCGCCAGAACCCCTGGATCCCACCGATGCAACACCACTCGACGGACCTACGACGCCGCCACACTCACCGCACTCAATGCCGGCCGGAACCCTGCCTGCTACCGAGCCTCACCGAGACGCACCCACGGACCCTTCACCTGCCAAACCTGCCGATTCACCTGCCCCCTGACGTGCACCACCTCCGCCAAGTCGAGCAACAGCAGCAACCACCTGAAATGCATCCTGCTGAACACCCGCTCCGTCCACAGGCACGCCGTGGAACTCTGGGACCTGCTCGACGCAACAGCACCGGACATCGCCTTCCTCACCGAAACCTGGATGAACGCCTCCTCAGCGCCTGACATCGCCATAGCCATCCCGGATGGATACAAGATCACCCGGAGGGACCGCGTCAACCAGACGGGAGGAGGCATCGCCATCGTACACAAGAACACCATCCGCATCTCGACTAACTCCGACGAGACCTTCACCGCCGCCGAACACCTACACTTCCAGATACACACGGACCCCAAGACCACCCTCCGAGGCACCCTCATCTACAGACCCCCGGGACCACGCACACTATTCAGCGAAGACATCGCAGACTTCATCAGCCCGCACGCCATGCCCTCCGCCGACTACATCCTCCTAGGGGACCTCAACTTCCACCTGGAGAACAACAACGACAGAAACACCACCGCCCTGCTGGACAACCTCGCCAACCTCGGACTCAAACAACTGGTGAACACGCCCACCCACTACGCCGGCCACACGCTTGACCCCGTCTTCTCGTCCAGCAAGCACATCTCCTTCAGCCACGCCACCGGACTCCACTGGACCGACCACAGCTGCGTCCACTTCAGCTTCAGAAAGACTGCGACCCACCACCACCCGCAACAGGCTCCCCGCCGGAGCTGGAGCAAGATCACCGCCGAGCAGCTCACCGCCTCCCTCAGCCAGAACACACCCACCGACACAACGGACCCAAACGAAGCAGCCAGCAACCTCGCCAAGTGGCTGACCGCCTGCGCCGACGACCTCGCACCACTAAAAAACCCTCCCAGCAGACCCGGAAGCAAGAAAACCCCTTGGTTCACCAACGAACTCAAGGAATCCAAGAAGAACTGCCGCACTCTCGAGAAAACCTGGCGACTCGTCCAGACCACAGACAACAGGACCGCCCTCAAGCACGCCACCCGCAAACACCACCAGCTGATCCGTGCCACCAAGAAGTCGGCACTCAAAGAACGACTGGACAACAACGCCCATGACAGCAAGGAACTTTTCAGCATCGTCAAAGAGTTCTCCAACCCCAGCGCCGGAAACAACGACATCACCCCCTCGCAAGACCTCTGCAACTCACTCTCCGCGTTCTTCCACCGCAAGATCACCGACATACACAACAGCTTCGACGCACAAACAACGCACCCTACCGCCGAACCAATGCCCGCCACCACCACCCTCTGCAACTGGACCCCGATCAACACCGAAGACACCACCCGCACGATGAACTCCATCCACTCCGGATCACCAACCGACCCCTGCCCACACCACGTCTTCAACAAAGCCGACGCCACCATCGCACCCCATCTCCGGGACATCATCAACTCCTCCTTCCACACCGCCACCTTCCCGGAGAGCTGGAAGCACGCCGAGCTTACCGCCCTCCTGAAGAAACCAACGGCGGACCCCACCGACCTCAAGAACTACCGCCCCATCTCGCTCCTTCCGTTTCCGGCCAAAGTCATCGAGAAGACCGTCAACAGACAGCTTGCCGCCTTCCTCGAGACGAATGGATCCCTCGACCCCTCGCAGTCCGGGTTTCGGGCCAACCACAGCACCGAGACCGCCCTTATCGCAGCCACCGACGACATCAGAACCCTAACCGACAACGGGGAAACAGCTGCCCTCATCCTCCTGGACCTCTCCGCGGCGTTCGACACCGTCTGCCACCGCACCCTAGTGAAGCGCCTCAGCAACATCGGAATCCGAGAGAAAGCACTGGAATGGATCATCTCGTTCCTCGCCGGAAGAACCCAGAGAGTCCGCCTCTCCCCGTTCAGATCCGAAGCCACCGAAGTCATCTGCGGCGTTCCACAAGGATCCTCACTCAGCCCGACCCTCTTCAACGTCTACATGAGCCCCTCGCAGCCATCGCACGCCGACACAACCTCAACATCATCTCCTACGCCGACGACACCCAGCTGATCCTCTCCCTCACCAACGACCCCACCACCGCCAGAGCCAACCTGCACGACGGGATGAGAGACGTCGCCGACTGGATGAGGAACAGCCGCCTTAAACTGAACTCAGACAAGACGGAAGTCCTCATCCTGGGCTCATCACCCTCCGCCTGGGACGACTCCTGGTGGCCCCCGGCCCTGGGCACCGCACCCAAGCCAACGGACCACGCACGCAACCTGGGCTTCATCCTGGACTCCTCCCTGTCGATGACCAGACAAGTCAACGCCGTCTCATCTTCATGCTTCAACACCCTGCGCATGCTCCGCAAGATCTTCAGATGGATCCCCACTGAAACCAGGAAGACCGTCACCCAGGCACTCGTCACCAGCCGACTGGACTATGGGAACACCCTCTACGCCGGAACCACAGCCAAACTTCAAAAGAGACTCCCGCGCATCCAGAACGCCTCCGCACGACTCATCCTGGACATCCCCCGACACAGCCACATCACCGTACACCTGAAAGACCTGCACTGGCTCCCCGTCAGCAAGAGAATCACGTTCAGACTCCTCACCCACGCACACAAGGCCCTCCACGACCTGGGCCCAAAGTACCTCAACGACCGCATGTCCTTCTACACGCCCACACGCCAGCTACGATCAACCAGCCACGCCCTCGCCACCGTACCACGCATCCGCAGAACCACCGCCGGAGGAAGATCCTTCTCCTACCTGGCGGCCAAGACCTGGAACTCCCTCCCCACTCACCTTCGGCGAACCCAGGACCATCTCGCCTTCAGGAAGCAGCTCAAGACCTGGCTGTTCGAGCAGTAACTTACCCCCTCCCCCAGCGCCTTGAGACCCTCCCGGGTGAGTAGCGCGCTCTATAAATGCCGTGATTGATTGATTGATTGGATTTAACCCAGATCCTTGTGACTGGGGGTGAATGTTTGCATTGTCCAGCATTCCGTCCATCAATTGTTTCCTTTGCATTTGTCGCCCTAAGTGGGAAGGGTATGCCCAGACGTGGGTCCCGTGCTCACTACACCACTGGATTCAAGCTAGCCTGGCTGAAGAAGGGTGATGCCCTGAAACCGGTCCCAGGATGCTTGTTTCCGGTCCAGGGAGGACCTGGCTTGGCAGTTCGGGCTGGACTGTTCCCACAAGGAACAGGGTCAAGACTGATTTGTATATGGCTGGGTCCAAACTGGGGTGGTGTGGTGAGCAAAAGAATGATGGATTTAACCCAGATCCTTGTGACTGGGGGTGAATGTTTGCATTGTCCAGCATTCCGTCCATCAATTGTTTCTTTTGCATTTGTTGCCCTAAGTGGGAAGGGTATGCCCAGACGTGGGTCCCGTGCTCACTACACCACTGGATTCAAGCTAGCCTGGCTGAAGAAGGGTGATGCCCTGAAACCGGTCCCAGGATGCTTGTTTCCGGCCCAGGGAGGACCTGGCTTGGCAGTTCGTGCTGGACTGTTCCCACAAGGAACAGGGTCAAGACTGATTTGCATATGGCTGGGTCCAAACTGGGGTGGTGTGGTGAGCAAAAGAATGATGGATTTAACCCAGATCCTTGTGACTGGGGGTGAATGTTTGCATTGTCCAGCATTCCGTCCATCAATTGTTTCTTTTGCATTTGTCGCCCTAAGTGGGAAGGGTATGCCCAGACGTGGGTCCCGTGCTCACTACACCACTGGATTCAAGCTAGCCTGGCTGAAGAAGGGTGATGCCCTGAAACCGGTCCCAGGATGCTTGTTTCCGGTCCAGGGAGGACCTGGCTTGGCAGTTCGGGCTGGACTGTTCCCACAAGGAACAGGGTCAAGACTGATTTGCATATGGCTGGGTCCAAACTGGGGTGGTGTGGTGAGCAAAAGAATGATGGATTTAACCCAGATCCTTGTGACTGGGGGTGAATGTTTGCATTGTCCAGCATTCCGTCCATCAATTGTTTCTTTTGCATTTGTCGCCCTAAGTGGGAAGGGTATGCCCAGACGTGGGTCCCGTGCTCACTACACCACTGGATTCAAGCTAGCCTGGCTGAAGAAGGGTGATGCCCTGAAACCGGTCCCAGGATGCTTGTTTCCGGTCCAGGGAGGACCTGGCTTGGCAGTTCGGGCTGGACTGTTCCCACAAGGAACAGGGTCAAGACTGATTTGCATATGGCTGGGTCCAAACTGGGGTGGTGTGGTGAGCAAAAGAATGATGGATTTAACCCAGATCCTTGTGACTGGGGGTGAATGTTTGCATTGTCCAGCATTCCGTCCATCAATTGTTTCTATTGCATTTGTCGCCCTAAGTGGGAAGGGTATTCCCAGACGTGGGTCCCATGCTCACTACACCACTGGATTCAAGCTAGCCTGGCTGAAGAAGGGTGATGCCCTGAAACCGGTCCCAGGATGCTTATTTCTGGTCCAGGGAGGACCTGGCTTGGCAGTTCGGACTGGACTGTTCCCACAAGGAACAGGGTCAAGACTGATTTGCATATGGCTGGGTCCAAACTGGGGTGGTGTGGTGAGCAAAAGAATGATGGATTTAACCCAGATCCTTGTGACTGGGGGTGAATGTTTGCATTGTCCAGCATTCCGTCCATCAATTGTTTCTTTTGCATTTGTCGCCCTAAGTGGGAAGGGTATGCCCAGACGTGGGTCCCATGCTCACTACACCACTGGATTCAAGCTAGCCTGGCTGAAGAAGGGTGATGCCCTGAAACCGGTCCCAGGATGCTTGTTTCCGGTCCAGGGAGGACCTGGCTTGGCAGTTCGGGCTGGACTGTTCCCACAAGGAACAGGGTCAAGACTGATTTGCATATGGCTGGGTCCAAACTGGGGTGGTGTGGTGAGCAAAAGAATGATGGATTTAACCCAGATCCTTGTGACTGGGGGTGAATGTTTGCATTGTCCAGCATTCCGTCCATCAATTGTTTCCTTTGCATTTGTCGCCCTAAGTGGGAAGGGTATGCCCAGACGTGGGTCCCGTGCTCACTACACCACTGGATTCAAGCTAGCCTGGCTGAAGAAGGGTGATGCCCTGAAACCGGTCTCAGGATGCTTGTTTCCGGTCCAGGGAGGACCTGGCTTGGCAGTTCGGGCTGGACTGTTCCCACAAGGAACAGGGTCAAGACTGATTTGCATATGGCTGGGTCCAAACTGGGGTGGTGTGGTGAGCAAAAGAATGATGGATTTAACCCAGATCCTTGTGACTGGGGGTGAATGTTTGCATTGTCCAGCATTCCGTCCATCAATCAATTGTTTCTTTTGCATTTGTCGCCCTAAGTGGGAAGGGTATGCCCAGACGTGGGTCCCGTGCTCACTACACCACTGGATTCAAGCTAGCCTGGCTGAAGAAGGGTGATGCCCTGAAACCGGTCCCAGGATGCTTGTTTCCGGTCCAGGGAGGACCTGGCTTGGCAGTTCGGGCTGGACTGTTCCCACAAGGAACAGGGTCAAGACTGATTTGCATATGGCTGGGTCCAAACTGGGGTGGTGTGGTGAGCAAAAGAATGATGGATTTAACCCAGATCTTTGTGACTGGGGGTGAATGTTTGCATAGTCCAGCATTCCGTCCATCAATTGTTTCCTTTGCATTTGTCGCCCTAAGTGGGAAGGGTATGCCCAGACGTGGGTCCCGTGCTCACTACACCACTGGATTCAAGCTAGCCTGGCTGAAGAAGGGTGATGCCCTGAAACCGGTCCCAGGATGCTTGTTTCCGGTCCAGGGAGGACCTGGCTTGGCAGTTCGGGCTGGGCTGTTCCCACAAGGAACAGGGTCAAGACTGATTTGCATATGGCTGGGTCCAAACTGGGGTGGTGTGGTGAGCAAAAGAATGATGGATTTAACCCAGATCCTTGTGACTGGGGGTGAATGTTTGCATTGTCCAGCATTCCGTCCATCAATTGTTTCTTTTGCATTTGTCGCCCTAAGTGGGAAGGGTATGCCCAGACGTGGGTCCCGTGCTCACTACACCACTGGATTCAAGCTAGCCTGGCTGAAGAAGGGTGATGCCCTGAAACCGGTCCCAGGATGCTTGTTTCCGGTCCAGGGAGGACCTGGCTTGGCAGTTCGGGCTGGACTGTTCCCACAAGGAACAGGGTCAAGACTGATTTGCATATGGCTGGGTCCAAACTGGGGTGGTGTGGTGAGCAAAAGAATGATGGATTTAACCCAGATCCTTGTGACTGGGGGTGAATGTTTGCATTGTCCAGCATTCCGTCCATCAATTGTTTCTTTTGCATTTGTCGCCCTAAGTGGGAAGGGTATGCCCAGACGTGGGTCCCGTGCTCACTACACCACTGGATTCAAGCTAGCCTGGCTGAAGAAGGGTGATGCCCTGAAACTGGTCCCAGGATGCTTGTTTCCGGTCCAGGGAGGACCTGGCTTGGCAGTTCGGGCTGGACTGTTCCCACAAGGAACAGGGTCAAGACTGATTTGCATATGGCTGGGTCCAAACTGGGGTGGTGTGGTGAGCAAAAGAATGATGGATTTAACCCAGATCCTTGTGACTGGGGGTGAATGTTTGCATTGTCCAGCATTCCGTCCATCAATTGTTTCCTTTGCATTTGTCGCCCTAAGTGGGAAGGGTATGCCCAGACGTGGGTCCCGTGCTCACTACACCACTGGATTCAAGCTAGCCTGGCTGAAGAAGGGTGATGCCCTGAAACCGGTCCCAGGATGCTTGTTTCCGGTCCAGGGAGGACCTGGCTTGGCAGTTCGGGCTGGACTGTTCCCACAAGGAACAGGGTCCAGACTGACTTGCATATGCCTGGGTCCAAACTGGGGTGGTGTGGTGAGCAAAAGAATGATGGATTTAACCCAGATCCTTGTGACTGGGGGTGAATGTTTGCATTGTCCAGCATTCCGTCCCTCAATTGTTTCTTTTGCATTTGTCGCCCTAAGTGGGAAGGGTATGCCCAGACGTGGGTCCCGTGCTCACTACACCACTGGATTCAAGCTAGCCTGGCTGAAGAAGGGTGATGCCCTGAAACCGGTCCCAGGATGCTTGTTTCCGGTCCAGGGAGGACCTGGCTTGGCAGTTCGGGCTGGACTGTTCCCACAAGGAACAGGGTCAAGACTGATTTGCATATGGCTGGGTCCAAACTGGGGTGGTGTGGTGAGCAAAAGAATGATGGATTTAACCCAGATCCTTGTGACTGGGGGTGAATGTTTGCATTGTCCAGCATTCCGTCCATCAATTGTTTCTTTTGCATTTGTCGCCCTAAGTGGGAAGGGTATGCCCAGACGTGGGTCCCGTGCTCACTACACCACTGGATTCAAGCTAGCCTGGCTGAAGAAGGGTGATGCCCTGAAACCGGTCCCAGGATGCTTGTTTCCGGTCCAAGGAGGACCTGGCTTGGCAGTTCGGGCTGGACTGTTCCCACAAGGAACAGGGTCAAGACTGATTTGCATATGGCTGGGTCCAAACTGGGGTGGTGTGGTGAGCAAAAGAATGATGGATTTAACCCAGATCTTTGTGACTGGGGGTGAATGTTTGCATTGTCCAGCATTCTGTCCATCAATTGTTTCTTTTGCATTTGTCGCCCTAAGTGGGAAGGGTATGCCCAGACGTGGGTCCCGTGCTCACTACACCACTGGATTCAAGCTAGCCTGGCTGAAGAAGGGTGATGCCCTGAAACCGGTCCCAGGATGCTTGTTTCTGGTCCAGGGAGGACCTGGCTTGGCAGTTCGGGCTGGACTGTTCCCACAAGGAACAGGGTCAAGACTGATTTGCATATGGCTGGGTCCAAACTGGGGTGGTGTGGTGAGCAAAAGAATGATGGATTTAACCCAGATCCTTGTGACTGGGGGTGAATGTTTGCATTGTCCAGCATTCCGTCCATCAATTGTTTCTTTTGCATTTGTCGCCCTAAGTGGGAAGGGTATGCCCAGACGTGGGTCCCGTGCTCACTACACCACTGGATTCAAGCTAGCCTGGCTGAAGAAGGGTGATGCCCTGAAACCGGTCCCAGGATGCTTGTTTCCGGTCCAGGGAGGACCTGGCTTGGCAGTTCGGGCTGGACTGTTCCCACAAGGAACAGGGTCAAGACTGATTTGCATATGGCTGGGTCCAAACTGGGGTGGTGTGGTGAGCAAAAGAATGATGGATTTAACCCAGATCCTTGTGACTGGGGGTGAATGTTTGCATTGTCCAGCATTCCGTCCATCAATTGTTCCTTTGCATTTGTCGCCCTAAGTGGGAAGGGTATGCCCAGACGTGGGTCCCGTGCTCACTACACCACTGGATTCAAGCTAGCCTGGCTGAAGAAGGGTGATGCCCTGAAACCGGTCCCAGGATGCTTGTTTCCGGTCCAGGGAGGACCTGGCTTGGCAGTTCGGGCTGGACTGTTCCCACAAGGAACAGGGTCAAGACTGATTTGCATATGGCTGGGTCCAAACTGGGGTGGTGTGGTGAGCAAAAGAATGATGGATTTAACCCAGATCCTTGTGACTGGGGGTGAATGTTTGCATTGTCCAGCATTCCGTCCATCAATTGTTTCTTTTGCATTTGTCGCCCTAAGTGGGAAGGGTATTCCCAGACGTGGGTCCCATGCTCACTACACCACTGGATTCAAGCTAGCCTGGCTGAAGAAGGGTGATGCCCTGAAACCGGTCCCAGGATGCTTATTTCTGGTCCAGGGAGGACCTGGGTTGGCAGTTCGGACTGGACTGTTCCCACAAGGAACAGGGTCAAGACTGATTTGCATATGGCTGGGTCCAAACTGGGGTGGTGTGGTGAGCAAAAGAATGATGGATTTAACCCAGATCCTTGTGACTGGGGGTGAATGTTTGCATTGTCCAGCATTCCGTCCATCAATTGTTTCTTTTGCATTTGTCGCCCTAAGTGGGAAGGGTATGCCCAGACGTGGGTCCCATGCTCACTACACCACTGGATTCAAGCTAGCCTGGCTGAAGAAGGGTGATGCCCTGAAACCGGTCCCAGGATGCTTGTTTCCGGTCCAGGGAGGACCTGGCTTGGCAGTTCGGGCTGGACTGTTCCCACAAGGAACAGGGTCATGACTGATTTGCATATGGCTGGGTCCAAACTGGGGTGGTGTGGTGAGCAAAAGAATGATGGATTTAACCCAGATCCTTGTGACTGGGGGTGAATGTTTGCATTGTCCAGCATTCCGTCCATCAATTGTTTCCTTTGCATTTGTCGCCCTAAGTGGGAAGGGTATGCCCAGACGTGGGTCCCGTGCTCACTACACCACTGCATTCAAGCTAGCCTGGCTGAAGAAGGGTGATGCCCTGAAACCGGTCCCAGGATGCTTGTTTCCGGTCCAGGGAGGACCTGGCTTGGCAGTTCGGGCTGGACTGTTCCCACAAGGAACAGGGTCAAGACTGATTTGCATATGGCTGGGTCCAAACTGGGGTGGTGTGGTGAGCAAAAGAATGATGGATTTAACCCAGATCCTTGTGACTGGGGGTGAATGTTTGCATTGTCCAGCATTCCGTCCATCAATCAATTGTTTCTTTTGCATTTGTCGCCCTAAGTGGGAAGGGTATGCCCAGACGTGGGTCCCGTGCTCACTACACCACTGGATTCAAGCTAGCCTGGCTGAAGAAGGGTGATGCCCTGAAACCGGTCCCAGGATGCTTGTTTCCGGTCCAGGGAGGACCTGGCTTGGCAGTTCGGGCTGGACTGTTCCCACAAGGAACAGGGTCAAGACTGATTTGCATATGGCTGGGTCCAAACTGGGGTGGTGGTGTGAGCAAAAGAATGATGGATTTAACCCAGATCCTTGTGACTGGGGGTGAATGTTTGCATTGTCCAGCATTCCGTCCATCAATTGTTTCTTTTGCATTTGTCGCCCTAAGTGGGAAGGGTATGCCCAGACGTGGGTCCCGTGCTCACTACACCACTGGATTCAAGCTAGCCTGGCTGAAGAAGGGTGATGCCCTGAAACTGGTCCCAGGATGCTTGTTTCCGGTCCAGGGAGGACCTGGCTTGGCAGTTCGGGCTGGACTGTTCCCACAAGGAACAGGGTCAAGACTGATTTGCATATGGCTGGGTCCAAACTGGGGTGGTGTGGTGAGCAAAAGAATGATGGATTTAACCCAGATCCTTGTGACTGGGGGTGAATGTTTGCATTGTCCAGCATTCCGTCCATCAATTGTTTCCTTTGCATTTGTCGCCCTAAGTGGGAAGGGTATGCCCAGACGTGGGTCCCGTGCTCACTACACCACTGGATTCAAGCTAGCCTGGCTGAAGAAGGGTGATGCCCTGAAACCGGTCCCAGGATGCTTGTTTCCGGTCCAGGGAGGACCTGGCTTGGCAGTTCGGGCTGGACTGTTCCCACAAGGAACAGGGTCCAGACTGACTTGCATATGGCTGGGTCCAAACTGGGGTGGTGTGGTGAGCAAAAGAATGATGGATTTAACCCAGATCCTTGTGACTGGGGGTGAATGTTTGCATTGTCCAGCATTCCGTCCCTCAATTGTTTCTTTTGCATTTGTCGCCCTAAGTGGGAAGGGTATGCCCAGACGTGGGTCCCGTGCTCACTACACCACTGGATTCAAGCTAGCCTGGCTGAAGAAGGGTGATGCCCTGAAACCGGTCCCAGGATGCTTGTTTCCGGTCCAGGGAGGACCTGGCTTGGCAGTTCGGGCTGGACTGTTCCCACAAGGAACAGGGTCAAGACTGATTTGCATATGGCTGGGTCCAAACTGGGGTGGTGTGGTGAGCAAAAGAATGATGGATTTAACCCAGATCCTTGTGACTGGGGGTGAATGTTTGCATTGTCCAGCATTCCGTCCATCAATTGTTTCTTTTGCATTTGTCGCCCTAAGTGGGAAGGGTATGCCCAGACGTGGGTCCCGTGCTCACTACACCACTGGATTCAAGCTAGCCTGGCTGAAGAAGGGTGATGCCCTGAAACCGGTTCCAGGATGCTTGTTTCCGGTCCAGGGAGGACCTGGCTTGGCAGTTCGGGCTGGACTGTTCCCACAAGGAACAGGGTCAAGACTGATTTGCATATGGCTGGGTCCAAACTGGGGTGGTGTGGTGAGCAAAAGAATGATGGATTTAACCCAGATCTTTGTGACTGGGGGTGAATGTTTGCATTGTCCAGCATTCTGTCCATCAATTGTTTCTTTTGCATTTGTCGCCCTAAGTGGGAAGGGTATGCCCAGACGTGGGTCCCGTGCTCACTACACCACTGGATTCAAGCTAGCCTGGCTGAAGAAGGGTGATGCCCTGAAACCGGTCCCAGGATGCTTGTTTCTGGTCCAGGGAGGACCTGGCTTGGCAGTTCGGGCTGGACTGTTCCCACAAGGAACAGGGTCAAGACTGATTTGCATATGGCTGGGTCCAAACTGGGGTGGTGTGGTGAGCAAAAGAATGATGGATTTAACCCAGATCCTTGTGACTGGGGGTGAATGTTTGCATTGTCCAGCATTCCGTCCATCAATTGTTTCTTTTGCATTTGTCGCCCTAAGTGGGAAGGGTATGCCCAGACGTGGGTCCCGTGCTCACTACACCACTGGATTCAAGCTAGCCTGGCTGAAGAAGGGTGATTCCCTGAAACCGGTCCCAGGATGCTTGTTTCCGGTCCAGGGAGGACCTGGCTTGGCAGTTCGGGCTGGACTGTTCCCACAAGGAACAGGGTCAAGACTGATTTGCATATGGCTGGGTCCAAACTGGGGTGGTGTGGTGAGCAAAAGAATGATGGATTTAACCCAGATCCTTGTGACTGGGGGTGAATGTTTGCATTGTCCAGCATTCCGTCCATCAATTGTTCCTTTGCATTTGTCGCCCTAAGTGGGAAGGGTATGCCCAGACGTGGGTCCCGTGCTCACTACACCACTGGATTCAAGCTAGCCTGGCTGAAGAAGGGTGATGCCCTGAAACCGGTCCCAGGATGCTTGTTTCCGGTCCAGGGAGGACCTGGCTTGGCAGTTCGGGCTGGACTGTTCCCACAAGGAACAGGGTCAAGACTGATTTGCATATGGCTGGGTCCAAACTGGGGTGGTGTGGTGAGCAAAAGAATGATGGATTTAACCCAGATCCTTGTGACTGGGGGTGAATGTTTGCATTGTCCAGCATTCCGTCCATCAATTGTTTCTTTTGCATTTGTCGCCCTAAGTGGGAAGGGTATGCCCAGACGTGGGTCCCGTGCTCACTACACCACTGGATTCAAGCTAGCCTGGCTGAAGAAGGGTGATGCCCTGAAACCGGTCCCAGGATGCTTGTTTCCGGTCCAGGGAGGACCTGGCTTGGCAGTTCGGGCTGGACTGTTCCCACAAGGAACAGGGTCAAGACTGATTTGCATATGGCTGGGTCCAAACTGGGGTGGTGTGGTGAGCAAAAGAATGATGGATTTAACCCAGATCCCTGTGACTGGGGGTGAATGTTTGCATTGTCCAGCATTCCGTCCATCAATTGTTTCTTTTGCATTTGTCGCCCTAAGTGGGAAGGGTATGCCCAGACGTGGGTCCCGTGCTCACTACACCACTGGATTCAAGCTAGCCTGGCTGAAGAAGGGTGATGCCCTGAAACCGGTCCCAGGATGCTTGTTTCCGGTCCAGGGAGGACCTGGCTTGGCAGTTCGGGCTGGACTGTTCCCACAAGGAACAGGGTCAAGACTGATTTGCATATGGCTGGGTCCAAACTGGGGTGGTGTGGTGAGCAAAAGAATGATGGATTTAACCCAGATCTTTGTGACTGGGGGTGAATGTTTGCATTGTCCAGCATTCTGTCCATCAATTGTTTCTTTTGCATTTGTCGCCCTAAGTGGGAAGGGTATGCCCAGACGTGGGTCCCGTGCTCACTACACCACTGGATTCAAGCTAGCCTGGCTGAAGAAGGGTGATGCCCTGAAACCGGTCCCAGGATGCTTGTTTCTGGTCCAGGGAGGACCTGGCTTGGCAGTTCGGGCTGGACTGTTCCCACAAGGAACAGGGTCAAGACTGATTTGCATATGGCTGGGTCCAAACTGGGGTGGTGTGGTGAGCAAAAGAATGATGGATTTAACCCAGATCCTTGTGACTGGGGGTGAATGTTTGCATTGTCCAGCATTCCGTCCATCAATTGTTTCTTTTGCATTTGTCGCCCTAAGTGGGAAGGGTATGCCCAGACGTGGGTCCCGTGCTCACTACACCACTGGATTCAAGCTAGCCTGGCTGAAGAAGGGTGATGCCCTGAAACCGGTCCCAGGATGCTTGTTTCCGGTCCAGGGAGGACCTGGCTTGGCAGTTCGGGCTGGACTGTTCCCACAAGGAACAGGGTCAAGACTGATTTGCATATGGCTGGGTCCAAACTGGGGTGGTGTGGTGAGCAAAAGAATGATGGATTTAACCCAGATCCTTGTGACTGGGGGTGAATGTTTGCATTGTCCAGCATTCCGTCCATCAATTGTTCCTTTGCATTTGTCGCCCTAAGTGGGAAGGGTATGCCCAGACGTGGGTCCCGTGCTCACTACACCACTGGATTCAAGCTAGCCTGGCTGAAGAAGGGTGATGCCCTGAAACCGGTCCCAGGATGCTTGTTTCCGGTCCAGGGAGGACCTGGCTTGGCAGTTCGGGCTGGACTGTTCCCACAAGGAACAGGGTCAAGACTGATTTGCATATGGCTGGGTCCAAACTGGGGTGGTGTGGTGAGCAAAAGAATGATGGATTTAACCCAGATCCTTGTGACTGGGGGTGAATGTTTGCATTGTCCAGCATTCCGTCCATCAATTGTTTCTTTTGCATTTGTCGCCCTAAGTGGGAAGGGTATGCCCAGACGTGGGTCCCGTGCTCACTACACCACTGGATTCAAGCTAGCCTGGCTGAAGAAGGGTGATGCCCTGAAACCGGTCCCAGGATGCTTGTTTCCGGTCCAGGGAGGACCTGGCTTGGCAGTTCGGGCTGGACTGTTCCCACAAGGAACAGGGTCAAGACTGATTTGCATATGGCTGGGTCCAAACTGGGGTGGTGTGGTGAGCAAAAGAATGATGGATTTAACCCAGATCCCTGTGACTGGGGGTGAATGTTTGCATTGTCCAGCATTCCGTCCATCAATTGTTTCTTTTGCATTTGTCGCCCTAAGTGGGAAGGGTATGCCCAGACGTGGGTCCCGTGCTCACTACACCACTGGATTCAAGCTAGCCTGGCTGAAGAAGGGTGATGCCCTGAAACCGGTCGCAGGATGCTTGTTTCCGGTCCAGGGAGGACCTGGCTTGGCAGTTCGGGCTGGACTGTTCCCACAAGGAACAGGGTCAAGACTGATTTGCATATGGCTGGGTCCAAACTGGGGTGGTGTGGTGAGCAAAAGAATGATGGATTTAACCCAGATCCTTGTGACTGGGGGTGAATGTTTGCATTGTCCAGCATTCCGTCCATCAATTGTTTCTTTTGCATTTGTCGCCCTAAGTGGGAAGGGTATGCCCAGACGTGGGTCCCGTGCTCACTACACCACTGGATTCAAGCTAGCCTGGCTGAAGAAGGGTGATGCCCTGAAACCGGTCCCAGGATGCTTGTTTCCGGTCCAGGGAGGACCTGGCTTGGCAGTTCGGGCTGGACTGTTCCCACAAGGAACAGGGTCAAGACTGATTTGCATATGGCTGGGTCCAAACTGGGGTGGTGTGGTGAGCAAAAGAATGATGGATTTAACCCAGATCCTTGTGACTGGGGGTGAATGTTTGCATTGTCCAGCATTCCGTCCATCAATTGTTTCTTTTGCATTTGTCGCCCTAAGTGGGAAGGGTATGCCCAGACGTGGGTCCCGTGCTCACTACACCACTGGATTCAAGCTAGCCTGGCTGAAGAAGGGTGATGCCCTGAAACCGGTCCCAGGATGCTTGTTTCCGGTCCAGGGAGGACCTGGCTTGGCAGTTCGGGCTGGACTGTTCCCACAAGGAACAGGGTCAAGACTGATTTGCATATGGCTGGGTCCAAACTGGGGTGGTGTGGTGAGCAAAAGAATGATGGATTTAACCCAGATCCTTGTGACTGGGGGTGAATGTTTGCATTGTCCAGCATTCCGTCCATCAATTGTTTCTTTTGCATTTGTCGCCCTAAGTGGGAAGGGTATGCCCAGACGTGGGTCCCGTGCTCACTACACCACTGGATTCAAGCTAGCCTGGCTGAAGAAGGGTGATGCCCTGAAACCGGTCCCAGGATGCTTGTTTCCGGTCCAGGGAGGACCTGGCTTGGCAGTTCGGGCTGGACTGTTCCCACAAGGAACAGGGTCAAGACTGATTTGCATATGGCTGGGTCCAAACTGGGGTGGTGTGGTGAGCAAAAGAATGATGGATTTAACCCAGATCCTTGTGACTGGGGGTGAATGTTTGCATTGTCCAGCATTCCGTCCATCAATTGTTTCTTTTGCATTTGTCGCCCTAAGTGGGAAGGGTATGCCCAGACGTGGGTCCCGTGCTCACTACACCACTGGATTCAAGCTAGCCTGGCTGAAGAAGGGTGATGCCCTGAAACCGGTCCCAGGATGCTTGTTTCCGGTCCAGGGAGGACCTGGCTTGGCAGTTCGGGCTGGACTGTTCCCACAAGGAACAGGGTCAAGACTGATTTGCATATGGCTGGGTCCAAACTGGGTTGGTGTGGTGAGCAAAAGAATGATGGATTTAACCCAGATCCTTGTGACTGGGGGTGAATGTTTGCATTGTCCAGCATTCCGTCCATCAATTGTTTCTTTTGCATTTGTCGCCCTAAGTGGGAAGGGTATGCCCAGACGTGGGTCCCGTGCTCACTACACCACTGGATTCAAGCTAGCCTGGCTGAAGAAGGGTGATGCCCTGAAACCGGTCCCAGGATGCTTGTTTCCGGTCCAGGGAGGACCTGGCTTGGCAGTTCGGGCTGGACTGTTCCCACAAGGAACAGGGTCAAGACTGATTTGCATATGGCTGGGTCCAAACTGGGGTGGTGTGGTGAGCAAAAGAATGATGGATTTAACCCAGATCCTTGTGACTGGGGGTGAATGTTTGCATTGTCCAGCATTCCGTCCATCAATTGTTTCTTTTGCATTTGTCGCCCTAAGTGGGAAGGGTATGCCCAGACGTGGGTCCCGTGCTCACTACACCACTGGATTCAAGCTAGCCTGGCTGAAGAAGGGTGATGCCCTGAAACCGGTCCCAGGATGCTTGTTTCCAGTCCAGGGAGGACCTGGCTTGGCAGTTCGGGCTGGACTGTTCCCACAAGGAACAGGGTCAAGACTGATTTGCATATGGCTGGGTCCAAACTGGGGTGGTGTGGTGAGCAAAAGAATGATGGATTTAACCCAGATCCTTGTGACTGGGGGTGAATGTTTGCATTGTCCAGCATTCCGTCCATCAATTGTTTCTTTTGCATTTGTCGCCCTAAGTGGGAAGGGTATGCCCAGACGTGGGTCCCGTGCTCACTACACCACTGGATTCAAGCTAGCCTGGCTGAAGAAGGGTGATGCCCTGAAACCGGTCCCAGGATGCTTGTTTCCGGTCCAGGGAGGACCTGGCTTGGCAGTTCGGGCTGGACTGTTCCCACAAGGAACAGGGTCAAGACTGATTTTCATATAGCTGGGTCCAAACTGGGGTGGTGTGGTGAGCAAAAGAATGATGGATTTAACCCAGATCCTTGTGACTGGGGGTGAATGTTTGCATTGTCCAGCATTCCGTCCATCAATTGTTTCTTTTGCATTTGTCGCCCTAAGTGGGAAGGGTATGCCCAGACGTGGGTCCCGTGCTCACTACACCACTGGATTCAAGCTAGCCTGGCTGAAGAAGGGTGATGCCCTGAAACCGGTCCCAGGATGCTTGTTTCCGGTCCAGGGAGGACCTGGCTTGGCAGTTCGGGCTGGACTGTTCCCACAAGGAACAGGGTCAAGACTGATTTGCATATGGCTGGGTCCAAACTGGGGTGGTGTGGTGAGCAAAAGAATGATGGATTTAACCCAGATCCTTGTGACTGGGGGTGAATGTTTGCATTGTCCAGCATTCTGTCCATCAATTGTTTCTTTTGCATTTGTCGCCCTAAGTGGGAAGGGTATGCCCAGACGTGGGTCCCGTGCTCACTACACCACTGGATTCAAGCTAGCCTGGCTGAAGAAGGGTGATGCCCTGAAACCGGTCCCAGGATGCTTGTTTCCGGTCCAGGGAGGACCTGGCTTGGCAGTTCGGGCTGGACTGTTCCCACAAGGAACAGGGTCAAGACTGATTTGCATATGGCTGGGTCCAAACTGGGGTGGTGTGGTGAGCAAAAGAATGATGGATTTAACCCAGATCCTTGTGACTGGGGGGTGAATGTTTGCATTGTCCAGCATTCCGTCCATCAATTGTTTCTTTCGCATACCGTCTGACCCAGGCATTGTCCCCGAATGACCACCTTAAAGGCATCCCTTCCACCAAGACAGAACTAGCCGTTCCCTGATTCTCCTCAAAGTATGTCACTATAGCCCTGGAGAGCGTCTGCCTAAAGCCATCGTCTTCAAGCAAGGCGGGGTCTAAGCGCCACAGTGGTATGGGGGCCCTGTCAGGCGTGGGGGCGAACAGCAACAGAAGGGGGCTGTGTCCGATATGGAGTGTCCCAAATATTCCGCCTCACGCAGCATTGGCGCCAACCTATCAGAACAGAGGAACATGTCCAATCTAGTGTGCAGATCGTAAAGGGAGGAGTAGTAAGAGTATTCTCTCTTCCTAGAGTTGTGCACCCTCCAGATATCTAGCAGCTCCCACCCCGCCATCCAGGCCCTGAATCCCTGGGCCGTCACGGCCGCCGTCATGCCTCTTAATGGGAGAGTGGACCTGTCCATCTGTAAATTGCTGATGCAATTAAAGTCGCCCCCCAAAAGCAGGTCACCCTCAGCAACCCCCGATAGTGTCTTAGAGAGGCGAGTCAGGAAAACGACCTGGTCCTGATTAGGGGCATATACACTGCCCAGCGTCATCTCCTTATCCTTTAGCCTGCCCCTGACAATGACATACCTCCCATCTGGGTCAAGTATCGTGCGAGAAGCCCTGAATGGAACCCCCGGCCTAATCCACACAAGGGCCCCCCTCGCAAACGCTGAGCACCCAGTCGCATACAGTGGACCTCGCCATCTGCGCCGCAATCTTGTGACCTCTGCCTCCGTAAGGTGGGTCTCCTGCAACATCACTATATGTACACCTCTACGCTTAATATAGTTAAAAATACTATATCTTTTTGCTGGAGAACCCATACCCCTAATGTTCCAAGTTAGGAGCCTGAACTCCTCGGCCTGTCCATGATTTCCAGCCATTACCTATTAATAACCCCCCTCCCTCCCCCCCGACCCCCGCACTCCCCCCACCAGTAGCTGCAGTGGACTCCCTAAAATAAGACAATAACCCCAACTTTATAACTCCCCATTCTAAGAGCGGACTGACAACGGTCAGCTGCCCAAACTCACAACAGACCATTTAGTCCAGCGTAACGCCGCCTTCCAGAGGCGGTATCTTCTGGAGAGGGGTGGCAAGGAACACCAAAGTTCAGCAGTTCAAGAAGTAGTAAACAAAGAAGAAAGAGAGGGGCAGATGTCTCCTCCGGTTCCGCATGAAGTGCAGGGGCATTCTCCCTCTCACCACTCTCAACAACAAGCGCGGCCCAATCCCAGTGAATCTTCCTGTTCGTACATCTTCATCAGGCAATGTCATCGGCTGTACGTGGGGTCAGCTTCGGGAGCTCAGTGTCATTTCCGGTGTGGTCGTCCGAGTTGGACGTGCGGATCGCCCTGTCCGAAGAGGTGTCTCTGTCTCAATCTCCACCACCTGGGGACATCAACCGGGCCACCGCCTGTAGCGCCTCCTCTCTTTCCTGCTGCGTCTGGGAGACGGTGGGTTTCTGCAATGCTCTCGATTTCTTAGGGCGACGCTGCCGTCCTCTAGCTCCTCGTTTCTCTCCTCTCGCGCTGGGCTGTGATTTAGGCAGCGGCACACCTTTACCATACGCCTCTAGCCACGTCCAGGCGTCGTCTGGCGTGCTGCAGAAATGGGTGGAGCCATCTAATATTATTCGGATCCTGGCCGGGAACAGCAAGGAGTACTGCAATCCTGCCTCACGAAGGGCCTTTTTAACTGCTATAAAGGAGGCTCTCTGCACCTGCACTCTAGCGGTGAAGTCAGGGAACATGGACACTCTACTGTTGCCCAACGTGTATTGGCCGTGAGTTCTCGATTGCTGCAATATGGCATCTCTGTCTTTATAGTGAAGTAGGCGAGCCACCACTGGTCTGGGGGGTCTCCCGGGGCCGGCGCCCGACCCGGCACTCTGTGTGCCCTCTCCAAGGCAAAGAACTGAGTCAGCTTGCCAGCCGGCATCACCTCCTGTAGCCATTTTTCCAAAAAAGAGACCATATCTGATTCCTCCATTTTCTCCGGAATCCCCACCACACGTACATTGTTGCGCCTGTTCCTTCCTTCGGCATCCTCCGCTCTCTGCTCAAGTTCAGCCACTCTCAGTGCGAGATCATCCATCCGAGCAGACCCCTGCTTTTGTTCCGGCACTAGTGTCGTAAGGGAGGTCTCAACCTCAGTGACCCTGTCTGCCAGCTTGCGGTGTTCTGTTTACAGGAGTCCCAGCCCCACCGACACTGCTCCAATGTCCTGCTGCAATGCCGTTCTAGTGTCAGATATCGCCGCTAATATTTTATCCAGGTGGAGGTGTAAGGAGAGGTCTTTGTCTGCCGTCTCCCCTTTCTCATGGTCGCTATGCTGCGGGGAGGGATCCCTGGTACTGGGCTGGGTAGCCCCGTTTTTGTTTTTTGGTTGCCCCATTCTGCTCACCTGGAGTCCGGATCCTTGGTGTTCTGTGGCCGGGGCTCGACTGCCAACCAGCCCGATACTGCTCCCCCGTCTCCAGTCTCCTCTGCGCAAGGTTACAGCGCGCCCCTGGTGTGCTCCCTACTCCGCCTCAGAGGCCCCCCAGGCACCCAGGGCCAACAGTCGCAGTCCCCGCTTCACCAAAGTCCGGCGGGGCACGCAATGAGCGATCCCGGTCCCACTCTTCCAGATCCTTCCTGCTTTCAGGGTGGGGGGTCAACCATGCTCCCCATCTACTTTTCCAGGGGGGGCCCAGACCACGTGCCCCTACTGAACAGCGCCACCTCACCTCTGTCCTCCGCCGCATGCACCAGGAGGGCACCCCAAATCCAGCACGCCACAGCCCAGTGTTGCCAGGCTAGTGAGCTCCACTGGAGCCGGCGCCCTCCACCTGCGCCGCTCAACGGTGTCCGCCCGCAGCACGGCCTCTTCGCCCGCTGGGTGGCATGCTCCCCGCGCGCCCCACTTCTTGGTCCCTTAGCCCCACCGGCAGAGGGAGCCACCACAAATGCGCACCGCAGACCAGATTCGGGAAAGCCCTCCTGGCGGCCGCTCCCTTCCAGGCCTGTCTGGAGCCTCAGGGCCCACTGTCCACTGCCCACAGGTGGCACCGCAGGGGTCCAGGGTGCACGCTCCACCACCGCCTACCTCCAGCCCAGGCACCACGGCTGCTCAACCACCGATCCTCAATGCAAGTGCGGGCACTGAATCGCAGGCATCACTCGGCAGCAGTCGGTCAGGGCACACTCCTCCGGGCCCCCCCCGGGGGTCCGCAGCCAGCCCACGATGCTCCAGCTGCCTCCCGTCGATCCGGCACCGAACCCCGCAGCACCGCTCTCCGCTGCTCCGTCGTCTGCCTGCAAGGCTCCAGGCAGTGCCACTCCTACGTGCCCCAGACCGGGTCTCTCCAGGGGCCGCCGTCGTCTCGCGAGTGCTCCGGGTCACAAGGCCTGCAGCTCGCCGATCCCTCTCCGCGCCGCTCAACAGAGCTGCACCGCACCAGCCACCTCTTCTTCCCTGCTTTAGCTGCCAGCGCATGATCGCGGAGTGTCCACACCTCCGGGATGGATCGGAGTTGCCCCAGAGCGGTCAAAACCAGGATTAGTGAGGAACCGGGACGGAGCCTCGCTAATATGTGGCCGCCATGTCCGAGTTCCCGGCCACGCCCCTGCTAAGGAACCTCCTTGAGGCCTCTCAGACCTCCTAGTGCTTTCAGAGTGGGGCATTATAACCTTTTAGGCTGTAGATTCCTTTCTTCCACTCTCACTTCCGCTATCTCAGGTGTAACACCCTGAGATTGACCCTTTAGGGCTTGGAATGTACCCTGAGATTGAACACTTGCCTGGCAGTCCAGGACTTCCAGTGGGGACACAGAGTCCACATCAAGATGACACACACTGTCTATATCATGCAGGGTGTTTGTCTGGTGTAAAGTGGATTTGGAGGACACCCTGTGCTTGGAAACAGATTGAGCGTGCAGAGACACTTTGCGTACGGAAACAGCAAAAGACATTTGTTAAGTAGTGGCTGGTAGCAGTCACGTGGCAGATTTTTAGGGTTTCATTCTAAAACCCCTCCTCTAAATCAGGCCAGATATAACTCCACCTGAGACTGAGATTAAAGATTGTGATTACTGTTCATACTGTATTTGAGTTCTAATCCCTTTACCACATCCTGGAGTAAGTCTTGGCTGCTCACTATTGAAACTTTTGGGAGACAAGTTTCGAAAAGGAACAACTCTGGTATCCAAATGGAATGAAATGGCCTTATGCTTTGAGACACCAATGGTAAATATCAGTATCTACCACACAAACTGCCCAGTAACCACCTGCTGCTGCTGTTGGTGCTGTGGTTGGCTCAGAATCCGGATTGAGAGGGGTCCATAAGGTTGTTGTGTTCCAGGTGGCTGGTGAGTTGCATGGTTGATTGCCTTTTTGAGAACCTTCACTGGAAAGGGGAGCAGGGAGATGGCCAGGTAGTTTTTCGGTTGTGCTGGGTCAGCGGATGGTTTCTTCAGGAGTAGCCTCACTTCAGAAATTTTCCAGCCTTCTGGGAAGGAGGCTGGGGTGATGGAGGTGTTCAGGACTTTCTTGAGCTCGTCTTGCTCGCGAGGTTGAAGATGAGGTAGGCACAGGGGTCCATGGGTGCCCCTGAGTGCACAGAGTTCATGATGGAGATTATGGATTGGGTTGTGAGAGGGTCCCAATGGGTGAGCAGGTGTTTGTGTTCATGAGTGTGAGCAGGCTGATGATGTCAGCGGTGGGGGGTTGGGGTTTGAAGCTTTCATAGGTGGCTGAGATCTTGTCGTGGAAGAAGTCCGCCAGGGTGTCGCACAGATCTTGGAAGGGGGTGATGTTGCTCTCTGCAGTTGCTGGGTTGGAGAACTTCTTCATGATGGTGAAGAGCTTGTTGCTGCGGTTTGTGTTGGCTTCTATGCGGTCTTTTAGGGTGTTCTTCTTTGTTTCTTTCAGGAGGCGGTGGTACTGGTTGAGTGCTGTCGGTTGCCTGTCTCTTTGCTGGTACGCCACTTCCTTTCTAATTGCCAGCAGTTGCATTTGGCGGATTTTAGCTCTGCAGTGAATCAGTTGGCTCTTCTAGCAGGTCCTTTGGATTTTGCTGACTTGCCGGGCGATTGTGTCAGCGCATTCTGTGATCCACTGGGAGAAGTTCTTTGCAGCCTGTTCTGGGTTGGATGTTGCATCTGGGAGGTAGAAGTTGAGAGCACTGTTCCACTGGTCTTCTAATATCTTTTTCCAGTATCTGTTCGTGGAGCTGGGGGGGCATGGTGCCAGTGTTGGTAGGCCCTGAGATGGTGAAGTGGACGCTGTAGTGGTCGGTTCAGGTGAGCTGTGAGACGTGGTTGTATTTCACTCTGTTGCTGGATGTAAAAATGGGGTAGAGCGTGTGTCCTGCGATGTGGGTAGGGTCGGTGACAAGTTGCTTGAGGCCAATGTTGCTCATGCCGAACAGAGTTGAGTAAATAAATAAATAAATAAAACGAATTACATTGCGCGCGCAGCATGCGATGCAGCGCGCGCAATGTAATTTGTTTTATTTATTTATTTACTCAACTCTGTTCAGCCGTATGCCGTAGTTTACTACCCCCCACCCTGCCCCTCCCCCGCCCCGCAGCACTCCCCAGAGGAGCTGCTACTGGTTGGGAGTGTGAATAGTATCTTCACTCATTTAGTCCATCTCTCCCACAGTCCCATGCGTTCCATTGTGGCTTAGAAAAAGTCCCATCGCCTTTTCTAGGTCTTTTGATAGGATAGGAGCTTCCAGGAGTTGGCTCCGTTCAGGATGATACATGATATGAAAAAGACGCCTCAGGTTCCCAGAAGTGGACCTGGTCGGTATAAACCTGTTTTGATCCCCATGTATCAGGCCGGTCATAGCGGGTAAAAGACGCGAGGCCAATACTTTGCTCAAGACTTTAAAATCGACATTGAGCATGGAGAGAGGGTGGTAATCTGATGTTCGCGGTTCCAATGTTTTTGTCTTCGAGAGGGGTATGACCAGGTTATCTCTAGTGGAGGGAGGTAATTCCCTTCTACCCCAAACCTCCTCGTACACTGCCTCCAGCTTCGGGGCTAGCGTCTGTGCATAAACAGAGTAAAATTCTACTGGCATACCATCCAGTCCTGGTGTCTTCCTCTTAGCCATCTCTTTGAGCGCTGTACAGATTTCCATTGTTGTCACTGGTCCTCCCAGGCATTCCCGCATGTTGGGCTCCAAAGGTTCTAGGGGTAGGAATGCTAGAAAATCAGCTAGGTTCTCCTGCCTCTGTTGACTCGGTTTGCTGTATAGTTCTTCATAATAGGCCCTGAATATCTCATTTATTTCCTTGGGGTTATATATTGTCGTTCCTTCTAGTAGTCAAATCCGAGAAATGGGAGCCACCCTATTTTCAGGGCGCACAAGCCATGCGAGCAATCTACCTGCTCTGCCCCCTTCCTGCGGACCTCTGCTCTTAGTATGCCGTCGGGGTCCCCTCTCCCTCCGGCTTAGGGCCTCAGTGCAGGGCCGATTTCTCTGTGGAGCACAAGTTCATGTGGGGGCTGAGCTCCTTTCTCTGACCGGTCTCCTCGGTTGCAGGCCTGTTCCGGTTGCGTAGGGTACTCCCTGTTGATGATTCAAATTTCTGGGCCAGCCCCCATACTCCTCCTTGGTCTTCGCATCTCCCGTGCTATAGACTACTTGCGCTTCGGTTTCGCCGTTCTTCCTCTGCAGGGCCTCGGTTTATCGCCTGGATTTGCTCTCGCAGCAAAAGGGGGAGGGGAGGCCTGGGGCACCACCTCATGCATGCAGTCCACCTCTGCAATGTTGGATTATTTGTGGTGTCCCATCTCTCCCCTCCGCTCCGCAGTCGATCGGTCATCTCTCCTCCCACTCGGCCTCCTCCCAAGTTCCCGCGTCACCTGTGATCCGGTCCAGGCACCGCGATTCATAAGGCGTGGTCCGCCTGGTGCCGCTAGGCCAGGTCTCCAGCTGCTCCTCTCTCGACAGTGCCGGGCACCCAATCCGCTAAGGATCTCCGTTTGAGCCACAGTCCCTAGAGCAGAGTCCGCAGGCCGCAGCCGCGGTACGCCGGGACTCCTCTCTCCATAGTGCTGGGCAGCCGAACCGCCTACAGGATCCCTTTTTGGGCCGCAGTCATTCGTGCAGGGCCCGCAGGCCTCAGTACGCCGGGAATCGGGTCAGCCGCCGGCCGGCGGCTTCCAGGCCTCGCTATCTCTCAGGGCGCCACCCCCTCCACTGCTGCTCCGCCGTCGCTCCACAGCCACCCCACAGGCTCTCTGATACAGGCAGAGGTTGCAGAGCCGCCAGGTCTTCGCCAGCAGGCTAGTGACGCAGGATTACTGATAGGCCGGTGCGGAGCTTCTCGCTCACACGCCCACCATCTTCCGCGTACAAGCCACGCCCCCGTCGACGACACATCTTAGGGTGTAACCTGATCTATGTTTTACAGAAATGTGTTAAAACAATGGAGAATACCCATCTAGTTTCAAGTGATGAGACTACCCTGAGTGTATCAGCTATTTTGTGTTCAGGTGTAAATATATTATAAACAACAAAAGAGTGTACCTTAGTAGAGAGAGAAGAGCAAATGTGCAGAATCCCACTAGGTTCTATAGAAAGCCCTCACTCACCAACCTGGTTGGTGACATGCTTCATCATTGGGCCCCACCGGGAGAGGCTGAATGCCACCCCGGTGTGCTGCAACGCCAGAGTTACTGCGGAGCTGGAAAAAATGTGATTTGATAAAAACGGTGAAAGTGAGTTAAAAATGTCTGAATTGTGTCAAAAAATATGTTTTATTAATTTGCCAATCAGACCCATGGTGTATTCAGTCGTTACACTGGATAGTAAACTCGGTTCCTCTCAATCACGAGGATCATATGACTATTACAGTCAGAATCTATTTTTTACATTTATAACCTCAGGTTAGGGTGGGCCTTAGAGCGTCCATAACGCCGGGGTTCACTTCACTTCACCTTCGGTCCTGACGAATGCCTGAATAATTACTCACACATAGGCAGAAACATGTTGACCAGATCTTAGGGGGACATAGCTGAACAATCTATTCAGTTTCTTGTCCAACACCTTATTTTTAACCATGTCTGATTGGCAAATTAATAAAACGCGGTTCCTCGCGTTCCGCTGCTGCCGAACAGGGCTTGCTGCAACCTGCGAGTTGGGTGGGAGCACTGAATGGTATGCTCTTATTGATGAATAGAATAGGAGTAGGAGTTTTTATATATATATATATATATATATATATCTATATATATTTATACATACATACATACAAACATACATACATACATATATATAAAATCTTTTGAATCAACAAGGAATTGAGACAAATGTGACGATAGGTACAAACTTTAAACCAAAATCTAAGTTCGTGCCAATTATGCCAAGGGATACCATAGACACATTCAGTGAAACAATCACAGCTGAAGTGAAAAAACTGAATCGAACAACAAAAGCCAGCAAGAAAAAATACAACAACAATCAACAAAAATATCATCAGCTTATCACTAAATTACGGGATAATGATACCATTGTCGTTCGTAATTCAGACAAAGGGGGCAATGTTGTAATCTGGCAAAAACAACAATATCTAAAAGAAGCAATGACGCAACTGAACGACAGAAGTTGTTACAGATTAAGTACCAAACAAACAATGTTAGCCGCTCAACATGATTTACATACTAAATTGCTGGCCTGGAAAAGTGTGGGCCTCATCAACCAGGATGAGTATAAGTATATGAAAACTGACTATCCAATAACTCCAGTCATATATTTTATACCTAAGGTTCATAAAAACATAAACAATCCTCCAGGCAGGCCTATTATATCGGCCAAAAAAAGTCTTCTTGAAAATGTATCAATTTACATAGACTTTTTCTTACAGAGTCATGTAAAAACGTTGCCATCTTACATACAAGATACAACAGACTTTTTAAGAAAGATTCAAAACATCACTTGGCAAAATGACTATGTTCTATTATCCCTGGATGTATCAAATCTGTACACATCTATTCATCACAGGGACGGATTACGTGCGGTTGACCATTTCTTGAACAACAGGCAGATTGAATATCATCAACACAACAAGATGATTATGAGTTTGATCCAATTTTGCCTGAACAATAACTTCTTCCTATTCCACCAACAACTATACCAACAAATAAGAGGAGTGGCTATGGGGGCGAACTTTTCACCCAGCTATGCTTGCCTCCATATGGGGTGGTGGGAAGAGTTAGTGCTCAACATCAAATATGCGGTCATATTAGCTGAAAATGTTGTTGTTTGGATTCGATATATTGATGATTTATTTGTCATTTGGCGGGGATCTGAACAAAGTGCAGCGGATTTTGTTGAACAAATCAATATCAATGAGTTGAATTTACAATTTACCTGTAATATAAGCAAAGAGATAATCTGTTTTTTGGATGTGGAGGTGTATGTGTCACGAAATCAGTTACACACTAAACTACATCGTAAGCCCACCGCAGGCAACACCACTCTCCATTCCACCAGCTTTCATCCTAGGCACACTATATGCAGTATTCCTTATGGAGAAATGCTTAGGATTCGACGTATTTGCAGTACTGATAAGGACCTAGCCGAGGCTCAACTAGCCAGTAAAGAACGCTTTTTAGAGAGAGGCTATACTGAAAAAACAATAGACAGTGCCATCAATAAGACTAGAGTCTTGTCCAGAGAGGAACTTCTATCCAGGCACTCTCGAAAAACTAGGAAACACACCTTGGAGAAAGAAGTATCCACAGACAGGAGTGGTCCCAGACTTATCTTAACTTTTAATAAACAAAAAGATAGTCTGAGTAAGATCATCACAAACAACTGGCATCTGCTAAATAGTGATCCAGTGTTAGGCCCCATTTTGCCAGCCCGACCAACGATCACATACAGAAAGGCCCCATCTACAAGTGACTTTTTAGTCAGTAGTAGCCCTGAATTGATAAGAAATCAAGGGTGGCTTTCAAGTAGAAAGGGCTTTATAAGATGTTCAACATGTAAAGCATGTAAACATGGGATTAGTAAAACCATGTTCCAGACAGCCTTTGACACCAGACCCACTAAGATCAGTAAGTTAATTACCTGCAAATCGGAGTATGCCATCTACATCTTGGAGTGCCCTTGTGGACTGCAGTATGTGGGAAGCACAAAACTGCAGGTACACAAGCGGATCCTCCAACATTTACGAGCCATAACAAACATGGATACAACTTATCCGGTGGCCCGCCATTTCAGTGAGATGCATGGAAATGATGCATCTCAAATGAAATACTTCGCTATAGACACTATGCCACCACTAAGAAGAGGCGGAGATAGAGAGGCACTCCTACGCAAACTCGAGACCAAATACATCTTGGAACTCGACAGTAAAAGTCCTCATGGACTAAATACAACTGAAGACTTATACACGTGGCTGGATTAATGATAATTCTCTGATGTATTAATGGTCAGTTTTAACTTTCCAATGTAGACACCTCTAACAGCCTTTATAAAAGCATTTAAGCTTTATATAATTAACAAATAACTACCGTAATCTCTGCCAAATATCACTTCCTCTTTTAGCAACTATACCATCAAGATCAAGGAAATAGAATATTTTTTGTTTTAATGTAAATATCACTAAATAAGAAAAAACTGTTTTTCACACTTGGTTCATGCACTGTTATGACCTACTGTATCCCAGGCAGGATTAGTAGAGGATCACACATTGCATATTACACTTGTTTTTTTCACACTCATAAACAACTAAACATTTTAACTGTCATTTGGGTTAGCAGGCCCACCATGGGCGGAACATAATTTTTAGAACAGTTTGCGGCAGTATTTATGATAAATGTATTTATACAGAAATTACAAAGGACGTGATATGAGTAATAGTAATCATTGTGTATCATATACTTATACTATTTATTGTATTTAAACAGATAGTAGGTTGTATGCACATCAAATTTACATACACCAGTTTGCCAAATGGGATGTTTCTAACCAAGAACTATTGTATATATTCGGATGAATTTTTTATACATTTGTATTAACATTTATTGGCTTTTAATTGACA
Source organism: Calotriton arnoldi (assembly GCA_963921515.1). Classification (NCBI taxonomy): domain Eukaryota; kingdom Metazoa; phylum Chordata; class Amphibia; order Caudata; family Salamandridae; genus Calotriton; species Calotriton arnoldi. Next base: position 61,646 of record CAWUFW010011967.1, on the reverse strand, counting down.
ACCTATAATTGAGAGGTTGGTCATATATTTATACTATTTATTGTATTTAAATAGATAGCATGTTGTATGTACATCAAATTTTCATACACCTGTTTGCCAAATGGGATATTCTTAACCAAGAACTATTGTATATATTCAGATGAATATTTTTATATATTTGTATTAACACCCATTGGTTTTTAATTGACAACCTATAATTGAGTAGATTAGTCAATAAGATGGATATTTCCCATCAATTTGGTCAAACAAATATTTTGATATTACTCTGTGTGTTTTATTTAACTTATAAACGCATATTTCCACATTTGTCCTTTTGCACAACCATATTATCTACTGTTGCACAAATTATATATATTTTGCTGCTATTTAGTTACAGAACTTCGATTCATGAAATGACAGTCTGTTGTTTATGTTAATTGTTTGCACTGGCACTTTAAAAATGGGGAAGTGCTGTCAGCGCGTCATGTGATCAAGGTCCTTGTGGACCGAAACACGTCATGGCAGCATAGCGCAAAAATACAAATAAAATAATTTGCACAAAAGAAGAGGTGTCCGTTCCTGCTTTCCGATTCACGCTGTATTTGGATCATATGGAAAAAGGTTACCTGATACATATATATATATATATATATATATATATATATATGTAGATGCTTCGCTTTCCACGACTACACAGGTACAAAAAAACGAGAGGGGACCCAGATTCTGTGCAATTTTTTGTTTATTCACACCAGATTTGTTCCGCCATGACGCGTTTCGGCAGATCTATATATAGATATATATATATATATATATAGTGAAAGGTTAAAATACCTGCCTTTTAGGAGAGCAATGCTTTAACCCTTCCTCCAGATGGTATGGTTAGACGAAGGGGCGAGAAGTAGAAAATGTAGGTTACAATGCTCCTTCGTTTCTATAGGCCTAAATGTTTCAAGCCAATCCCCATGGCTTTTCTTCAGGACCAAGGATCCAACTCCTTGATTCCACTCCTAAAACAGCAGATTTGACGTGAAGTGACTGCACACACTCTGCATGCTAATAAAAAGTTAGCACATACTTAATGTTACTGCTTGACAACAAAATAAAGCAAAACATTTGCTTCATAGGTCGTTCGGTGGCAAGGCGAGCCTGTAGTCTGACTCTTGCTTCAAGGCGTCCCCTCAGTCGAATCACCTATAGGAACTGCACCGAGGCCCGTATATATATCCGAGGGGGCACCTAGAAGCAAGTGTAACTACAGGCTCGCCTTGCCACTGGAGAACCTATGAAGCAAATATCTTGCTTTATTTTGTTGGCAAGCAGTAACACCAAGTAGGTGTTAACTTTTTATTGGCATGCAGTGTGTGTGCAGTCATTTCACGTCAAAACTACTGATTTAGGAGTGGAATCAGGGAGTTAGATCCTTGGTCCTGAAGAAAAGCCATGGGGATTGGCTTGAAACATGTAGACCTATAGAAAGGAAGGGGCATTGTTACCTACACTTTCTACTTCTCGCCCCATTTTTTTACCATACCGTCTGGAGGACGGATTAAAGCATTGCTCACCTAAAAGGCAGGTATTTTCAACTTTCCACTATATATTTAAAAACCCCTACTCCTATTCTATTCATCACTAAGAGCATACCATTCAGTGCTCTCATGTAACTCGGAGCACACCCCGTTCTGCAACGGAACGGGAGGAACCCTATGATGAAGCATGCCACCAGGAGGCAACCCTGGTAAGTGAGGGTTATATAAAATAGCCTAGTGCTTTTTCTCCACCGCGCAGGGGGTTAGCACACATTAAAAGGACGGACTCTCTTTTTCTTGAGGTATACATAACTAGGAGGACGAGCCCCTCTGAGATACTCCTCTTATCTCTCCCCTTCTTTCAGATATCTATAAAAGAGAGGCCTCTATGTATATTCATTTATTTTCATTTTTGCAGGATTAAAAAATAGATATTGATTACTTTGTATCAGTGAAATATTTATGTTGCAAGCCATGATTTAAAAGTCCAATGGGACCTTTGTTAGGTTATTTCTGGTATTCTATCCTGGTCCTAAGTGGTTGTAAGGGTCAGTCCTCATTAGTATATTCCTGCATCACCGCACTGAAATGTAATATCATGCAATTTGAGCACCTCTTTCTCTGATTTATCACTTGAGGCAGTCTCAGATCTGCAGTACTTGAGTGAGCGAGCTGTTTGCCTGCATTGCTACAGGGTGTCTGGGCAGTGACTGAATGGCACTGGAAAAAGACAGATGTGGACCCGGAATATCTACTACCTGTGTGCAGGTGTTATATGTGAATAATTTGGTATGTATATAGCAGGGTTTGAAATAACCTCTTCCGAGATATATTTTGCAGTGTAACCTTTGTGTTATAGCAGAGTGTGATATTTATAACTTGCTGGTTGTGCAAAGATGTCTTCACGGTTTTAGATTCTTGCTTGTCTTGTTGTTCATATAAGATGGACAACTTGTAGTTTGGTGTTTTATGTATGGGGTGGGCCTTGTTCTGTTGTGTGAGTGAAATGTTGTGCATGAGCTTGCTGTCACAGATTGTGGTTGAAAGGGTATACCTAATATCTTGATGATAGTGTGTGGCAGTTTTTAAGACCAGTACATTGTACAAAGGGGATTGTTTCTGAAAATGATTGCATATGAATAAAACTGCTTTATTCTTCTAGCGCCTGGGTACTCGCCAACATTTTCCCAGGGGCCAAAAAGTTCCTCTGTGGTGTGACTGAGGGCTGCATTAATGCCAACATGGTGGTGGTCAGGGCGTGGGAGGTGTAAGGTGGGCATAGGGCAAACGACACATGTACAACTAGTGGATAAATTGCACCTGGGATCAATTCCAGCGTCACCATTTGACCAAACTGTGTGATCCTGGGCAATTGTTTTATTTCACTTTGCCTATTGGCAATTGTTATCAGGGTAGAGGGGGAGGCATGAATGTTTCTAAATTCATGTTTGAAAACGGTCACTTAAAAAAAATAATCGCTAAACCAAGACTGATTTAGCGCCGTTATTACTGCCCTTACTCGAACCCTAAAACCAGATGTCCAAAGAGTATATGCAGGGCTTTAAGTGGGATGAAAAACCTGAGGGGGTCTCTCAAAGGGGCGTGGCCAATGTAATTAAGGGCGTGGCTTAACAACACATAAGCTAAAAATCAGTGCTTAGCATAGTGTGCTCCCCGAATTGTATTTTGTTGTTTCTGTCAGTGCATCCAGATATATGTTACAAGTAAATCATACCTACAACAAGTCAGGACTATTGGCTTTGTCAATGGTTGTTAGTTGCATAAAATAAATAAGCAGCAACTATAGCTTGTATATAATATTGAAAAAAGCTTCCACTTAAAGCCCTGGTCACGACAATGTTGCTGCTCCTGAGTTTCAAAAAGAGAAGGGAAATCCAGAGAGAAAATTACTCTTTTTTTTTTTTTTTTTAACTTTACAACTAGGATTTTATTATACAGCTCCAATAGAAGATTTCCTTTTAGAAGAATGTATTTGGTCTCTTGGTGGTAAAACGTGGTTTGTGCTGGCGGCGTAGAACTCTGTGAGGCAGAGGAAACTTGATTTTAGAGTCATGGAACTGCTTGACTGCAGGCCTACGGCACTTGCTCGCCGCAATCTCCTCAACCTTCATAATCTGAATAGAATGGGCTCTGGCACGATGACGAGCTCCCATATCCCGATAGCATTGTGTCACAGTATTGGCAGTTGTTAAGTCTCTGTACTCCCTGTACATGTTGTGGGTTCCACTGCGGGAATCGTAACGCAGCCAAATACCAAAGTTCTTAACCTTCAACGGAGACTTATCAAACACCTGGCCACAGTACACAATTTCTCCGGAAGCCTTCTTCATCTTCTTATATTGAGAAACGAAATACCAAAATCGTGACTTGGCAACGACATGGTTGGGGGCAAAGATCCGCATGCGGTACAGGGGAGGGACTTTAGTTTTAACTGTAGGCAAAGCCCGCCCAACAACCTTGTACTCCCGAAGGTTCCCCGATGGCTTCATGATGCCTCGTCCACAGCCAGCGAGGGGAAAAAAAACATTTTTACTCTCTTTAAAGGATGCTGGAAGGGCGGGATCCGTGGCTGGTACCTCTTGCTAATATATGCACATCCTCGTTTTTCACTTGCCTTCTGAGCACTCACATCCTGCAGCAGTCACTTTTCAATTTCTTTTGCAATCTCAATGGCTCTATATCTGCACTCTCCTTTCTATGCCCGGATGCCGCTAATTTGCATTAGAGGACTGGTTTATTCCCGAGGCTCTCTTCACAACCGGTCAGTCTGCGGCTCGCGTGCAGGTTTTTCAGGTACTCCGCACGCGATGCTTTTCCCTTGTGTTCTGCACGCAATGGGCGGGGGCAGTGTGCGGACTTGTGAAAGAGTAAACGAGGGATGGGAGGGGCCGCAGGGCGAAGGGATCAGTTTCTCTACTACTGGCACTTCAGTTTTCTCACTGGGAGAGAGTAGCCAGACCTCTCCCGCCCGCCCTCCCAGCCAGAAGTAACGCGGCTTTCACGAAGGCGCTTCAGGATGGCGGACACAGCACACGGGAAGGACTCCTCCCAGGAGTTGCTCTTCACCTACAGGGGAATTTCGTACCCTAAAATGAGATGCAGCTCGGACACATTTCAAGCCCTGCAAGACTTTGTTTCCAGGAGAGATGACATGATGCTGGTGGCCTACCCAAAATGCGGTAAGTGAATAGGTAGGTGTGCTATAGGGCTGTCAAAGGACCATAGGCGGCTCGTCTATGAAAGACAGTCCTGGCTTTCTAGCCTAAATCCGTTGGTTTTTACGACGCTTGTTGCCATGCGTTTGACCCTGAAAGCATTTCCCAGAATGCAAAGCGCTATTCGGTGATATAGAGGGCTGGAAGAAGGTGTCATGCGTAGCAGGGAACCACGTGGCAGCCATGCTGATGGTATGAGTGCAGAACTGCCGAATTTAAAAGTAGAATACATTTGTAGTTATATGAGCATAAATGGCATCTACATAAGGCACGAGAGGCAACACTTCATATTATGCCGTGTATAGAGGGGGGCAACAACAATTCCTACAGAGCACGGAAGGATTTATTGTGCAGAGGGCACCTGCTGATATAAGGGGGTGGGAATTTCAGACAGCTTGCCTGATGCTTCTTTTGCTACTTAATTGGTGTAACTTAGTTGCCATATAGTGGCAGTGTCCCTCATACATTTTTATTTCAAGGATGGCACTGCAAACACAGCAAAGGGACAACATGACTGGCAAAATAGTTGCTTTTATTCCAGGGCACACGCCCCAGTCAGGGAGAGCCACTGGCCCCCCTCTCATTGCATTACTTCTGCCTGGGTGGGCCAAGCTTTCACTGTACGTCCTGCATTGCAGAATTGAGCGATTTGTGGAACTGCCCAGTTAATCTGGTATTATCGTGGGCAGTGTTAGAATTAGATCTATAAAACATAATGCCCTCAAACTGACCCATGATAGCAAGTAACCAACTACTGCACTGGGCCCACTCCCAAACTGCCATGCATATCCTTCTTCGCATATATTTTCCACTAAAGTTCACCAACACGTGTATGTCATGTTTTCTTGTGGCATATGTGGGCCGCAGTTTATTCAGCATTACATGTACAACTTACTTTTTGGTTACAGTACCGTGGTTATACCCGCAATGACCAGGCCATGAACTGACGTCAGGGGATGTCATAAATCATTTTGACAAGCTCATAAATCATGTGACAGGTCATAAATCACAACGTCTGACAGGTCATAAATCATTTCTGACATATCCCAATCACGTTCTGTTATCTGTCTACCATACTTGCGACACCTCCTAGTTTGTTCAGGCCATCGTACATGCCGTTTTATGGGGTCATAAAGTTCCCTGTTGGTTTTCACGGTGCTTGCGTGGAGGGCTAACCTCTCCCTGGAGTTAGGCCCCAACTCGCTACCTTGTTTCTCCATTTTTGTGCCCTACCATTCGGCGGGTCTGGGCTGCGAGTTCCGTCTCCACTTGCTCCCCCCTTCCGGCCTGCTCACCCTGCCGTGAGGCATCCCAAGGTGAGTGGCCTTCCTCCTGCACACCGCCCTGCGGGTGTGCCTCCTTACCAACCAATGTACCCCTTCTTAGCCGCCATGCCACATGGAGGCTTACGTCGCCCTGCGGCTCCCCCATCCTCTTGTCGCTTCCCCTTTCTCCTTGCTCTTTTTTTTTTAGGTCTCGCCTAGGCAGCGCGCATGCGCTGCTCTAGGAGGGCCTTTAGCCATCGGTCTTCACTTTTCAAGCACTGCACTCGTGCTTGTGGCGGCATCCACCTTGCGGGAGCGAGCAGCGGCGCGCCACAAGCACGAGTGCAGTGCTTGAAAAGTGAAGCCTGCGCGCGCTCGCACGCACCACTCCCGAAAACAGCTACTGCTTGTTAATTAGTGCAGCGCGCGGCGCGCACCACTCGCGTGTTTTTTTTTTTCCGTGTGCGGCATGTGACCAGCGCTTGTTCTTTCTGTGTTAGCCTATTCCCTCGATTACCTCTTGCCACTGTTTTTTCAGCCATTCTTACCTTTGTTTACGTCCATACATTTTCATGTGCCTGCAACTTTCTTTCTCCTTGTTGGTTTGTTCAAACTCACACTTTCGCCTCATCTCCCTTGAATTTTGACCGCCCTTCATGCATAACTCCAAGATAGCCACCTCTTTTGTGCATGTACACCGTTCCAAGATGGCCGCCGGGGTACTCCCCTTCTTTTGATCCCCTTTCTATTTCTAATTATGCATCCCATTCGGCATCCTAGCCTTCCTGCAAATCAGAGAACCTGCTGTGCTGATCCTCCACTGCCAGACTTCCTGCCTATGAAATAAGAATTCATTATGGTCATTGGGGCATTTCCCCCCTGCTCACTCCTTGACCCCTGAACTCTAAGTGGCACATGCACGTGGTAATTACATGTTCTCATGTTTATTGCTCTGCCATCCACTCATATGATATCTTACAACATTTCTTCCAGGCTGGTTCATGACCCCTGGTGCATTACACACACCGTTCTTCATGAGCAACATCTCCCAGCTGCTTATGTGTTTTTTTCACAGTTTGGTTGAGCTTTTTATCCTTCTTTTCGCCTCCCTTTTCCATTTTCGTAACTGGCGCCTTACACAGAATTGTTTTTCTTTTCTATTACAGTGCGTATTGTGACTTGAGGAAGTGAGTAGCACACACTGCTTTCTTCCTTCTCATATGTATGTTGCTCTTTACTTATATCTCAGAATAGGATTCCTTTCCCTGTCCTTTTACAGAGTACTCTCGGGCTCCATATTTGACAGAGTTCTGATGATAATCCTATATTTACTAAAGGATCAAAATGTCATTGGCTCGCACAAAGCCCAATTATTGCATATTATAATTCAGGGAGCATTCTGTTCTTTAATGATTTGATATGAACTTTTATCACTTTTACTGCACGTGTGTAACACACTTCAAAGAGCACCAATCACATTTATCACTAGCACCCACTCTGTCATTTATTACATTTTTGCTTTTTTGCACTTTGTTGGTACATTAAATTACCATTTGGCTACCACCACCTCACGTCCACCACCTCGTCCACCACCACCACGTCCACCACCACCACGTCCACCACCACCACCCTAACCACGTCCACCACGTCCACCACCACCACGTCCACCACCACGTCCACTACCACCACCACCACGTCCACCACCACCACGTCCACCACCACTATGTCCTCCACCACCACCACGTCCACCACCACCACGTCCACCACCACCACATCCACCACGTCCACCACCACATCCACCACCATCACGTCCTCCACCACCACCACCACGTCCACCACCACCACCACATCCACCACCACCACGTCCACCACCACCACGTCCACCACCACGTCCACCACCACCACGTCCACCACCACCACCACGTCCACCACCACCATCACGTCCACCACCATCACGTCCACCACCACCACGTCCACCACCACGTCCACCACCACGTCCACCACCACCACAACATCCACCACCACGTCCACCACCACGTCCACCACCACGTCCACCAACACATCCACCACCACCACGTCCACCACCACATCCACCACCACCACGTCCACCACCACATCCACCACCACCACCACGTCCACCACCACCACTAAAACCACCACCACGTCCTCCACCACATCCACTACCACGTCCACCACCATGTCCACCACCACCATGTCCACCACCACCACCACGTCCACCACCACCACGTCCACCACCACCGCATCCACCACCACCACCACATCCACCACCACATCCACCACCACCATATCCACCACGTCCACCACCACCATGTCCACCACTACCACGTCCACCACCACCACCACCACGTCCACCACCACCACGTCCACCACCACGTCCACCACCACCACCACGTCCACCACCACGTCCACCACCACCACCTCGTCCACCACCACATCCACTACCACCACGTCCACCACCACGTCCACCACCACCACGTCCACCACTTCCACATCCACCACCACCACGTCCACCACCACCACCACCCGTGACAGGTAAATTGTCACTGGAGGGCAGGGGTAATAGGAGTGTCAACCCCGGCTGTACATGGGACATTTAAGGATGCATTGGGTGTGAGAAGACGGGAATAGGGGCTAGAAGTATTACACCAGACCCAAGATACATTTTGAAGAGGCGCAATGTCACAGGGGCTCCTGTAAAAGCACTCGCAGCATCTCTACCTCACAGTGGCATACCTGCACGAGCCACTCACTCAAAACAAGCATTGGCATAGCCAATAGGTCTCGCCTTTGGGACCTTATAAGTGTTTAGCCATGCAACACTTGATGTTGTTGCACCAAGGATATTGTGCTGGATAACTAAACACTTATAAGGTCCCAAAGGCGAGACCTATTGGCTATACCAATGCTTGTTTTGAAAGGGGTGCCGCCTGCTGGTGCCTTGGCTCGTTGGTTGGCCCAGAAACTTTCTTCCATAAGATGCACCCCAACCTGGGCTTGAATCTCTGGACACTTTGGGTTGAACAGGCAGTGCCGGATGCTCTCCCGGCCAGTGGTGTTTGCAACATCTGCTGGCTTGCCTAATTACCTCCTGGAGTTCCCCACTGCGCTATTTAACAGGGCGCCTTACCCTGCCCGCCCGGCCATTATTTCGGACCATGCGATTGTGTTGCCGTGCAAGGTCGCTGCATTCAAATCGGATCGCCAAGCCTTCGGGGGGGGGAGGGGGCATGTGGATGCTGCCTGTAACCCCAGCCAGGTTTCTGAACGGCTGGTTCCCCTTCTTGCAGTTGTGTGCAGGCACAGTCGGATCCCATTCAGCCCCCCAGCGTGTCGTCTCCCCTCGCATATGTCATGAATGAAAGAAAAGAGATAGTGATACTCCAATATATATATATATATATATATATATTTTTTTTTTTTTTGCCTGTGTAATGGAGCCCACCATACCATACAACTTCCTTTCCTTGACCCATGCCAGTAACTGGCTTTGTTAGCCACCTACCCCATGGACCGCTGGCAATGGGACGGGGGCCCTCTTAATTCCCCACTTTAAGAAACTACCCTTGTAGCTGGGCGCCCGGACACATGAAAAACACAAAGCAATGAACACTTAACCTTGAGAGGTAGGGATTCAGTTAGCACAGCGGCCTCCTTTGGTCCTACCCTCCAAACCTGTTTTGCTATGTTTGCTCTGCGCTTCCTTGATTGCAGGGCATACTGGGCAATGAGTGGTCACTATTGCCACGTTTCTTCTGGTCTACCGCCCAGTACATCGGCCCCAACCGTGCTATGTGACCTCTGGCTTGTACCCCCATGTCACCGCTGTCCCATTTGAAGCCCTTAACTCCACCTGGAATTGCCCGTTCACCAAGTAACCTGTGGGGCTAATCATTGTATCGGGGGGGGGGAGCGCCCAGGCACATTGAAACACCCAGAAATGAACCCTTAACCTTTGAGAGCTTAGGGGTACAGAGTGCACGGAGGCACTGTGTTAGAGTTTTTCCCGCCATGATTGATCAGCCTTCGGTGGATGGAAAGCCCGCTGGGTAATAAGTGTGCATTCTCACATGTCTTTAATGTTCTCCGGCCCAGACCTTAGGCCCCAGCCAGGCATCATGACCCCCGGGCAGTACACTACTGTTACCTTTGTTTAATTTAGTGCCCTTAGATCTACCCGTCCAGCGAGCTCTATTGTAATTAACAGTGCTTGGCCATCGCAGCATGAGCTCAGGCTTTAAAAGTACCACACTGGATGGGGTTGGCTGTACCTATAAGGATGCATTTTGCCCCAACCCTCCTGTCTTAGTAACCTTGGGATCCTTAGGGACTGGTGGAGGTCATAACGTTTCAACCTATACCTTCCATTTATGCCTGCACCCTTTGATGCTGCCCAGCTTACCACCATACTATGGGTAGAACCTAGACATCGACTGTTGGGGGCGGGGGGGGCGGGGTCCCAGTCACGTTGACCGAAGTTACTCACCAGTTATCAAGGAAAAGTCCCTAACTCGAGCGCTAGATTATTAATCTCAGCTGTGGCTCTGGGAGGGTGACGTATGGTAAACTCCAACGATAATCCTCCCCCAAACGCACTGGTGTGCTCTGCTCCATCCTCGCAGTTATGTAGTGGCACACTTGGGTCCTATTCAGCCTCTTAGAGCACCGTCTCCACTCACAAGGTGTCGTAAATGTAGGCAAAAGTGGGAGACAGTCAGATATCTATTTAGGAGGAGTAATGCAGCACAAAGTCACAAATAACATCATCTGCCCAACCCAACGCCCTTGACTGGTTCACCCAGGTAAGTTCAAAGGTCTGTTCCTCGCTTACATCTTTTGGGTGGCTAGTGGGCATGTGCGCGTTCCTGCGGACATGCAAATGTTTTGCTGCTGGGCTGGTGTGGAACTATTGCCATGATGTGGCAGTGTGGGGAAAATGTTTATGCAGCAGCCATCTCGCTCTTCCCTGCCTTTGCAGTAACGTAAAAAGAGCCTCTTTATCGTTTCACCGCTCTTCCTTTCTTAATTCACCCCCATGATGCCAGCCACTTATCTTACCTAAGGATAATCATTTCGAATGACAGGGTGCAGAGGGCGGCCTGCTTCCTGGGCTCCAGCCACCCCTTGAGAAGCCTAAATTATTGAAAATGGCGAGTCAACTGTGACTCAGTAAAAGCCCCCATTCTTATCTTGCTTCCTCACTGCTCCCTTGCCTCAGCCACTCTTATGTCCTCCAGGCTTGCCCTTATAGACCCTTCGCCTGTCTGATAACCTAATTCATAAAGTGCACATTCACCCATGTGAATCTTGGCGCTGCATAACAGATGATTTATTGTTACCCAATGGTCCTCTTTTTTATTGACCTCAGGAGGATGAACCGCTGAGTGGACCCCCGGGATTTGCACCTGTGACCATGAGGTCAAACCCAGGCCCCCTACAGTGGACGTATTGGAAACTAGGGTCCCCGGACCAGCGCTCTCACCAGGCTTAAGACCGAGAATCTCCTGCACATTTGCGAGCATACAGCACGTGGAAAGCGCAATCACGACCTGTGTCTGCCTCAAGCACTGCTAGACCCGCTCGCAAGGGTTGACATCCTCACACCAATGCTCGACCTGCCCCTAAACGAGGCCCACCTCAAAGGTGTCCCCCCTCCCAACGACCTGATGCCGCTGGGTTTTGCGTACCAATCCCAGCAGAGGGGTGGGGGGGGGCGAGCTATGCTCGCCAGGCATCTCTGTCACCAATGGGCCGTCAACCCACCAACCCACTCAAAAACAGCCAGGGAGCCCATTAAACGTCGGCACGTTGGGGGTGAGGGGAGAGGGGGTTAGCCACCAAGTCTAAGAACCAACAGATTTGGTGGACCGCCCCCGACTGATGACTCCATGCACCCCTAGGACGCATCTGGGCCGGACCCAGTGTGCCATAAGGATCCTGGAACAACCAGGGCTGCGCGTGTGCAAAACTATGCAGGCGCCCGTGCGCGTGAAACATTGTGCTCTAAGTTTGCGCAAACTTTCTGTACAAAAAGGTCATCTACACATGCCTGTCCTCAGCCTGTTAATTACATTCTTCGACGCCTGCTAATCTAGCAGAAGTGTTCGGCAATGGAGATCTCAGGCCTGGACAGAGCACACATGAAGGACGGTTTTGCTTGTATAAAGTTTTTTAACTTTTGGGCCCCTCTGCCTTAGCGATCGTGTCTGCGCAAGGACACATTCACTCCTGCTAGACACGGAGAGACCAAGAGATCCGGCCCGAATAATCGGACACCCAGCCGGTGCTGAGGCTTCAGCCCAGCTCCCAATGGCAGCTCCGAAGCAAGGCCACATTCTCCCCCCCCCAACGCACGCCCGTCCTTCAACAAAAGACGCACAGAAACTCTGATGCCCCCATTCACCCACCTTTGCTGTGGGAGAGGTGGCGGTGTGTACCATCAGGGCCGTGTGATCCCTTGTCTCGTGGTTGTTGTTAGGCACATCCCCCATCTCACCCCTGCGCAGCCTCGAACCCTGGACGATTCGCTTCCAAGCTCCACCCTTTGGTCCTCCGATATCTGTCTATCTGCAAGGCCGTGTAGAGGCGCATTGCTGCGACTACAGCCGGACCGAGCACCTCTTCCTCCGCTGCATGGGGAGGTGGGGGTCACCCACGCGCCTCTGGTCGTGCGTGTCAGACGTTCCGCTGCAGGTCCGTGCCCACCCACTCCTTCGTCATGATGAAATGCGGGGCTGCGGCGGCAAGTCCGTCTGTGTTTCTGTGCTCGGTGGGCACAGGGGTTACCGGGGTTACTACTGGAGGTACCTCGGTTGCTGGTCATGGCGGTGAGCTGGGTTCCTTGCGTCGTAGCCTCCAGGTTCCTCTCCACAGTTCTCCACCGTTCTCAAAAGTTTGTTCAGCGCACCGCCCCAGCTTCTAACAGTGACCTGTGCTGGGCTAGCGGTGCGCTTATAGCCCCCACATTGTTCCCTCCTGGCGTGCCGCGGCGTCCACCCATTGGGGGGGAAGGGAGATTGCCATCATGGCCCTGGCTTCCCATTGGCCAGGTATTTTCGCGGCACCTTTGGCGCACGCTCTTTCCCGGGGGCGGGGGGTAGAACCCTCCCTTTGTTGTTGGGCGCACTAAGCCGCCCAAACCGGTTTTCCCGGGTCCCAGGCAGCCGTTATGGCGCCGGCCCCCTTCGAGGGCAGCCTCTGCTTTAACACTTGTTTCATTGAACTTTAATGCATGCACGCTCCCTGTAGTTCTGGTTTCTAATGTAGTTTGTTTTCGGTTATAAGTCTTGAGCAACAAATAGCAGAAGAACGCAGATTAAAACCAGCATTCCACAAGCTACTCACTCACACTGCAAGCTACTCACACTGCAAGCTACTCATTCTAGAAACAGATTGGAAATGCAGTGTCTTTTGCATTGCATTCCGTAAACTCTGTGCAAATCAAGTAGGTCTCATTGCAGTGGAGTATGCATGTCGTAGAAAAGGGACAAAGCGATCAGTGTGAAATCGGCAGTTGCAGTGGGCGACACCAGCAGTGGGGAGTGCCTCCTAAGAAAATCTTTGGTCCCTGGCAGTTTTTTCTGTCTTTATTAAGCACTGTCTGAAAATATGACTAAGGTGTTGTCTTACGTCTCGGCTATTGCTTTCAGGAACCAACTGGTGCCTACAGATATTAAATGATTTGGCAGCTACAGTTTCAGGCAGTGAAGAAATTAAACCAATCTTTGACATTCTCGAATTTGGAGCTGCAGACAAATATAAGGTAGGAAGGTTTACACGCTTTTATCATTACAAGCAGATTTGATTTTGTTGAAAGTTCTGATTATGAAAAAAATCATTCATGGGGTGTAAAATGCAATACAATTATAGCACAATTGCTTCAGTAATTTTTTCCTAGGTAGTAGCCAGTGCCACTGGAAGTATGCTGCAATAAGCAATTCAGTTGTAAATAAGTGTCAGGCAAATTATATAACAAGAGAAAGGTGTATTATGTGGCACTGAATTCACATCTGGTTTTTGGGGAGGTTAAAGGCAAATAATGTGGCACATTCTGTGCAACTGACAATTTGAAACACTTTGATACAAACGGGGATCCCACTATTGAAGCACATACATAAATTTCTTAGAAAGAAAACTAATTAAATGTAACATATCCTCTTTAAAATATTATTCATTAAAAAGTTATACTCTTGTTTTGCATGAAAGAACTGTTTATTCTACTTCCCAGAGTAAAATAATTTATGTAAAATATATACCAAGTTGCACTCGGTTGAAATTAATTAAGCATACATCTGTACACTACTTGTAATAAAAGGTGTCTATTTTTTATTCAGTGCATCCAGGTATGTTTAAAACTTGTCTTCAGCGTCAGTTTTGATCCATGTTCCCACCTAGAAGGTAAACATTGGTGCAGACATCAATTGAGGGCACCCAGCCCAACCCTGCATTCTTGCATTGCTTTTGAGATGCCCCCCTGCAGAGGTGGGCGGGACTGAGCACTGATCCATGTAGTGCATGCCGCAACCTTGTAACACTGCCCAGATAACAGCTTGGGTCCCTCTTGTGGGTGCTGCCCAGCTGTAACCAGTGGGGAGCCTGTGCACAGCTTGGGCAGAGAGGTCCAGAAAAGGCAGATGTGTGTAAGACGTAGTGAAAAAGGGAGCAGTGAAACAGGCCAACACAAACTTGGAAGACCTGTCCTCACTGACTGCAGACTCTGTAGAAACTCTTTGTTGACCACGCTCCCACTTGGGTGCCAATCTGGCTAGTGTATACATTTACACCCTTATGCATTATCTCTTCTAATTTTGCAAGGCTAGTCTGAAATCACTAATGAGCATGACATGAATCAGATGGAGGATGAGTTTTCTGGCATCTCTAGCTTCACAGGGAATGACTATCCATTGGTAATGCTACATTCCAGCACAAAATCACGTATAGGGACCCTCTGCAAACCCAGTAGGAAGGGTAATACCGTTAAAATTGCCAGTGTCTGCCATCTTCAAACTTGGAAACCTGAGTGCCTAAGTAAATCATATCCCGCTTGCATTTAACGAGTCCTACTCGAGATACAGGCAAACATCTTCTGCCTCGTCTAAGGCCCATACTGATAGATCCGGGACCTTTACTTCACCTGTGACCTACAGAATGGTCCAGTGGGTCATGGTGTAACAGAGTGAGACTGGGATCTCTTCCAGCAGGTAGAACAAAAGCGCTCCTCGGGAGTTCATACACCAATCTTGGTATGTCACACGACACACACTTCTAGCCACTTATTTTAAAGGTCATGTCTTTCAATACGAGTCACAGGTAGCTCTCAGTTAAAGACATGCTAATGGCGAAGGTAGCCAGAGATAACAATGGGAAAAACACTTCAAGTCTTAGAAGTCGCCCCCAGAGCAACAGCCCAAGGCATCAGCCACACTTTCAATAACTCAGGAATGTCTTTCTGGCTGAAGTATATTTGGAGGTCCCCACCTTTAGGCAAGACTTAAAGTTTTGCCAATATGAACTAAACATGGATATTCACGTTCTTGAGAATAGGGTGAGCACATTTCTGAAGAAGGTGGATAATAGAGCAGAAGAACAGCACTATTTGGGTACCCAAATAGTCTCACTAGAAGAAAATTTGGAAGATCTAATACTGAAACTCAAAGATATAGAAAATAGATTAGGACACAATAACATTCAGATTAAAGACCTCCCATGAGGTACTAAGAAGCAACACATTCAAGCTTACATTAGAAAGCTACTCTTCTTTAGAAAGAGACCTGGAGATCCTCCAGTATACCTGCATCGCACACATAGAACTTCTGGAGTGGGCTCCCTAAGAGACAAACCCTTGGACATTTTGATCCAGATAATTTTATGAGGACAAGGAGGAAATAATATTGGTGATGCTTGACTCAGGGTCCCCATCCATCAGGGTCACAAGCTTCTGCATCAAGAGTTGGCTTTCTTCATGTTCAAGAGGAGAAGGGACTTTTTACTATTGACCAACATCTTCTGCAAACTTGAGACACACTGCCTTTGGGGTCACCCCTTTTAGCTCATCTCACCTGGGGCATGAAGGCGGTGAATTGTCCGTTCTGTGACCAAGGCTTTCGCAATCATGCATCCTGGTGGACAGGAGGGAGATCAGACTGATGTAGCAGATGAAAAGTGAACGAGAGGAAAGAAGGGTAGAGACCTATATGGCTAAGGAGTTTCTGCAAACGTAACAGCTTTCCTCTGGGGACGAAATTGAAAAAGTGAGAGTTGAGGCACTGTGAGAAGTGGAAAAGATCCATGGCCGCGGGGTGAACACAGCCCACGAGGAGCAAATGGACTCTGACAACACAGAGGCTTGACCAAAATCATTTCCTGGGAACATACTTTAGAACTTAGCTCAGCATTCCAGTCAAGTAGAGGAAAGAGCCAGTGGGGAGAGGCTGGGATAGTAATGACGAGTGACATACGGGTCTTTTTTGTGTGAAGTTTCTGTAATTTGTGATAAACCGTATCAGGGATATTTTACACTGATTGCCGTAATAAGGGCTTGTTTGTGAATTGAATACTTGGACATCACACCATCCATTTTAATTAGAGCCAAAAATGAATGGAGATGGGGTACAGGCAATATGCACCGAAGAAGGCGACACTGTGATTGCTTATGGTAATTTAGGGGAAGCCTTCCTTAGCCTCTATCATAAACTACACTATGAGGATCCGGTAGACAACTGGATTGCTAAGAAATATTTAGACACTCAAATTGGTCCAAAAATTCTGCACTTCAAGCAGAGTATTTGGACAGTTCATTTACTGAGGTTTTGAGGGGAATCCACGTCTGAAATTGGGAAAGTCTCAACTTCATTACAGTCTTCTATAAAAACCTTTGTGAGGCCCTGACTCCCCTTTTGTTCCAACTTTTTATCTCTTTTGGAAATACAGAGTTAGTATCAGGCTTGTTGCTGGATCTAGCTGTTGTGGTGTTTCCCAACCTGAGCAACAACACCTATTTTAGTGGTTCATATATGCCCATCTTGCATCTCAATGTAGATGAAAAGCTGTTTACAGGGATTCTAGCTGCCTTCCTGGGACCTTTAATGCCTGGAATCATAGATCCAGATATGGTGGGTTTTATCCCTGGCCATCTGTACAGTGACAATACTAAGAAAATATTGCATATCATATCATAAAATGTACTTTTCATTGCAGTAGATGCCAAAAAGGTGTTCAACAGAGTAGGTTATCATTACATAGCCCACTTAAAATAACCATGGGGTTTGGTCCATGCTTCATCAAATGGCAGTTGGCCAGTTATCAATCTGCCAAGGCTCACATTAGGGTTAGTGGTACAGTTTTTCCTAACACAGACATTAAACGAGGCACTTAGTTGGGAGGTCCTCACTCACCTCACCTGTTCACCCTCACTCTCAAACCCTTTGATAATTGCATTAGGCAAAATTATCCCATTCTTGGGGTACAGATAGGGAGGAACACCTTCCAATTGTTCATGTTTGCTGATGGCATTAAGGTTACTATCTCAAATTCACTTTCCTCTTTGCGTGGCAGAAATCCAGAGGTAGAAAGCAGTTTTGGTCTTTAAAATCCCTGTCACCAAACCTGAAGCCCTACCGCACAATCTCACCCACCAGTCACTACGAGCACTTTTCCTATTTTCTAGACACCTTATTCTGTGTCTGATTTGGGCATACAGTGCTCACTATCACCAATGCAGGCTGTAACCAGATGTGGAACATGTCATTTCTCGTCGCTGGGCAGAGTTGAGGTGGTGACAATGACGGTTTTTTCTGAGATCTTGTACTTTTCCAAGCGATTCCACTACCAAGCCCTTCGACTCTTATCTTATCAAACTGTTTCAAATGGATATCAGCAGTTTTATTTGGTAAGGGAAAAACACGACAGTTGAAGTAAAATACCTGTATTTGCCCATAGTCCAGGGAGGCCTACTATTACCAGACCTTATACATTATTTCCAGTAGGTCCAGGTACGATATTTGGTGGAATGGTGGAAAAATGAAACCACAAAACAATGATGATTCTTAGACCGCCGAATTGCGGGCTCACCACTGTGGGCGATAAATATACAGTATAAGCGCTTTGATAGTGTCAAAGCAGAGTAGAGTCCGGGCCCAGCAATAATTGGAAAGGGAGCTATACCAAGGTATCTCAGAGAAGAATTGGTAGGGGGGTCATGGTAGGGGCTTAACATCATTACACCATGCAGCGGGTCTCAAGACATTTTAGAAGGTGGACAGGTACTCTTTCTAGGGAGTTTGATGACCAGTACAATCCACGTTTGAGTGATCTCCCACTCCACCTACTGTATATAAATATATATCTTTTTCCACTGAATCAAGGCAGTACAAGTGGATATTGCACGTCACTTTTTTTCACACACTTTGGTCCTGATGAAAGCTGCTACATCCCTATGGGGAGTGTTAGGCTGAAACATGTCGACCTTTTCAATCCTTTGACAGATTGAATCTTCCTGTGTCGAAGCTTTACTTTTTTAATCTTGACCTATGAATGCCATATTAAAGTTGTTCAGCACATCATAGAGTTAGTTTTAGCCGCTCACACTTCTGTTTCACTTACCTCTCACCACACCCTGCTCATCGAGAGATTTAGTATACTTCATCATCTCTATTAAAACAACTCTGAGCTCCTCCCTCTCAGTGATGGGGTTGTAGCCCGCACTACGACTAGGTTCACAGTGCGAGGAGATCCCCAATGATGAAGCATGCCACCCACGGGTGGGTGAGGGGAATCGTCCTAAGAAAGGGATACTCCAGCACTCCCAACATTCTTCTATACCCAGAGGCCTATTATTGTGTTTTCTGGTTGTACAAGTAGGGAATCGGCCTCTGATGATATCTAAATTTCCTCTGGTCCTCTTTTGTGCGTACTACTACTGGACAAGTACTGGTGCCATACCCCAAAAAAGTTACGCACATGGAATGACTCAAGACCAAACTCATGTTGGAACTCAGGGGGGAAGATGGGCGATCTCACTCGCCTTCTAAGATATTGTCCAAAATTGCACAAGTTTTGGAATGGTGACTTTCAGGCCATTATCAACATGTTTAAAATCCACATGCCATGCAAACTGGCAGTAATACTTCTGAGTCTCCCACTTCCGTCCATTTTTTACCTCAGCCGTGGTAGCAGCAGTGACACGCTAGTGATGGCAAAAATAACGTATGCTTTCAAAAAAGAGTGGCCTTCAAAATAGAGTGGCCTCCTTTCTTGCTATTTTTTTAAGGGGAATTTCCGAGAACGTACCTGCCTCGGTACCTTAAATACATTTTGGTCCGCCTTGAGTTCTGCCATCTGAAAACCAAGCAGGAATCTTTGTGGAAGGGGGTATTTATGAGATGAGTTAGCAAAAGGTGTGCAGGCACATGGTTTTATATATTCAGCTGATCAGTGTCTATGATCTACGTATTATGGGTCCTGAAGTGTGTGGAGATGAGGGACAAGGGGGTAAGATGTTCTAAAATGGGAGACGTCATTTGATCTCACATTGGCACTTACATAGCACTAAGAGGGTTAGTTAGTTATTTTCTTAATTGCATTAACAACTCTGCAAATCCCCAGTTTAAGAAGAGATGACCCAGGGATGAAAATAAGATAATTAATCCCATGCCATGTCTGTCTTTGAAATATTCGCTGCTTTATTTTTGAAGTGTGCTATATTGAAAATCCACTTTCCAGGATTTTCTGTTGCGGATTGATGAAGGTCATCGTCGTTTTCCCGTATTTCCATTCTAGGCCTTTCTCCGTGATTTCCATGCAACATAAAACATGAAGTATTAGAACTGATTGTCTTGCTTGCCAATGCTTGTTGTTGATGGACTTCCATGGTTTCTGACTTCTTTTCATAGTAGGAACTCAATGTGACTTTTTATCCCTGTTATAGACATCACATGCACCCATTAAATATATATATGTTTTTAGTTTAATAATTTTCTATTGAAGTTTTGGAGAAAAGAACATTAGTAATAATAGCAATACAATATCAATATTAATTAACAACCAGTAGAAAAACAAAATAGTGAAATAATTTCGAGAATTAAAACGAGCAATACCAGTCATTAAATATATACTTATTATGCTTTATCACTATAAAACGTGAAAGGGAGGAAAGAAGAAGAGGAGAAAGAAAGAAATGAGAAAAAAGAAGAGAGAAAGAAAAAAAAAAAAATTGTATAATAAGATATAGATGTGTGAGTAGAAAGATACAAAGTGAAAGGTAGCCACAGTAAATCAGATTTAATTTTCTGAGACAATGAGAATGAAGAAACAGTAGCAAATGCCATGTTCATCACAAATAAAATTCCACCATGTTGATATAGATAATTTAGAGGTGTCTTTCCAACAAGAGAGAATCAATTTGAAAGCAAGAGCAATAAAAAGATCAAATAACATAGGTTTAGGAGAAATAATGTCAAAATCTGGTGAAGCAGTTCTGAGGAAAACATTTTGTGTTGATAATGGAATATTACATTGAAATATTTCTAAACATTTTGCCCAAATAGATTCCCATAATTTCAACACATTAGAACAATAATATAATAAGTGGATTAAAGTCCCTGTGAAGGAAGAACTAGACCAGCTTAAAGGAGAGGAGGTGGGAGAGAACTTGGATATACATTCAGGAGTAATGAGAGCTCCTTTATAAATAAAGAATAAAGATTGTGTAATACGAGCTGCTTTGGATGTTTTAAATAATTAAAGCCAAAATTTATCCCAAGCAAGGGAAGGAAGTGAAATAGAAACATCAACTTCCCGCATTAGCTCAATAGGTGTTTTGGATCTTTCAGGGATGGATGATAATAACATCTTATAGAGAAATGCAGCCTTGGGTATAGAATCTTGGGAGATGTTCTGTAATGGTGTAAGGGGAGTGAGTGGTAGAATCGCTGAGGGAAAGTTATTCATTATTAAGTAAGACTGCAAAGAAGACGATATTAAAAGATATTCATGAAAAACGAACTTGGTAAATTATAATCTTATTGGAATTGGGGAAAAGGGAATAACTGAGTTGTGTTGGACAAGCTGATAAATAAACATAATAGCCTTCTCCTTCCAGTGTTTATAATAGAATGACTTGTGCCGAAATTTGATAAATTTGTTATACCAAATAGAGGAGGCTAAGAAACATTGATGTGAGTCGAAACCTGCAGAAAATACAGTGTGTAACAATTGTTGGAAGTATTTCAGTATAGGATTATTTGATATAAAGTTGCAGTTAGACATATACATTATATTTTCAAATGAGAAATCCTTTAATAAAGAGCGTTAAAAAAATCCATTGTGGCATGGAAGTATCAGCAAATTTATGGGTTAGAGCAAAAACTTGTCTCATTAAAAATGCAGAGTGATATAATTTAAAATCAGGAAAACGGACACCACCCTCATTCTTGTGACGTTTGAGTTTAGTCAAAGCAATACAAGAGTGTTTATTATTCCATAGAAATTTAGTTCAATTAATTTGAGAGAAATAAGAAATGGGAATCTTAAAAGGTAACATAGAAAATGTATAAAGGACACGTGGAACAATCATCATCTTAATAGTATCCAACCTTCCCCACCATGATAAGTGGAGAGGAGACCATGAGGAAAGTAATTTTTTGAGTGTGATTGTTAAGTCATTAAATGTACGTCTAATTGTGTTGGAAACAGAAGACGAAAACCAAATTCCAAGATATTTTATTTTGGTAAGGCACCAAGTAAAATTAGTATTAGCAAACATATATTGGTAACCTGAAGAATTTAAAGGTAATATTTCAGTTTTGGAGAAGTTCAGTTTATAACCCGAAATGTTAGAGTATCAATGAATTTCGTGTAAAAAGGGAGATAAGGAGGAGAGGGGATTGGACATATAAATCAAAATATCATCAGCATAAGCCGACAGTTTAGTTTCAGTGGAATTATGTACAAAACCTGAGATGAGTGGGTTAACTCGGATGCGTTTGAGGAAAGGTTCTAAACATAAAACAAATAGCAGAGGGGACAGAGGACAACCCTGCCGAGTACCTCTATGTAACTGAGAATATTGGGAAAAATGATTATTAACAAAAATACTAGCACGTGGAGCAGAGTATAATAGTTTTACAAATTAAATGAAATTAGGGCCAAAACCATACCATCCAAGAGTAATAAACATAATTTTGCCAGTTAATACGATCAAAGGCCTTTTCGGCATCATGAGACAATGCAGCTAGAGGAGATTGATTTTTTTTACCAAAAGCAATAACATTAGAACACATTCTAGCATTATCAGTAGCCAGTCGGCCCTTAACAAAACCAGATTGAACGGCGTTGACCAATAATGAAACAATAGTCTCATGACTAGATGCAAGGATTTTGGCAAATATTTTGCAATCATAATCATTTAATGAAATAGGATGATAATTTTTACAAAGGGAGTAATCTTTATCAGGTTGGGGAATAAGAACAATCAGGGCTTTTAGAAAGAAGCCAGTGGCCTTAGATTCTGCAAGAAAAGAGTTGAAAAGTTCAAGTAGTTTAGGGGCAAAAATGGAGGAGAAGGCGGAAAATAATTCAACAGAAAGGGCATCAGGACCAGGATCCTTGGCTTTTTTTAAGGATCTAATGGCATCCATTATCTACTGGAGAGTTATCTCAAGTTCTAATAAATCAAATTTATCAGGTAATGATGGGGTATTAGGCAACTAAAAAGGTGTACATATTTTGTTCTGAGGGGTTAGTGTCATCAAAGTACAATAACTGGTAATATTCTTGAAAAGTGGTAGAAATATCTACATCAGAAGATACCATTTTGTTGGAATGTTCATTTAGAATGGAACCAATATTTTTACGTTCAGATTTTATTTTTAAAAAATTGACCAACATCTTGCCCGCCTTGTTTTGACCTCCATGATATTTAGATTTAACTTTAAGGAGAATATAGGCATCAACGGTGGCAAGTTTATTAAGAACAGACCTGACTCTGATTAATTCATGTAGTACAGATGAGGATTTAGAGGAAAAGTAAGTATGCTCTAATGTTTTGAGTTGTTGTAATAAAGTAGTATATGTGGCATGGTTGTTTTTTTTCCTCCTTGCTGCGTTTGCTGTAGTGAAGGCATGAAAAGATGCCTTGAAGGCATCCCGAGTGTTAGGAACAGATGTATGCGAAGGTTGATTGATTTAAAAAAACTAGTTAACAAAGGTAGTAGCTTCAGATAAAAAATTATTGTCGGAAAGGAGAAAGTTATTAAATTTCCATCAACCAGTTTTAGAATTGCTCAGAGATAAGTCAAATGAAGAAAAAACAGGAGCATGATCAGAAATAAAAATAGAGCCAATCTCTGAGGATTGGATGGAGGGAAGTAGAGGTGTACTAACCAAAATGTAATCAATTCTGGAACGAGTATGGTGAACATTGGAGAAAAAAGTGAATTCAAAAGATTCAGGATTACAAGTTTTCCAAACATCAAATAATGGACGAGTGGTAATGGCAGATTGACATGTTTTGTGAGATTTGTCAGGATTAAATTTACATTTAGACTCTGTGTCAGTAAATGGATCTAACCACTGATTAAAATCTCCTACAGCAATAATGTTAGGGTTTTCAAGAGAGGTTAATAAAATCTTAATGCTGTTCCAGAAATCTGGGTCCGGTTCAATGGGACCATAAATATTAACTAAAAAGATTTCCCTGTTATGAATGATAACGTTAGCTATTACCCAACGTCCATCACTATCACATTGAGTTGATAAAATTTGTACATGCAACAGAATAGCAACACCACCTTTACGATTAATCGCAGGAGAATATATTACTTGGCCTACCCATTGTCGTTTCAATTTCAGAGATTCTACATCATTACAATGAGTTTCCTGCAAAAAAGAAACATGTGAGTTCAATCTGGACAAGTGAGAGTACCTTTGTCTTTTGACAGGATGTCCCAGACCACAAACATTCCACGAGACAATGTTACACATATTTAGGGAGTGGAATGAGATATACAGGAATACTGGTAATACATTGCATGGACACTGCTGAAAACAGAAAGACACCATTTATCCAAAAAATATGTAACATATACTAAATGTAAACAAAAAAAGAATATTCATAAAACTGTACAAAAAAAGAGAGTAAAAAACAACTAGTAGGAGATGGAGAAAGAGTGATAGTAGGATAAAGAGATAGATCAAGGAAAGAAATCCAGATCTAAGATGAAGAGTAAAAGAGATACATATGGGACGCAATAACATCAAGAGGAGCGGCAGAGGGAGAGAAACTAAGATATGGAGGAAACAGCCATATAGAAATATTATAGAGAGAGGTAGAAAGAATTATTAGAAGATTGTAAGAATAACAAGAATTAGAATAAGTTGGGAGCGCTTGGAAGTAGTATCCACAGAGTGGTGTGAGATACTTTGGAGAAAAGATTTTTATTTGACAGGATCGTCAAAGGAGCGTGTAACGCCTTCATGAGCAATTTTATATAAACAAGGATGCAAAATGCCATAACGGATATATAATTGTCTCATTAGGGGACGAAGAGCAAGAAATTCTTTCCTTCTGGCATTGGTGGTATTGGAGAGATCTTGAGAGATATAAATGGCGTGACCAGACCATATAAGACGACGTTTCACTTTTGCTGCCTTCAGCACACGAATGAGATCTGTAAATTCCAAAAATAACATTATAATTCCTCTGGGTCTGGTAGATTGAGGTTGGAAACGACCAAGACGATGTGCACGTTGAATGTTCAATGGAGGATCATGTTGAAGGTCCAAAAGCTCAGGCCCAAACTTTTTCAAGAAGATAAGAAGGTCCGGGCCTTCCAAATTTTCTGGTAGACCATATTATCCGCAGGTTATTACGTCTATTTCGATTTTCAAGATCCTCAGTATGCAATTTGAGCCGTTAGATCTCTTGCTCCAAGATAGGAATCTTGGTAGTGGCATCATGTAAATCACTTATATGTTGCTACATGTCAAACAATTTCGCTTCCATAGTGATCCATCTATCCTCAATTTGTTGAAGCTATTCATTAGTACCAGACATGAAGGGTTTTAATCCCCTTAACTCATCAAGCATAGTATCAAGAACAGGGTTATGCGATGACAGAAAGGGAGGTTTTGTACCAGAAAAGGAAGGCTTAGCAGAAGCTAAAGGATCACTGGCCATTGTTGCGTGACGAAGAGAACGATGAATCCTCTTTAGTGATGGTCTGAGCCTGCCCATATGCTGTGTGAACACCACTTAAAAGCATGCAGACATGAAGGAAAAATATGTATAAGCTTTGAGACCAATATCCAGAGCGAAGAAAGCAATCACAAATACTTAAAAAGTCAGCATGAGGAAAAGGTAGCAATGTGAATATATAAAATGCTGTGAGACTACCGCAAAAATGCATTAAAATGGCATTTATATGGGAAAAGAGCCATTTAAATAATGAAAATGCCATTCTAAGCTAAATTAGTGCTGAAAAAAGCATGAGAGGAGGAACCCCCCCCCCCAAAAAAAAGTCAGCAGGCGTTTAATTGTTGAAACGCCAGTTCTCCTCAGTAGGGGGCCATTACAACGCGAGTGGCAGGATTATGTAATGGCGGCCGCTCGCGTCTGAGGAGGCAAACTCACTGCCGCAGCTCCGGGTAAAAAAAACCTGCAGAAATGGTCAGAGCAGCTCAAAATGCTGCTCCGACTGTCGAGGACATCATGGGAGCGAGCAGAGCCCCAAAGCAGAACAGAAAGGCAGCAAACAAAGGAAAGAGCTCTGCGCTCGAGCGGAGCTCAGCCGAAAGCCGCCATCTTTTCCGTCTCGCAGGCCATGCCCCACCCATTCAATATTATGTATAGATGGTCTTAGCAATCATTGCCGGAATGACAAAGTGATACAATTATAGGTGACGTGATTTAGGGCAAGGCTAATAGGATATTTTGTCTTCTGGTACAAACAGAGCTCTGAACAAGCGGCTGCCTTTATCCTCTCAGATTTGGTAGTCAAATTTTTGAATATTTCTTTGTGAAAGATTGGCCCCTCAAAGGGCATTTACTGTCATTCACGTGCTGCATGTGTACGAGATATGAATCACCCATGTGAGCATGGTATTTATTTAAGATTTGTAAGTCTGTACATCATCTGTTACAGCCTGCTTAGAGGAAGCTCAACGTAACCAAGAAAGAACTTGCCAGCATTTCTGTAGGTCATGTACACATGGAGAACGTCCAACTCTTCAAAAACACATAGAGCTAACAAAGCAGTGACTGTTATACCATGGTAGGTGGTTTGACACTACACTGCCCGAGTTTCCATCAAGAGTGGTGTTAAAACAGAAGGCTTAGGAATAGTCTCGAAATGTAGAAAAATACACGAGCTGCAGACACGATAAACAATTAATTTCAGAAAAGACCGCCCTTTATAGTCTGAAGTTGTTCTTATCAGAATGGAGAATTTCGGGCATTCTGCAAAACAAACTCATTCTCTATCCTGTGCAGACATAGGCCTTCAGTGTAAGTGGACACACTAACTCTGAGCAGCTGGTCTTTGACCAAGGGACATCCCCTGTTGAAAGCAGGGGGAATCTCCAGGTGAAATATTGAGCACAAATAAGAAATAAACATGGGTATCTAATCCTCAACTACCAGTCCCCCTGCTAATCCCTCACTTCCAAGGGGCCCCCCACGTATCTGCTCATCATAGTTGCTGATGCTTCAGCTATCCTAATTCTGATGAGGGAGGAGGCAAAGTTATCAGGCTAAGCTTTGGGGTACTTGGAATCACCTCCCCCTCCCCAGCAGCATAAGCTACTTAATGTATACCTAGGTCGGTATAAGCATTGTTTTGCTCATGGCTTGGAATATGTCATAATTGCAACAGCAAGCTTCCTATTTAAATTCAAGCACAATGCTTTTTATGGCATGTCCCAGTGATACTTATATGGCAGGGATCCGGGAGCCCCCTCATCAGCCTCTGCCTGAGCCACTGCGCTTCTACAGGTAGTTATAGTCGCTTCCCGTCAGCGACTGGTGCCTGCCAAAGGCAGATGCTGTCTCATCTCCTTTGGCGTATCCTGAGTAAGAGGCTGCACAGCTATCTTGCCATGTAGTCTCCGGTCCTCACCCTTAAATGCTGGGCAAACTCCCTATGTACTCATACCGCCACCAGGGCTTTAGAATGGGAGGTGCTAAAACAAAAAAAAGGACTAGAAGCACCACTGGCCATGTCTATGCCTGTGGCAGGGGTGCTTTGCCTTTATGGGTGGTAGAGGGAGTCGGCTAGGTACCATAGCAATAACTGCCACTTACTCAATCTGCAAGAGTATCCAGGAGTCCTCCAGGCCGTTTTTTTCTTCCTCGGTGGAAAGAATAGGAATTGAATCTGGCTATCATGCTCGCCCTCATTCCAAGCTCACCAAGCCTTGAGAAGGGGTGCAGGCTTACACAAAAAAATCTGTAGTCTGCAAGCACAGGCCCTATAGATTTACCAATCTGGCAGAGACGACCAAACAAACGGAAATGCTTCATGCTGTAACAGAGAGTGTAAGTCCAGGAAGAGTGGGGCAAGGTTTTTTAGCTCTGCTGGGCTGACAGGAGGCAGACTGACAGGATGTATTTTTTCTACCCATTGATGAGTGAAACTGAGGGAGGTGGAAGTTGGTTGTGGAATAGTCAAAGTACTCTACTGACAGGGGGCAATCTAACCGTATACCTTTTCCATCCACAGGATACCTGGGGCTGCTCACCTAACCCGCTTGTTTTTTCCTGAGATGGCCACAGGAGCGGTGGCCATCTTGGAATGATTTTTCTCATGCATTCCAATATGGGCACTGTGCGCACCCACATGTGTACAGCAGCCACCTTTGAATTACTTTTCTTACGCTTTAAGAAAAATCATTCAAAGAAGCATTTATTTATGCTGTTTTATGGAGTTCTCTCAACCCGAGGTCATCAGAGTGCTGTACATAAAGCAATATGAAGGCATGCATCAAACCTACATTGAAAATTGAAGCTTTTCAAAACTTACAGTGATGAGCAAGAGGTCCAAAAGACTAATGGAAGAATGGGCTGGACGAATTATGTGCTGTGGAAGGGAATAGACAATAAGTAATAGATGAAGAGATCGTTGGCAGAAAAGAAGAGAGATGTAGTTGAGGTGTCTTCTAAAAAGGTCTTGGGAAGGGTTTAGGATCAGTGGTCAAGTAAGAAACACGGTGTGTGGGAATGTGCAGCTGGAATTGGAAGACTAGATTAGTAAGGCCAAAGCCCAAAAGAAAAGAAGATGAAGAAATAGTGTGATGGGGTAGGTAGTAGTGCCAGACAAAGATAACGTTGCTTAGTAAAAGGGTACGAAGATCCAGTAATTCAATATGGGAGAGGATCAGTGAAAATTGTTTTGATACAAGTCAAAAAACAATTATTTATCCATCACAATCCTAAATGGGTGTTCTGGCAATCTGCCACTAGTAATGCGCATTTGCAATTGTTTTCTTCTACTTATCCCTACCTACTACATAATTTACAGGAGGGTAGCCGAGTTTTTGTGTAGATAAAAATTTCTTGAGGGCGTCACATTCCTGGAATTCAGGAACCAACACGAAAGCATCAAGGAGACACCTGGCTTTTTCCTTTTGTGCTCTGATGGTGTGCCACTCCTCCCCTTCTAAATCCAAGAGGAACTTCTCCTACTTTCCTTCAAAAAAGGGCTGAAAACCTTACACTTCTTCAACACCTTGTCACCATTTAACATCACTATAGAAAATGATCCAAAGTGTATCTCCCGAAGTCCCCAAATGAAGCTTTACACCACTAGGCCAGATCCCTCCCTCCACCAATAACCCCCTACCCCCTGCCCGAGGCCCCCACTCCTGATGCTGACTGCCCAACCTCCATCCCTAAACTGCTACCTGTAACCACCTCCTCTCTAGATGCATTGTTTCATGCGCACTGTTGTACAGCACTACATGGTTCTGTAGATAGGTTTCATCTGTATATGTCCACATACATAAACTTGCACAGCCATCCTTCTAACAATTTAACTTGGCTGCTCCTGCTTACTCCTCGAGGTACTATTGTCCTTCATAAGTTCAAGCCCATCTAAGTAAAGTAAGTAAATTACAGTCAATCACTCCCTCCCACCCTGTGTTTCAGTAACTGCATTTGTCTTGCACTGGTTTTGTACTTACGTTTTGATTCTGCTTTACACTACAGTCAGTATATAGCACTCCTACCCAGCTATATGGCAAACTGGAAATTCATCAATCAACTTATGGTCTTTGGGGAGGCCATGCTCACTAAAGTGATCCTTCAACATGGATAGGAGATATTTGCCACTTTTTGTGAGTGTTACTCTTGCACTATTATTGCCACGTACAGTATCTCTGAGTACCTTAGTGTGGTTCAAGTAGCGTATTGTTGTTAATACGTGCACATTTCTAATTTATAATGTCGCTGCTGACAGTCTCTTGAACTCCTTGTTCACACCTTCTCAAAATAAACTGTGTTTATTTGTAACATCACAAACGTAACTGTATATGTGACATCACGCATAGCCTGAATTTATTCCAGCAATGTGCTGCCATATGTGATGGACACTAATGGACTTTGTATAAGACATTTTTGAGTTTTGGTATAACACAGTATGCACATTTATGTCATTAAAATCACAATATGTTGGGTGATTTCAAGGTGCCATGCTTTAGGTGACAGCAGTGTGCTAGCCCTTCACGTGGCATGTAGTCATGAGTTTGTGGTGGTGGATGGTTAATGAGCAGCACGCGTCATGCCTGGTGTAAATAGATATTTATGACTAGTGGAAATTCCTTTTTAGCGAATAGTGTGAAATCCAACAGCAGTTATTTTGCATCCCTCAAGAGTCAGCCAATAGTGTGCAGCCCCCACGAGCCCATCCTACCATGGCAATACAAAGTTGCCCATCTTCCACTTATGCAAAGGTCATCATCTGCAAGTGTTGTCCTACCCTCATTTGTCAGTGTTGTGCTGTCTCCCACCAGCGAGTATTGTGTAGATGCCACCTCCAGCCAGTATTATGAAGTCTCTAATCATCCAAAATTGTACAGTCCCTCCATCATTGTGCGTTTCAGTACATTCCCCACACGTGCTAAACATTGTTCCACAGGAAGATCAAACCACAGATTTTCCTAGTGTCTGCCAAGCACCTTGCTGGAATTTAACATGAACCTGGACCCACACACCTAGGTACTCCTGCCACACCCCTCCACACCTCCCAGATCCCATCTCACCCCCACGTGCCTTTAACATGGGCACCTTGGAACAGAGTGTGTTGGAGGGAAGCCCCAATCTCACAGTAGGCCCAGAGACTGGCTGAAAAGTTATAATAGGAAGATAAATGTTACCCTTGTTCCAAATAAAAACTGACCCCTTGAAAACCCAAGGTCTTACCATTGATCCCCATAGTGCACTAAACTAGATAGCCCCTATCTAATCATATTGTGGAAACCAAAATACTTGAAATAAATAGGTATTCTCTTTGCAGGAAATTTGGGAGGAGCAATTTACTGAACTTATAAGTGCATAAAGAACAGAAAATAAACCACAAAGATGAATGGTCTCCGCTTAAACTTTTATAGTGGGGAAATCTGCAAGCCATTAAATGATAGCACCCATAATGCTTTGTCTTATAATCCATTGCCTAGTGTAATACAATGGGTGAGGCCCTGTTGTGACTAAAGTGAGACGGGCCTAATACACAGTGTTAGTAAAGTGATATGTAAGGATGCCCATGTATCATCCAGAGATACTTTTTAGCATAAACGTGGCCTAGTTGTGATTATAGTTTATTCGCTCATGTTTAGGAAACAAACATTCCTAACCTTAAAGAAACAATACGAGTCCTGGCACAAAAAGAGGCTTTGTAACATAGGGGTTTACATATTCAGATATATTTGTAAATAGATGTGTTTAAAAGCTACTGCCTTAGGACCATGCCTAGATCATGTGTCATCTAACACATATCTCAGATCAGTGAGTAGTGAGGCATATCTCTGTATTCACATGATATCCCATTGCCGTCATCCCCACCCCACTACCACACAGAACAGAAAATTATCAGAAAAAATATTTCTTTTAAGGACAAAAGAACCTTGCTTACCCTTTATAGATTTACATAACCTGAAAAACCTAGGTGAGAAGAACACTAGTTTTCTAACATACTGCAATGTTTATAGTTCAAACAAAACATTCACCTGGGATAATTCAGAAACCACATATAACCTACTCGGGTCCTCGTTTAGTTTTCTATTGGTTACACATATAATCTCTCAAATATCAGCAATATTGGTAACTATAAGTCACAAAGAATTCCCATTGATTGCATAAACAAAAAATGGTTGTCTCATTTTAAAAATACCTCATAACACTGGAAATCTGGATTATTACTATTGCTGCACAAAAAACCCTGTGCGATATAAAAGCTCATTGAATTATACAGCCAGTGGTCCCAAAAGCATTTGAAACAAACAACAATGTGATGTAATGAATGTTGAATTATTCTCAGCCACTGGTGATTGATTGAGGCTGCATTCCAGCCCATTGTTTTTCACCCTTTCTGCCACTCTAGACAAAGACTTCCCACTTGCAAACCAATCTTGGTCTAATAGGAACAGTACACCCCGAACTGCTAGGCTAGGTTCCCTCCAAACAGGAACACAAGCAACCTCAGAACACATTTTATCCACTTAGGTCTCATCACTGAGGTATAGCTTGAATCCTGTGGCCCATTGAGCAGAAAGAGCATTCGGTTAGGTACCTAAAAATGAGAAAGATGAGACAGAAGAGGAGATAAAAGAGAGAAGAACCTAATTAAATTATACAAATTAAAGAAGCCAGCTTCCACAGTACCTTTATCAGCAGTTCTCAAGAGGGTCTTAGCAGAGAACACTATATTTTCCATACCGCTTCAGACCTCCAGGTAGACACTTGTTGAAGAGTCACTCAGAAATACTTGCACCAGGCAAATCTACCTCAGTCACCCACATAAAACAGAACTTCGTACCCCCATTGCCTGCCCTACACTTTAGAGGGTAGCCAAGGGACCTTGTAATCTGGAATTGGTGTAAGTGTTTCTTGGTCTTTCGAAGTGCCTTTTCCTCACCAGGTTTTCTCGGATGAGGCAGTCTGTCCTGTATAAGATATTCCTATCATCTTTTTACCTCTCACTATAAGTATTCTGTCCTGAAGTTTGGATGTTTTTAAAGGCCCAGCTCCATACTCAGAGGACTTGCTCCCTTTAGTGGGACTCTGGATGTCATAGTAATATGTGCCTCCTTTCCGCAGTCTCCCAATCAACTCAAACATAACTAGCACCAGTTCCTCAAATTAACAGAGTTTTCTCACAGGTATTGATAGCGGAACCCTGAGCAATTTCAATTGTGAGCCTCTCCTCAAATTTTCCAAGGTCTACAATTGTGTGACCATTTTCGGAAGACTCCCAAATGCACATTCTTATGAATTCTTTAGTGCCCTCAAAAGCCCATTCCATTCTATACACTGTTGATTCATTGATCCCTTTTCAGCACCTGAAGTCCTGCCAGCAAATTATTCAATTGTTGCCTTCAATCCTCACTACTAAGATTTTTAGAATTTAAGGACCCAATTTAGAGTTTAGCATTGAGGTACTCCATCACAAATGCAACAGAGTGCCCTGCCTCACTTAAAGACAGGCAGACCTGTGGTATTCCATATACGAAGTCGACATTGCTTCCATCGACGGAATACTTCCTCCATCGACCCAATGAACAATACGCCGTCCACCCTATTTAGGGTGGGCAGTGTAATGCCTTTGGTTTTTTGCTTGTTCATCACTGCCAAGAAAAATCCGATGGTGAGGGAAGGAACAAATAATAACCCACACACCCTGAGAGAAAACACCAAGGGTGTGGGGGGTCATTAGTGTTTTAATTTTTTAAAACCTAACTCCCACTTTAGGAATTTGTTGTCAAAAACAAAAAAGTTAAAAACTTTGGTGTACATTTGTCAAAACCAATGGTGGAAGTACACCAAACGTTTTGTACATTGAAAGGAAACCTCTATAACAGTAGTTCATTCATTCAAAATTCTTTATTCGATTTTAAATCCAAGAAACAAGTTTATACATTTCATACATATTGAGCACAGGCCAAGTCAAAGTGTATTACAGTGTAATCTTACAATCCCACACATATTGATTCCTAACTAAATACCAGGCGCCTATTAGTTTCTTTCAACGTACAAAGTTGTCTGCTGGACCGGCAGTGAGTTAGTAGTTGAGGTCCCTGTCAGTGGCAGAGTTTCAGGTCTGCCTGTCACACAGAGGGAGAATGGCGATTCTTTGATTATTACTAGAGGAAAATCAAGATTTAATCAAAGACAATGAGGCTAACATTTTGCAATCACATATTTTAATGGCCACTCCTGCAGCACCTTTAAAGAACCATATTACTACAATAATACAACAATCCAGATATGAACACCAGTTCGGGCTGGTCTGTTCCCATGAGGCACAGGGTCAAGACAGATTTGCATATAGCTTGGTCTGACCTGAGGTGGCGAAGTGAGCTAAAGAACAATGATGGATTCAACCCAGATCTGTGACTGGGGGTGAGTGTCTGAAAGTTTCAGCACTCCGTCCATCATCTCCTTGTGTGAGCTATATACTTACTACACACTGGGTCATGCAGTCTGATTCAGAAATACATGATTGCTTCAGGAAACATTTATAGACACATTCCAAGGCTTTTGTAAGGCACAGACAGAAAGACAAGTGCCTCGATGCAAGTCAACATCACTATAATATTCTGTGCGGACTGCATCACTAGAGTATTGAACAGCCTGAAGAATCAGCATCAGGGGCACTTAGAAACATATTAGATGGTAAAGTAATATATCTCAAGGAATGGGAGAGGATGTGGCCAGAGCTGCTGACTTGAGAAAAATGTATTTTTGATGCATCGTGCTGCTTGCTTACCTAACCTTGTGAAGGTGACCCTCATCTACTTCTGGAATAATAGCACAGCTCAATATAATTTATTTCCAATGAAAAATATGTACACACCTGTAACTCTATAGAGACCCTCCGTTGAAGGGCACTGATTTTACGTTTATTTTGATCCCAAACAGCTATTTTCCTGATGTGACCACCCTAAATGTTCAGTCCAATACATTTCAGTAGAAAGAAAAATGTGATCAGCATTTTCACGTCCCAACACACTCATTACTATTTTGACAAGTTGAGTTTTGTATCGAAAACGTCTATCCATCTCTTCACTCTGGAGTGACACTGAAACCACAAACGTTACCCAAAACATTTGAATGAACATTTGAGAAAAATTAGCATTGGACCCGGCTTACAACATGATATCAGAGGTTAGAGAATGACAGACATGCCATGGCATCACACAGATTGTACAGAAAAATATTTTCCGCCTTTCATCATGCACAGGGCCTTTGGAATTATGTGACAAGGGAGGGTCAAATTATGTGGCAAGAAAAAAGCCAAATTATATGGTATAGTACACATTTTGCAATAGCATGATGCATTTTGTTATGTTTACACGTTACAAACTCACTGGGAAATTGTTTTTACCCCCATTAGTATCAGTTTAGCACCCAAATACAGCAATAAGCAACTAAAAGGTGAACAGCCCATCTTTGCCAAGGGCCTTCCACTGCATGACAACACAACATCATGTTTTAGTAGAGTTTGATCCTAGCTGGAGCTAGAAGCAAGCATTTTATTTTGTTAAAATCAGCAAATTAGGAAGCTGATAATGGATTATGTGGAAAATCCATATCTATGCGGAAAACACTAAAGCCACAAAATCACATAATTCGGGTGGATGATTATACTATAAGTTACGCCAAAGTTACACAGACTTAAAAGAGATCTCCTTATGGCCACAGAAATGCTCACTGTTTTGCAATGTCATATGCTGAACCTAATTACATTAATAATAATAAAAACACTAATGGGAATAATAACAACTATTATTATCATCAGCATCAATTGCATTGTTGTTGATAATTCCAGTAAAGCATTTACACCATGCAATTGACGATGGGAGATGGTTTCACAACGCATAGTACAGGGGGAAGTCCACAAAGTGAGTTTGGGCTCACTGACATAAATATGGCTCAGTGGGTCCCGCACGCGCTGCAGAAATCTGTGAAGTTTTCCATATTATCCTGGCTGTTGTTTGCAAAAATAAAACATGCAATCAGCATAGTATAAATAATCCAGGTCAATGGAGTATTAGAGGACCAAATTATGTTGCAGCGTTTACTGATTAACTGTATTGTATTTTCTTTATATAGCCTCTCTCCTGCCCCTTGTGAGGCTGAAAGCGCTTTAATTATGCATCAAGGAAGAGCTAATTATGTGACAGAAGATGCCATTAAAGATAAATTCACCATATTCTCTGGCAACTATAGCAGCCCCATGCATAATTTTTATTAAGCAAGCATATTTCCGCATAGATCCCAATTTTCGAGCTACCAATGTATTGTGCAGTTGCTTGCTTTCATCACGGTTATGTCGACTGCATACATTGTCTCTCAGGAGAGATGGTTTGAGCAGAAATGTCACACAACAATAACAACTACGAGGGAAGGGTGTGTAGGATAATTTCTGCTTTAGTGTTTGTTTTTAATTTCTCAGGCACAGCCTCTTTTCTATGCTTTTTTCTCACTAGTGAAGTGTGCTAGAAGCTACATACTGCCCTCGTTGTAGTTTTTGTTGTAACTTTAAAGCCCCTGTTCGGTGTATGCCAAGAGTTTGTTTTGTCAGACTCTTCAACTGCATGCCATGTAACAACATTGTGTGCTTTCTTCCTTTCACCACAAGATGTCCCAGTGGTGTAACATTTTGCAGACTGTGACCACAGGCTACACAAAGTACCATAATTAAGTGCCTGAAAACCAGTGTGAAAAAAAAACTAAGTCAAAATCTGCGGTCTGAGTGAGAGAGTCCGCGTGAGACAGATATGAAATCACTCTAGTCAGTATGACTGTGGGGGTGGCTTAACATTGTGCGATTCTGTGCAAATTACTTTAATGTCCCATGCCGAAATAAATGAATATGCACTAGCGATTTGGAGGAGTCAGACTAGCACTAGCAGGAAACAAAGGCAAGCAAAGCGGGAGCGGTTTGGGGGACGGGGAAATTCTCTCACTTTAAATTCAGAGAAAGACAATTACCTTGTGTCTGGCATTTGATCTCCATCTTTGAATGCACAGCAAATGTGAGGAGATAACAAGAATTACAGCCCTGTTTACTTAGACAGAAGTCGGAGCACAGGCAAACAGTAACACGAGCAGGGAAACATCGATCTGGTCAAATGCTCTTAGAAAAAAAGAAAAGTAGTCCCTAAACCGATGTTACAATGAGAAAAGTGGAAGGGTACAAGTACTGGGGAACTGCTCCGTGGATTGAAAAGGAGGGAAAAATAGGAAAGATTGACCACTAGCAAGCAAGGATTTTTAAAGGACACTGACCAATGAAAAGCAGTAAGCCCACAAAGAAATATATACTACTGTATATGAAGTATATACTAAAGTATATACAAGAGGTCTTGAAAGCTCGACCTTAAAATGGGGAGAGGCGAGAGGATTAGTGTTAGCCTCTGTGTCTGTAATGAAATCTTGACTCTCTTCTCATAATATTCGGAGAATCGCCATTTCATTACAAGACCGGAGGCTACCATTATGCACATTGAAAGCCCTTCAACACCACACTTGCTATATGCTCGATCAGACTAAAGAAGTGCTTCGCCATCGTACTTGTATTTGACCAATCAGCTGCTTTCAGGATCTCTTCCAATCTCCCACCAGACCAGAAAGCTTTACTTGGGCTAGCACCTCTTATTAAATGTGCTTTAAATCTGTCCACCCTTATGTCTGCTTGTTCCATTACGTATTAAACCATCTAGAAATTGTAGCAGTACTCACTGCACCATAAGGCTTAACATATGGTAATAACAAATGATTTTCACCATCTTTCCTTAACTCCAGAACCCTGCTCTCATACTCCATCAAACATTCAACCACACATAATTTCTTACACTCATCAAACCTAGAGTACAATACCGAATCAGACATAGTTTTGGTTATTTTCCAAATCTCAAACAATATTCCATCTGGGCCATAAATCCTATTACTTACCTCCAAAGCCTTTACATCCCAAACCCTTTGACAAGAAATCAAACATAGTAATGCAGCTAACTTGAATGAAAGCCTTTTTAAATCCAAACACTTGTTAACCAGCCAAAACTGAAACAAACTCAACACCAGATTCATGTCCCACAAGACATCATATTTCGCTTTAGGTGGTCTCCTTAACCTCATACTCTTCATAACCCATTCACACCATAGCATGTCATCCTACTGACTTCCCATAAACCTGAACCTCTGCAGAGACTGTCATGTCTTTTTGTACGTGGAGTTCCCTGCAGTCGAAAAGATACTACATGTAAAACTACACTCATAGTTTGTGAATAGCGAACAAAATAGTAAACTTACATCAAACGTGTAAGCTTCTCTTTGTGAATAAGGCCCGTAGAGTCCTCGGCAGGAGGCTGTAATGCTATATTAAGACATTCTTTTATAACACCATACCATGAGCCTTCAGTACCTGTGCAGATATGACATCCACTCTGGCAGCCATTCTCTCAATCTTCAAAGAGTATAGCTAGCTCTCTCAAAATCTAGACTTCCAGTCAGTTGACCTAATCCAGAAGCACAGGCATCCAAAAACTGGGACTAATGAAGAAAACTACATCATCAAAGGTTTTTAATTTCTCCAAAATGTATTTTAGCGACAATTTGATGTGGAATGCGTTCTTGTTCGGCACATAAAGCTGAAGACATTGTTGTGACAGGGAGCAAATTTTTTTTCACCATTCCTCCTTGAGTCCATGCTTGGTTTATTGTTGAGATGGGCTGCCTTTGCCTTGGAGGAGGATTAAGGCCCACAGACCTCATGGTCTTTATGAAACTGGATGCGTTTTATTGTGTTCAGAAGCAAAGCTCAAGTACTTGATTGTTCTGTGCATGTCCTTCTCTTCTTGCAAACATGAGTGTGCGTCCTTTCGACTATAAAGGAACTCATTGACTTTTCTGAATAGGGTTATTTTCTTGTAAGGCTGTGCTGGCTATTCTTTCTGTAATGGATAGAGGACCAGACACTACACAATCCCATTATAAATGAGTATTGTAGGGCCCAGCAGAAGTTATTTGGGTGTATAGAAGCCATGCACCATTCACCAAAGGCACCAAAATGGGAATTGTTGTAGTGCACTGATATACTTTTCCCTTAAAGCATGTTTGCTTTGAAAGTTGCCAGTGACTTTAAAAGTTTTTTTAAATGTTAAAATGTGGACTGTTTCTTTCCTTTTAGAAAATGGAAACACTTCCTTCTCCAAGAGTTTATGCAACGCATTTGCATCACGATAATTTGCCTAAGGCTGTCATCCAGAATGGAACAAAGGTATACAGTGGACTTACTTCATCTTGTTTTTCCATGCACTGAGAGGATGGGGTGGTTCATCAGTATAGTGGTGGTTAGAGCATTTTGTCAGCAAGGGTGCCAGTTCCAAAATGGTGTTCTCGTCTCTCAGCATCGACTTTTGTGAAACTTGTTCCTGAGCCTGTAGAGTGGGTGAAAAGATCACAAATTTCGATAATAATTTGTGTAGATGCTCTTATCTGTCTATGTAAAGCATATTTTGGGCCACCTCACAGTTTCTTGTCAATAATATTCCTGTGTCTACTAGTTTCTGATTAGCAAAAAATGTTGGGATGTCGTAAAAATCAATGAGAATAAGGGTTGTGACGTGAAAGCGCTGGTCTCATTGTAATGAAGATTAACAGTAAATTACTAGACAATTAGCACTTCGTCCCTCTTTCTTGTATAAAGCATCATAGTAAAGGATAAACCAAGCAGTGTTACGTCTTTCACTGGTATGGCCAGTAGACACTCAAAAGTCATGTGTCAACCATGACCCACTGTGGGAAGACTGGTAGCATAGCAGGCACAGGAAAGCAAGTGACTTTTGGATGAATCACAAGAAAACACACAAAGTAGAACTGTCACAGAGAAGCCATACAACGTTCCCACAGTACTGAAAACTCACAGGAGAACAGTGTTGCTGTGGAGGTGAGAGCTGAAAAACACATGAAAGACCATATAAGCAATTTTAGGAATGAACGTTGTGGAGGTTTGGCCACGGTGGTATCTAAACATTAACTAGGTATGTGGCGCTCGGGCTGGGGTTAGTTCCTTCCAAAAATCTCAAGAGAGTTATAAATCACACTTGCATCCTGAGGCAGCACAGGGTCTGTAGAGGAGTAGAGCACTCACCTTGTGGGAGGGCCACAAATTCATGGACTGTTGAGGTGAACACAGAAGTCCAGAGATGAGTGATGAGGAGGGACCTAGGGCCTCGAAATGGATGGAGGCGTAAGCTGAACTTTATGGTCCATTCGTTGCCCACAGCAATCCGGGTGCGCCGAGGAAACAGCACAACACAAATATCACAAACCAGCTGGATAACAATATATAGTGGAAAGGACTAACAATAGTGAAGGAAGTGGCCATCTCAAAAGGGAAAAAAGCGGGAATACAGGCTCTGCTCACCAGAAACCCGCATTATTGCCACACGAAAAATGTCCATCCCCAATAAATCTCCCTAGAATAAGAAAGAAGAAACTTATTTTGTTGCTGCCCGAAGCTCAAAGGCAGATGTGGGAGAGTGACTTTAGGGAACTTTTGCTCCACTCACTCTCAGTGAACTATTCACCCTGTAGGTTAGGGGCAATGGAAGTTCTGCAGAGAATTGACAAAAATATCTAAGTGCTAAACACTAAGGGACCTATTCACAAATTGCTCTTTGTAGTACATTTATTAGTACTACAGTAGTACAACTTGTAGCGCCCTCCACAGCCTGGTAGCATGCACATGACTACGCCACACACTGAGCTCTGTGGTGCACATCTTTATCCTTCAGAGTGCAACTGTGAACTGTACACACTGCCTCATGAACTTTATTAACCACACCCAGACACACCCAAATGATTATGTTATTCTCCTACTGAGTCCATCAGGGACCAGAAGGGTCCCGATATTCATATTTACAAGACCTACATATCCCCCTTTGTTAAATTAAAAGTACAAATATTACATATATACATCACAGTTTCTCAAGGAGTCGTCACTGTACTTGAACTAGACTTCCAGACCTATTTGTGTAAGGTAGATGAGGTGGTGGAGTAGGGTCTACCTTGGGCACTGGGGATGCAGAGGTATGGGTAGGAGTTGGGCTCCCCGGACTCTCAGGTGGGCAGGTTTCACTTGGGACATCTGTAGCCGACGAACATCGAGGCAGGTGCTTGAAGTGTGACAAGTTCTCTCATGATGGGCATTCTGGGGCGTTGAGCGGTCAACAAATGTCCTTTGCTCGTCACTACACTCAGGGGTTCAGCATCAAATGGAGCATCAGACTGCGTTTCTGTTTTTCTTGACCAGGACCCAGTCTTTTTCCTTGAAAACTGTGTCCTGAATACATCAGAGTTTATCAGCATAGGTCTTCATTCTGGAGTTGTGCAAGGAATTCGTTGTACGTATCTCGTCCGCATCTGTCGCCCAAAGAGTGGTCCATTGCGACAGTTTGGTTCCCATGGTTCTCCCAAACATCAAGGTGGCAGGGCTTTTACCTGTAGTAGAATGGGGAGTTGATCTGTAAGCATGATGGCTGAACATAGAGCTGATTTGAGATCACTTCCTTCTATCACTGCATGCTGAACTACTCTCTTTAAGGTGCCCATGAAGCATTTGACAACACCATTGGCCTGTTGCCAGAGAAGGGTACTTTTCTGAAGTTTAACAAATCATATTAGTGAGAATATCTTTATACTCTTGGCTGTTGAACGGTGAGGCATTGTCGGACTTGAGAATGGAGGGGACACCCCATGTTGCAGAAATATCATTTAATATCCCAATTACGTTGTCATGTGTGGTTGACAACAGGTCTTCCACAAGGGGAAATTGTGAGTACCCATCAAGAACTACCATGAGATGATGTCTATTGTTAAGAGGGTCCAAAGAAATCAACTGCAATCCTCTCCCACACCTGCTTCAGCAGGTCAGACATAACTAATGGGTGCTGCGTTGTTCTGGGAGATAAGCAGTTGCACAAATCTCAGGCCTTTAATTCTCTTTCAACTCTTTCATCGAGGCGAGGAAACCACACTCGGTCTCGAAGAGCTCTCTTGGTGGCGACAATGCCACAATGACCCTCGTGGGCTAGTTCAATGACTTGTTGTCGCAGACTATATGCAATGACAATTCTAGAACCTCTTAATATAATGCCTTCTTGAGTTCCTTCATCACATTTTTGGATTTTTGGTATTCAAAGTCATCCGTAAGAGATCGAGTGTGTTTCTTTCAGGATTTCTGGGCAATAATGTCTTTAAGAACAAGCAGATCTCAATCTGTATTTGTAGCAGCAAGAATTTGTTCTACCAAAAGAGCTGCAGGTATGCTTGACTTGACTATGAAGTTAACATAGGCCTCAGCCACTTTAGACGTACTGTGACACTGCCCTGGCACTCGTGAAAAGTAGTCCGTGGGATTTTGATCTTTCCCTGGCCAATGCACAATAGTGTAATCATACACTTGCAACCGCTACCTCTCCATACGAGGGGGCATCTTGGCTTTCGGAATCCCAGAAATGATGAGCAACGTCTGGTGGTCAGTGACAAGGGTGAAGTGCTTTCCAAACAGAAACACATGGAAGTGTTCACAAGCCCACACTACAGCAAGACTTTCTTTCTCAGGCTGGGAATAAGCACGTTCGGTCTGCGACAGACTCCTGCTTGCATAAGCCACAATGTGCCTTTGCGCGTTGATGTGTCAACTGTGCTGGGCAAGGATCACACCCAACCCCACTGGGATGGCATCTACTACAACCTCAGTATGAAGTTTTGGATCAAAATAGGCCATTTCAGTAGCATTCTCAATTCCATGTTTGATTTTCTAAAGCTTCGATCGCATTCATGTGACCACTGGAACACAGTGTTCTTTTTGTCAAGTCTGTCAAAGGGGCACTGACTGTGGCAAATTCACAAATGTACCTGGAGCAGTAACTGGCCATGCCAAGGAATGATCACAGCATGGTCATATCTTGTGGTGGAGTAGTGGACAACAAGGCTTGTACTTTGGCCGGATCTGGTGCCATCCCCTTTGCAGAGAAAATATGCCCAAAGAATTTGAGTTTTGTTTTGTGAAAAGTCACACTTTTCTGCATACAAAGTAAGACCGGCGTAAACAAGCAAACGGCATACTTGTGTAAGGGCTTGCAAAGTGAGTTTTGTTTTCTGGTACCATTATCCAGTGCACGTTGATATATTCCAATCAGGACTACACTAGTAACTGGAAAACAGGGAAAATACCCACAGAACTTTTATGTCCATACCGGGACTGAATTACAACCGGCTTTAAGGAACTTTTTTGACAAACAAGCAGCCCTGAGGAAGTCGCGGGTTTATTCCCCTTATGTGCCGAAACTGGTGTTGGCTTGGTGGCTGAGGACCAAAGAACTGGGCTTTTTGGCTAAGAAACTGAACAAAAGATTGAAAGAATAAAAAGAAACCTGTGAAAATATCAAACAAATATAAATGAACGTTTTGCATTTGATGTTAGTGTGTGTTGGAGGATAAAAGTACACTATATTGGTGATTATATTGGGTCACATGTTAGGGAGTAGGGTGAGTTAACATGTGGAATTCTTTAGAGTGCCATATCCCTTTAAATAATCACCCTCTCAATCAGTAGACACAAATCACATATTATAAAATTCTATTCACAAACATATGTGCAGAGGTCTCCACTTTCATCACAACTATCTTTACTGTGTGGAGATCTCCACCACATGTACAGAGATCTCCGCACACGTACGCATATATTTTAGTAGTAAATATGAGAGGAACCAGAAAGTGGCTGGGAAATGGGGAATACATATTCCTAAATGAGTGGAGTGTAGGAAGGAGTAAGGAGGGAGTTAGGGTAGGGTACAGAGGTGGTTATAGGGGAAAAACACCCACCCACAAGAGTAAGCCCATTCCTATTCACAAACCTCACTTTTAATACTACTGCAAACAAACATTTCCTAAAACAGTAGTAATTGTACTCTAGCTGATTCCCATAGGAAACATGGCAAACATTTGAAATTACAGGGACAATTATTATTTTGTAATTTTGTTTTCATTTAGCTAGGGTTATAATTTTATATTTATTTTAATAATGTTTAACCAAGGCTTAAAACACTTGCAGCATACCTGGTAATACAAAGAGTGATGGCTCTGCACTCCACCACCCACGTACAGGTGAAACACAATACAACACCACCCAATCACATGTAGGCTGACCACATAAGAAAGGAACTCACACACCCACAAATGTTTTCTGCCTTCACTAAGTTGGGGGGGGTGTTTGTCACTTTGCTACTCATTTTGAGGAACAATTATTTGAGGATGAGAGAGAGGGTTTAAAGGCAAAAGATCAACATCTGTGGCATGTCCAGGGGAGCAGTCATTGCCCAACACCACTTTTCCCTCAGTGTGATTCTTGACTTGGTTGCAAACTGGGAGCAGGAATTTGAGTCACCTTTGTGGCTATCCCTGCTCTGTGGCTACCCCTGCATATTTCATAAACCTGGTTGCACTCCATTTCATGCCCAGTGGTATTTCCATAACGTCACTTTTGACAATGTTGGCATCTCACAGGCAAGCCAGTCTGGATG
Source organism: Calotriton arnoldi (assembly GCA_963921515.1). Lineage (NCBI taxonomy): Eukaryota > Metazoa > Chordata > Amphibia > Caudata > Salamandridae > Calotriton > Calotriton arnoldi. The sequence continues at coordinate 17,822 of CAWUFW010011967.1, read as the reverse complement.
CTTGCATCAGGTACTCAGATGCATCAACATAAGAGTGCACCCATTTATTGCCATGCCATAATCACGCCATAATCACTAGAGGAAAGGCAAAGGGTAGCAAGGGAAGTTTATACCTTTGCCCACTTCCCTCATTTGGTCAATGTCATTGACTGCACCATGCAGCACTTCACCCACCTTGCCACACTGATGTGTATGAATCCTTTCCTGGAAGTATACATGACAGCTACATCTTTCACCAGTCACCTCTTGCATGTTAATTACTTGCTGAGGAGTTCGGTTGCATGTGGCTCCTTGATGAGTAAAATCATCTGACATTGGGACTGCATGTGCACTTTGATGTTGGCATCTCAAATATACTCATTAATCCTCACAGACACAATAGATACACATTTCTTAGTTTGCTCCTACATATAAGTATAAATGATGCATTACATGTAGCCTAGTACTACATTGAAAAAAATGATATGTCTTTGTTATAGGTGATTCTGGATATGTTCTCTGTCCACATCTTCTCACCCTCTACAGGCGTCCAACCACACACACTCAACAAAGGTAGTGCAATTGTGTATTGCACAATAGCACCATGTGACCGGGCATGCATATGGACAGTAACAGTGATCTATGGGCATAACAGATACCTGGAGGACGGGCGTACAGAACTGAGGTCAGGGTATACGCATGCAGTATTGACGAAAACATTTATTTAGGACCTGAGTTGCTAGCTTGGTTGCTGCATTTTTGTGGTTCGACACTGTCTTGGACTACTACACTGTCCATATAAACCATTCTGAGACAAAACCCTTAATTCACATCATATCATCAACAAACATGCTGTGCTCAAGTTATTAAAATGATACTACACTTTTACTAACATTCAAACACTTTTCACTTACAACACTAAAGTACAGTCTGTCACATAGTACTGTAATTTTTTTGGAACATACATAGCACAAACCTTCATTATGTCTCACTCATCACATACATATCTACTTCTTGTATCAATTTTGTTAATGCCCAATATTTTTTAGGGTTTCTCTACATGCAAGGGTCTTCCTCCAGCATATGGAGGGTTCCTTCCCACAAGCAGACATTCCCCGCCCATTTGCGGAACTCACCAGTTGGTACACAGAACGTAAAATACAATAGTAAACTTACTAATAGTAAATTTACAGTTGTAAATTATGTTTACGCAGAATTCACCCACTAAACTGAAAGGGTGTAGACATGAACTATTACCTAGGATTATCTTTAAACACGTTGTTGGTGAATAGCAAAACATAGTAAAGTTACTCCTAGGAGTGAGAATACATTTACAGAAGTAGATCTACACATGTGAATAGGTCCTTAAATGTGTTACGTTGGAGAACACAGTGACTACATTGGAACAGAGGGCAATGCTGTTTGTTATTTTGCCACAAGTTGGCCAAGAAGTGGTCAAAGAAATCATACTGATGTGACCAGGGTACAGGAGTGTGTGAGGGTGATTCCAAGGCATCCTACCAACAGGAAGTTAGAGCTAATCAAAAACTTAAGAATCTAAGGATTGTAGAAGAGGGGAGAAAAGTCATGGGATATTTTCTGATCTCATGGTTGAGTTAAGTCTCTTGGGCTCCCCATCGATGTTCCATGAAGGGTCCATGCCAGTGTTAAGAGGTGAGGACACCAAAATGTGGTGTTGACAAAGGGAAGGACAGGCCTCACTATTAAGATAGACCAAACCAACATAGAGACAAACTCCAAATGGATAGCTGTCCAGTATAGGTTTTCCAGACACTTTTGTGCCATTGAAGAAGAGAGGTAGAACAATTCTGGAGGGACTATGCAGCAAGGCGCCCAGGAATGACAATACGTTTGCTTCAAAAACTGAGTATCACCATCAGCAGCAAGAGGTACTTAATCTGGAGATCAGGGGTTGACAAAGAGCTGTAGAACATAATTCAGTACAGAGTGCTACCCTCCAACAGAGCAATAGCAACTTCACAAAATTCACCTAGCCACATGTTATCGAATGCCATCTCGTAAAACAGTGCTACTGACCTGAGGCACTTTGATATGCTGCCTGGGTATAGAAAAGACTCTGTTGGATCTTCATCATTCTTGTGACACTCAGCTCCCTCCTCCCACCCTCTTACCCTGACCTTTGATTGTACCCTCCGCGGTTACCCACCTAGCCTGTCCCCTCAATTGAATTCCAACTTGCTCTGGTTTTACTCCCTAAGGGTGAAGTACCCAGAAGGACACTAAGTTTTTCATCTTTGAACACCCCCAGCTTGTTTGGGGGAAGCTACTTTGGGTATAATACACACAACATACAGTGAGTGAGACCAAACCAAAGGTATTGATGACTACCAAAGTGTGAAGAACAGGAGGGTTAATGGAGTATTATGCATACTAATTCTGAGGTTCAGTCCCATAGTGTATGTGAGAGGATGTTATTCATTGAGATCTTCTCCCTTTCTTCTTGTAATACTATTATAAGACATGCTAATAAAATGCACATTCAAAAAGGAATGCAAAGTGTAGAAAATCTGACGAAGTGCTAAAACTAGAAATAAACATAATAACCATGCCGAAAAATACCATATTACTGGTGCAAAACCTGCATTTGCCAGGATACCAGTACAAGACCTACAACAAGAAAAGAAATGACATCTGCTAGCAGTACAGCAACCTGGGGAAGAACAGACAGAGAACACAGCCTATCACACCTCACAGCCATAAAACAAGATAGCTGACTCTGTCATAATATAGCCTTGTACAGACTCACGCATGACTACAGGAATTATAGGCTTTTCACTTGGCTCACAGAGAAACCTTAATTAATTAGACTGCAAACAATGCTTACTGCATACCATGACCAAGCAAATTATGGTCTGATAGTGGTTCATCAAAAATAAACCTATCAGACAAGGAACTGATGCTTATCATACAGGCCAGGCCTTAACTCATTAAAATGGCACAAGCCCTGGTAGTTTGTAGCCGAGCATGTGAGACACAAATTGCCAGGAAAAAGAAACACCAAAGCATGCTGCATTCAATCACTGTTGGAACAAGCCTATTTGCAGGAGATATGGAAATGGAGAATTCATAATACCGGTGCACAATTTTTCTCATGTTTAAAAGGCCAAAAGAGGAGGGAGCGAGGCATATAAAGAAGAAGGTTATTCATATGCACATCGTCTATAAAGGTAAGACACTGACCCACTGGAGTGGATGAAAAATATCCACCAGCTGAAAGCAGACAGGGGCAACTCCTTCCATAGTCCTGACATGTTTAGGTATGCCAGGCATGGATCCCGTGTCTACTTTGCCGCTGGAACCCAGCTGCACATGACTGAAGAGCCCCAACCAGGGAAAAATCGGTCTTGGGTTGTTTGTGCTCCAGTTGACAGAGGGGACCTGGTTTTGCAGTTTAGGCTGGACTCTACCTATTGGAGGCTGATTTGCATATGGCTGTGTTTAATCTGAGGTGGCAAAAAAATGATGGACTGGGATGCATTCCGAGTAATGTTTTGCTACTTCAGTGTGACACTCTATTTGCGAAGGGTAAGCCCAGATGTGGGTCTGGTGCTCACTCCGCCACTGAAACCAAGCTGCACCCGACTCAGGAGACCCAACTAGGGCAAAACCAGTCTTGGGTTGCTTGCATTCCAGTTCAGAGGACCTGGGTTGGCAGTTCAGGCTGAACTGGACTGTTATAGAAGCATCAAGGCTGATTTGTGCATGGTTAGGTCTACTCTGAAGTGACATTGAGGGCAAAACAATTGATGGATTGAAATGCGGACCAAGTATTTACCAGTGGCTGAGATTAATTTAAGCTAACCACCCATCACATTTTTGTTTACTTGAATTCCTGAAAAGCAACCACACTCTGAACACTGGACAGTAAACCAGAGATGATGATTAACCTATGTTCCAGAGGAATTAGCTAGCCTGCTCAAAAATTACAAGTCTGTGACATTCTGAGGTGGTCTTCTATGTTCCAAGTGGCAAATCCAAGAGTCTAACACAGGTAGAACAGTGTACCATACTGAACGGAATTCCTGAAATGGGATTGTAATATCCGGATTGCAGGATATGCATCCATTTGGAAAAATCTTTCAGCATGTCCACACCGAAAATGGGGAAAACAAGGACACTTCCCATTCTAAATGCACCTCCTACCCTCACCATTTTCAGGTGTAAGTTTGAAAGTTCAGTTTCATGGGCAATGTGTTGCTAATGTTTGTGAGCACCTTGAACATTAGGGTAGATTTAATGTGTGCCTGCAAAGATCCATAGCTCCTGTGAATTAGTCTGTCTTTTGCGGGCACCATTTTCTGCACACCTTTATTTCACTTTGGTGCACAAAAGGTGTTGATAATTGGCCTCTTAGAACCAGTTGTACATGTCACTTAATGAAACATTTGATAGTCTATATAAAAGGACTAATGTTTGCCCATTAAAATCATGCATATTGGAAAAAAAATCAAATCAGACTAATTGGCACAAAAAGGAAAAATCATATTTCTCTCTATAATGTAATATTTGTACACATGTATAAAAGAAGTTGTTATATCCCATTTATATTCTGTGGGAAATATAATTTTACAAGATTTTATAACATGTGACTTCATTTTGGATATATGCAATCAGTTGTGGTTGCAGACTGCATTATGCAGGCATGACCGAAAGACCCTTAAAACAGGGGTAGAATGAGCATAGATCCAACTTCTGTGCTAATAACCAAAAGTCTTCAAATGCACCTCATTTCACAACAGAGAGACTCAGTAATAAAGGACATGTTAAGGGGTAGAAGCAGCCATAACACGTGGCACAACAGGAAATGCTTGAGTTAATTGGCTCCAAGGGGTCAAAATGAAGAGCAACATCTCATGTGTTTTGTTTAATAAAACAATAAAAGCTGTGATAAATAAGTATGTGAAGAATAAGTAGTATATGGAGATTGGATATGATCTCGTTTTTATCAGCAATATCACTTTAAGAATGTAGTTTGATGTATCTTATTGAAGAAGTAAAGATTCAAGTATGCAGTATCTGTTTTTACAGAAGGGCTTCTGATTTCAGATGTTGAGCATTAATAGATATTTATAATTACAGTAGAGGATAAACTGTTTTAATGAGAACTAAATTTAGTGATCATAAATGTTGAGTAAGCAGCAAAAAAGAAATGCAAAAAAAGCGAATAGGTGTACATAACAATGGATACAAGTTTGATTTCCAGCTGCTATATTTTATTTGGTTGTTCTAACAATGATATGGACTTAACTAGCTATATTTTATAATACAAGAAGGAATTAATTTTGTTCTTTAAAAAATGTGCACATCAGAAATACTGAAAGGACATTAGTATTGAAGTATTGTAGGATAATCTTGGAATGAGGACTACGGAAAGGATGTTTGTTCACAATTCACTGAAATGATAATCAATGAAATAGCTGAAAAAATACATTGTCACCACCTTTGTTAGACACCAAACACTGTGGGCAGGTAAACCCACTACTAGTGCAATTACTAGTAGTAACTCTCTTTTGTGAATACGGAAAAGTAATAAAGTTAGACTTTTGGTCAACCTTTGTAAATCGAGCCCTAAGTTTAGACCTAAAATCTAACTTTAGACCAGAGGTTTAACTTTAGACCAGAAGGCTAAGGGGCTGATTCACAAGGGTAAACATAGACCTGAAGACTCAGTTTAGACCTGAAATCTAACTTTAACCTTGAAGTCTAACTTTAGACCTGAAGTCTAACTTTAGACTTCAGGTCTAAACTTGGACTTCAGGTCGAAACTTAGACTTCAGGTCTAAGTTTACCTTCGGGAATCAGGTCCAAAGTTTAGACTTCAGGTCTAAATTTAGACTTCAGGTCTAAAGTTAGACCTTAGGTATAAACGTAGACTTCAAGCCTAAACATACCTTTGTGAATCAGGCCCTAAGTTTACACCTAATGTCTAACTTTAGACCTGAGGTCTAACTTTGGACCTGAAGTCTAAGTTTAGACTTCAGGTCCAAAGTTAGACTTTAGGAGTAAACTTAGACTTCAGGTCTAAACTTAGACTTCAGGTCTAAGTTTACCTTTGTGAATCGGGCCCTGTGTGTAGTAAGAGTAGTGGATGGATCACATATTACTATACATGCCGAGCCATTTATGTATGAATGTGACCAGCAGATAATGTCTTGGATGTGAGCGGGTTTCCCTTTTACTGGTTGTTGATTATCTGAAAATGGAAATACTGCAAGTGCGAAATATTTGAAGGGGAATTTTATGTTGGAGAAATAAAAGTGTAAATAATACTGCTCATGAGTGTTTTTATCACAGGATAATACAGTTGAAGAAGGCTTTTCAGTAACCCAAATGCATTCATTTTGATATTCAGTGAAGCACATTTTTCGTTTTTACTTTGAGAAACTCAGAATACACAATACATTTTTGTTTGATGAAATTTGTAAATGGAACAATGGATGCATGGTTTCTAAACTGAAGAATTGAATAAAACAAAAGATGATATTTTGAATTCTATTCAAACTCATTTGTGTTTTTGTCTTGCAAAAGTGTGATTATCGTATAATGAAAACACTATTTATTTGATAATTTAATCACAGGAAACCAAGAGCTAGAGATATTAGCATCTGACATTGTGCTCCTATTTCTATTTACTGAAAAGAATTCAGAAATAGATGAGCATTGTGCCAATGATATATATCTGCATGAATTATCAGTTAAAAATGTACACTAATTGCCGTCCTCTCTATTTTAACAGATATTGGTGATATTTCGTAATCCGAAGGACACTGCGGTATCACTGTTTCATTTTCATTCCAAAAATCCAGCAGTGCACACCTATAATAACTGGGATGACTACTTCCGTGACTTCATAAGTGGGAATGGTACAGTGGACGCTACCCTCGTGTGAACTCCTCCTTGTCATGCTTTTAAAATCAATTCCTCATTTTCAAAGTTGGACCAATGTATTTGAAGGAGGCTGACGGACCACGTGTTTGGTGGGCAGGGTCCGCTATTGCATTTGTGATGGAGTATCCTGTCTGCCAAACTCTAAATCAAACCCTCTGTCTTTCTTTGGCTGAGTAAATCTGAAGACCCCTCCCTCATGATTCTCCCTCAGCCTCAAACATAAGTATATGGAGGTTTCATACCTTCTAGATAACTATTTTGTAATCATCTGTCGTTCCTGTCTCCACAGTTTCGTCGCTCGACTCAAATTTTTTAACACATGGACTCACTGGTCAGATAAATATCAGCCCTGTTTTTTTAGCTGCTTCTCTTGTGAGCCGCTCCTTGTGCTTCGCATTCCACAGCTCTACCCACAGCGCACCCAACTCTGCCTCACTATGTGGAGGGCCCTTTGTAGGAAGTCTGATGACTTTGATTATCTCACTCTGGCATGAGGGATCAGGTGGTACCCCTTTATCCTGCAAAAGTCTGCATGTTTACACCCAATATTCTCAAATATGTACTTCTTGCCATGCTCCTTTAATTCCACATTATTCGACAGCAAACTCAGTGATTTGATGTTTTTTTATCACCCACCTTCTCCAAGGCCAGAACTCACTGATCAAGGCAGCTCACATATCACTTTTTTCTAGTCATCTGGGTCTTGAATTCCTCTAGCATCCCCTCCCTGGAGGCATGATTGGATTCCTGTAAAACTCACAACACTTCCAACATCATAACCTCCTCCAGGGGAAATACTGCTTCTGCAGATGTTGTCTCCTCTCGTGCGCATCCATGTGTGCTTTTCGAAGTTGAGGGCTTCTGCTCAAAATAATCTTAATTGTAAGTCAAACGTATGTCCCTGGAAACCCATGGTCATTCACAAAGGACACATTCACTTTCTCCAGGTACTCACCGGCACTGAGTTCCCATCCAACCCCTGCACACAATGGAAACTTTAGGAGGTAGCCATGCCAGAGCACTCGCGAAAGTTGTACATCTGTCTGCCAAGCTGGCGTCCATCCCCTAACCACTTTTTAAATCACCCATACATTTTTTCTTTGTGCCTGAGTTTTTTTTGTATTGGGGTATAGCAAAACCACATAGTAACAAAGACAGAAGCCTGTGAAAGGTAATAAATGTTACAGAAGCCATATAGGCTGGATTGTGCAGGCAGCTATCAAAAGAGCAAGCAGCACTGTTGGCACAGTGGGGTACTGAGTTAACTTCTCAGTTGAGCTCCTAGCTGAGTCATACAGTGGGCACAAATACAGTGAATAGATAGTCATCCTGCCTGAGCCATTCTGTTACAGAAACATTGATCTCTTCTATTGTGTGAGAGTGCACCCTGCAGTCTGCTGTTTATTTGACTGAATGTGGCAGGCAGAGTTTCAAACACACAAAAGACAGATGGTAAACATATGTGTGAGAAGGAATGGTCCCTCGCTCAGGAGTCAAACAAATTGAGTTTCTGCTGAGATATTGGGATGTGGAGGTTAAAGGACCTTGCATGAAGACACAAAAGTCAGAGGACAGATTTATATGCAGAAGACACACCCTAAATGCTTCACAAGATTTGTTTTCCTAAACACTGAGAAGTGTGGAAAGCTGTTTTATACATCAAGTGGATCCAGTATACATTATTTATGGTTAACACAAACAACATCACCACCCTTGCCTTCTGGAGCCTCAAGTAGAAATCAGGCAGAGTGGAATTCCTGTGTGGAGTTCTCCTCTGCTCAATCATTTGCAGGCCATTTTTCTCACACCCGGATTTACCGGGTATAAGAACAAGACTCAATTATATTGGCATGAAAATCCAGCCATTAAAACAACATGGAAATGGACTGCAATGCAGCCTGGTCTTTTTCCCTGGCCCCCGCCCGACACCTTTCCAAGACACAGAGAGAGCATGTAATTCTCCCCTTCCCAAGCAATGTCCTCTCCTTCCCTCTCCCACCCTCTCCCCCCGCCCACTTACATTTACACCTAGTCAGAGCAATTCCATGTGCTATTTTGCCATTGATATCATTGCAATTCCGCTTTAGATGCCAACCATCCACATATAACATGGCCAAATCATCTCCCATTAATAATGTACAATTAATTGTTATGGTTTCTATGTCCATCTCCACATGTCTAATTTCTTTACTTTGGGCATGGATAGTGATAACGAAGGGAGTTAAGATGAACAGAATGCTGTGGGGTATAGGAGAGATCCTTCAAAGATTACTTTGAGGCTTTAGTAAGACCGTGTCCATCTTTGTTAATTTGGACAGAACCAATTCGGCTGATAGTTACATCTACCATCTATGTTGAATCCTAGGAGACTTACCATTGCTGCCTAATAAGGAAGCCATCAATGTATCAAATGTATTTCTTTATATCTGGATCCCAGTCCAAGCAATCTAACTATTATGCATGTGTTTTTTTAAATGCTTTCAGTTGTCTGGGGCTCCTACTTCGACCATGCAATGATCTGGAACAAGCACATAGAAGATGAAAATGTTATGATTATAACCTATGAAGCCCTGAAGGAGGTAAATCACTAACAAATATTCATTGCATTGTCCTGAACTTCAACATAAAGCTTGCATTCCCTGCCAGTCATATTGCATTGTTAAGACTTGACATTTTTGAAGGATTCTTGTAAAAAAGTTCAAAAAGAAAGACAGAATGGAGAGGATGGTAGTGTCCCCTCTAGTGGTAACTTTGGTTTGAATATGAGTCCTTCTTGCTGCCTCCTAGATCAATGATGATTTCAGAGAAGGTGAGGTGACCAAGAAACAGCAGCAGTAGATTTGTACGGGATGATGGTGCCTTCATGGGTTTTTCCTGAAAATAGTTTTTCACCCCTGGATATTGGAGTGCGGTTTAGAGTGTCTCATATGTCTTGGAAGATGAACTTTGGGTAGGGTTAATAAGTATGTGTGAATGAGTGGATGCCTGTGTACAATACCTGACAGTTACGTGGAAATACACTCACCTTACACAAAAGTATCAGCTGAAACCAATTCACGATAAACTAAATTATCATACAAAAGAAAATGCAAATAACTTTTAAAGACATATTTAAAGCACTTTGAACTAAGGTGAATAAGGTTTACAAATGATGCTAAAGACAGCTTCTTAGCTTCTCAGCAGAACTCAAATATGAAAGGCAGTTCATTTAATGTCCTCAGGTACACTCTGGAGTACACCACAAGTCCATGCCTGGCTTCAGTAGTTTACATTGATGTTGAGTTCAAGAGTGGTGTCCTCATGGCTGCCTTTTCTCTTCCATACAAGGTGGACCTACTCTGCAGTAGGTTGGTCAGGTCCTCTACCCCAGTCTCCAAACTCTGCACATGCATGTGTGGAGATTATGTGATGCCAGTTAAAATCTCTTTGGCTTCCTGATGAGGTTGCTGACATCATCCTGACAACCAGAAAGCCTACTAACAAATCCATCTAAGCAGGTCACTGGAGCAAGTCTGTTCAGTGATGCAAGTCAGAGGGTATAAACTCTTTTATATCTCATATTTTCAACACCCTGCAGTTCCTGTTCTCCCATGCACAGGAGGGCCTAGTGGTGGCTACAATTAAAGACTACTTGGCAGCCCTGTCTGCGTTCTTGTGTCTTTTGACCATGGTTCTCCCTTTAAATCATCATCAGTAGTGATTCATTTTTTAGAAGGTTTGTTTTTCTTGTTTCCTCCTGGTCCACTTATGTTCCTCACTGGGATTTTAATCTTGTATTGGCTTTCTTGTTGGTGTCCCTGTTGAAGCTAATGCACTGTTGCCTGGTTGGACTTATTAACCTAAAGACAGTTTTGTTTGTGGCTATTAATGCAGCGCATAGGGTCAGAGACAATAAAGGCTGGTGGTTTCTGAAAATGGAGGAGTGGAAAGTTGAGATCTAAGGTGAACATTGGAATTAGCAAGTCTGAAGTGCAAGAGTGAAGTTCACTAACTACACTCCTCAGTACAGAGCTCCTAGCTCTGTACAGTGCTCCCTGCTCTGCCCTGTACACTGCTCATTGCTCAGTATCAAGCTGGTGGCTCAACACAGATCACTGCTTTGTACAGGATCCCAGGTCAGTAGAGTTTCCATTGCTGAATATGATGCTGCTCGTCAGTATAGGATTCCCTTCTCAGCACAAAGCCCACTACACAGGCTTTTTTCTGCATTTGCTGGTTGCCTCATCACTACATTTTATTGATAGTCATTACGATGGTTTCTATGATGTTGGAGAGATTCAGATAAAAAACAATAAAACACTACACTTAAGGGACTTTCAGACACCTGGGATCTACTGCTCATCTGGCATGAAATGCAAGTCTAACCTTCAAGAACACACGCACAGTCATACACAGACAATGAAGCACACACACACACAAGAACAGGCATACAAACACAAAAGCACAAAGCTACACAGAAGCACACACATACATGTAATTAATGGCATATGCACTAATGGTAGGGTGTGTCTTTCAAGGGAGAGGAATTTCTATCAGAGGAGACAGGAGACTTCGGGAGCTGTATGAGATGGGAGTCTGGGACAGGGAGCATCTGTCTAGCAATATAGTCTGTGTGTCCATAGAGGTAGATCATCACTCAAAGATTTTAGGCAACTACAGCGTCTGTCAGCAGGGCACCTTTGTGAAGAGGCAGAGGCAGCATGTGTTGCCCCGCAGGCCGAACCGTGACGCTGCCCATTTCCTCTTCACGGGCCTCAGTGCAACCCACAACGTCTCTGTCTCCTTCTCGAGCACGTCGCGGAGCAACACGGTGGCCCGCTATTGCCATTTTGGCGTCGCGACGCCTGCTGCCTCTTTGCATCGGGCAGCTGCCAGTTAGATGTTTCACATAACATCTTAGGAATACCGCAGTTCCCAGGTGGAGTCTGCGGCTTCCCATGCCTTTTTGGGGGACACTTGCACTTACCTTTTGCATGGTATCATCCTTTGGGGCCATCTCCTTTGGGGCCATCTTGTTGCCTGTTTTCCTTCTCTCCTTCACAGTTGTGCTCCCAGAGGGCCTTGGGGAAAAGTTGTTCTCCCTACCTAACAAGGCGGCCTTCCTATTCTGCTCTTCACTCCTTTCCCTGTCCAAAATGGCAATGGTCTTCTTCCTGTTTTGTCACTTCCTGTTCCTGTCTTGTCACTTCCTGTTCCTGTTTTTTACTTCCTTTTCTTGGGTATAAAATGGGCAGAATCTTTTCCTTCCTTACATTGCAACACTCCTTGTTCCTGTTGGTGTGTCCTCGCTCCTGTTGCTTCCCTGCTCCAGTTTTTGGTGGTCCTTTCCTTCTGCTGACGCTCTCCTTCCCTTGGCACCTCCTGCTCCAGTTTGAGTTCCTGTTTTTCTCCTGCTCCATCTTGGGCTTCTGGTTTCTCTGTGTTTCCTGGCTCATATCTTCTCCGTCATTTCTGGAGTCTCCTCGTCATCAGAGGTTTTTCCCTGTGGGGTTTTTTCCTCTTGAGACTCCTTCTGGAGGGCACTGTCTGCTTATGCTTTTCACGGCCGGCGGCACTGTGGCTACTGGAAGGGGTTGCCCTTATCTCAGACAAACCAGGACCTACAAGAGCCGAAGTCGAGAACCGTTCCACCATCTTAAGACCGGTAAGAAAGACTCCAAACGTGACAGCATGACCAGAGAGAGGGAGCTTAGGACAATAGAGCATCAACTACAGAAGACGTAATTACAGTGTCTGCCTTTGTGGCTACAGGGACAGAGAGTGTGTGTCCATCAAGAGAGAATGTATCCTTTCAGCAACAGAATTGTTGCTGAAAGGGAACATTTTTAAGGGAAGTGAAGACAACCAATCAGTAGGAGAGATACAGACATACAGGATGTTCAATGAGAGACGCATTGTGAGGAAAGTGGTGTATTATATGGTGTGGTTGTGAGACCAAAACAACAGAATACGAAAGTCACACAACACGAAAGAAATCTGACTCCAGCTTATATAAATAGATCTTATTTTTATGAATCTTTAGACACCAAAACAACCAAAAGTCACCAGAGGGTTCCAGATATATAGATTTGCAAGTAAAACATAAATCACTCATTTTCACTAAACGTCAACAAGGAATCACTGACACAATATCGAAAGATACATTATCGACCTACAAATATTTCGACGCAAAAATATCGATGACAAAAATATCGATGTTGTATACTTAATAAAAAAAAATACACAAATATCGATACCACAATATTGTCATGTAACAATATCGACAACACAAATATCGCACATATAAATATCGCTATTCACAATATCGACGTTTCTAAATAAATATAGAACATGTCTAAAATATCGACTACAAAAATATAGACATCAATATCGTTTTTTTTAATATATCGACAATTCAATAATACATTAAAAAAATTACTTTAAACATCATAAATAGTTAAATGCATAAACATACATATCAAATTAAATTAAACCAAAAAACATAACTATCAAAATTATAACAACATAAATAAATAATAACATAATAAACACAGTTATAATAACAATTTAAAATATATACTTGCAACATATTAAAACATTTTAATACATCTTATATATATATTTAATTCAAATATAATTAGTTCAACGTTTCCTTCCTCACCCAAAAAAATAAAATGACTCTTAATTAGCTTTTTCCATATAAGTAAAACAATTACCAAACCAAGAAATAAAATAGAAATTAACCAATAGAAATACACAAGATCGAAATAAACCAATCAAATTAAGCAAACAATTAAAAAGACACTATATAAGCAAAGAAAAATGACTCTAATTTTACACCTTAAACCAAAATAATTGAGAAAGGCGAAACTCTGCCGGATTTTGACCACAAGCAAAGACTGCATCAAATTCAGGCCTACTACACTTGGAAAAAAGTAAGTAAATTACCATTTTTAAATAAGCAGTTAAATTAAAATGTAACACAGTTTTAAATTGCTAACTAAAATTACTAACTTATATATTTTATCTATTTATGTTTCCACTACAGATATTACTCCAAAGAACGAGAAAAAAGAATTTACCTCGCAAAAACATCTAACTAAGGGGCCTATTATGATGGTGGGCGGATGTCGACCGCCCGGCCGGCGGCGGTGCCCGCCGGACCGGCGGTGGAGATCCGCCCGCACCGCAAGCCAGAAAACCGCCGGTCCGATTAGGATGGCGGTGGCGACCGCGGCGGTGGGAAATTCCGACCGCCGCATGTCCGCCGGTCGCCTTCCGCACTCCTGCCTGGCGGGTGGAAAAGGTCCGGGATAATGGTGGCGGTGCAGAGCAGGCTCCGCCGGCACGATTATGATGCCGGCGGTAGCCAGCCTTTCCTCAGCGGTCAGACCGCCATGGAAAGGCATGTGGAGATTGTCTTCCGGGGGCCCGTGGCGGGCTCTTGATGTTTTGGGGGGGGTCGGGGTGCACTGGGGGGGTACCCATGGCCCCCCCAACATTCCCCTGTACCAGGTGGCAGGCACTGTGCAGTGCCTGCCACGTAGTGCAGGGAAATGCTGGACATGCCCATTTGGACATTGCGGCGGTGCTGCGGGTAGCAGCAACCGCCGCAATGTTAAGGCCCGCGATCCGACCGCCGCGGTTGGATTTCGACCGCGGGTCATCGTAATTCGACCGGCGGTGATGCCGCGGTCCATGCGGGCGGTCTTTTCCCGCTACCATGGCGGTCGGGGAGGTTTTCCGACTGCCATCGTAATAGGCCCCTAAGAAAGTAAGTATACTTTAAAAAGCCTTTGTAAAATCTCACTAAAATGCAACTAAACACCTAATGTATCCTAAACTCCAATACCACCCCATTTGCAATTGAAAAACTTTTAAAAGCCTTTGTAAAATCTTACAAAAATAGTAATAAAGCTACAATCTATGCTAAACACCAATACCACCCCATGTACAATTGTAAAACATCAAATAAAATATGCTTTATTTTCCTTTCACAGAAAATTACGACCAAACAGCATTTATTGAAAAAAGAACATCTCCATTGAAAGACAACAAAATAACACTTTGGGCCCGATTCTGATGCGGGTTGGAAAAGCTTCCCAACCGAGGGCCTGATTCTGATGCGGTTAGGAAGGCCTCCTAACGGCATTTGCTCCTTCCAAATCGGATCGGGAACGTGTCTTCCCGACCGAGGGCCCAATTCTGATGCGGTTAGGAACAAATGTTCCCATTGAAGTCAATGGGAGTTCAACCAAATCGTATCTGGAAGCAACCCGGATGCATCCTACTCCGCCGGTCGGACTTTCCCGATCCGAGTGGGTCGGACACCATTTCCCAACCGATTCGGTCGGGAAGCTTTTCCAACCCGCATCAGAATCGGCCCCTTTGTAAGTATATGTAAAAAATGTTTTCTTTTTTACCATTTAAACATGTATAATATACTTTTTCATATATGTTCATATACATTTTTTATAGAATTTTCCACATCACAATGACTGAAGGCGCCCAATTTATATCATCTCAGAAAGGGAAATTCTTATTGTGTTACATGGGGTACATCTACACCCAAGAGAAGCAAACTGGCCTTAAAGTGAATTGGAAATGTTCAAAATATTATTCTAATAAATGTTATGGTCGTGCTACCACCAGGGAAACAACTGTTTTATACACTAGAGAACATAATCATCCACCTAATGTTTCTGAAATTGAAGTGAGAGCAACCCTTGACAATATAAAAGAATTAAGTACGAGCTCACAAACCCCTACAAGTGTTATACTTAAAGGAATTTTGCCTAAAGTACCCAAAGAAGCAACCGGTCAATTACCATCCATTGCTTCAATTAAAAGAACAATAGCAAGGACTAAAAAAGCAACAACAACCACAATACCTACTCCTAAAAGTTTTGAAGATGTAATAATTCCCCCAGAGCTAGGTATAACACACAGTGACGAACCTTTTATTTTCTACGACAATAAAAACAAAGATAAAAGAATTATTATGTTTGCTACAGCAAACAATATAACTAAACTTCAACAATGCCAAACATGGATGATGGATGGGACCTTTACAATATGCCCCAAACCATTCTACCAACTTTACAGTATCCATGGCCAATATCATAACAGTTGCATCCCCTTTATTTATGCATTGTTACCAAATAAACAAAATGCAACATATACTGAAATGTTAGGTAAAATAAAGCAAGAAAACAAATGATTTTTTTCCTCAAAGAATAATAATAGACTTTGAGCAAGCTATGATAAATTCTATCCTTAAATTGTATGCCCACACATCAATACAAGGATGTTACTTCCATTTTAATCAATGTTTATGGAGACATCTACAAAAATCTGCACTTAGGGGCCGATTCCGATTTCGGACGGAAGGGCTCCGAACGATGGTTGGAGCCCTTCCGCCCGAATCGGAACGTGCCGGCCGGATTCCTTTCCAAACGAGCAAATTCCGATGGGCTCGGTCGGAAAGGAATCCGACTCGGATTTCCGGATGGCTTCCGACGGGTTCGGAGAGCCCGTCCGCTGTCCGGAATTCCTTCAGTACTCCCCTGGCCGCCTCTTTACGACCGAGGGAGTACGATGGCAGTTTTTCACTGCATTTTCGTGCCGGTCTTTCCGGCATGAAAAGGCAGTCGGAAACTGTCTTTGGGGGCCCCCATTAGGGCCCCCATGGGTGCGAAGCCGCCGAATGTGGATCCCTGCGGATCCCTGCACCCGGTGGCAGGCACCTTGGGTGCCGGCCACAGGGTGCAGGGATGAACTGCACCCCTGCTTTTCACAATGCAAGCATGCATTCCGCTCGGAATGCATGCTCCCATTGTGAAGTATACGAGTGCGACCGAACAGGGTTCGGTCGCATCGTACTTGCAGGGCCGTAACCGACGACAGCAGGTCGGTCGGTTACGGCTCCTGACCGATGTCGGACGGACCTGAGTCCCTCCGACATCGGAATCGGCCCCATAGTGTAGAATATGCAACAAATATTACCTTTGCATACCAAATTAAAAATCTAATTGCCCTGGCCTATGTGCCAGTAATAGATGTGGCTGAGCATTATAACCTTTTAATTAAAAGTCCTTTTTACCAACAAAATGAACAAAAATTATCTCCCCTCCTAGACTATTTTGAGGATACCTGGGTGGGGAGATTACATAGATCAGGCCATAGGAGACAACCCAAATTTCAAATTCCTTGGTGGAATGTGTACCTAACTACACTTAACCAAGAAGCTAAAACAAAAAACGCAGTTGAAGGTTGGCATAATGCCTTCCTATCTTCTACAGGACGAAGCACTCCTACCATACATAAGCTATTACTTGCCATACAAAAAGAACAAAGCTTCCAAGAACTCAGAATTCAACAATCTGTCATCCAACTAAAACCAAAATTATCTAGACAAACTAATCAAATGTATCAGTATCTCCAACAGCAAGTTCAGCTATACCCTTCCACAAGAGGCCTTGAATACTTAAATTAAACAGTAAAGCAAATAAACAACAACTGCAATTAAATTAAAAACATTTCCCTCCCACAAGTAAAAAATTAAAAAACACTTACCATTCCCGTAGGTGTAATACGAAAATGCTAATCTTCCATAGTAATCCACGTAGTTCACAATCCATAGATATTAAAAAGTAACCCCAATAAAGTGTAAAAATACAACTGTATCAAAAACTTAATCCTCCATTTATAAATCGAAAATCCAGTAACCATAAAAACCCGAAAAATAGTTTAAAAATAAGAACCGCTCCGTGAAAACCGAAAAATGAAGGAAGTATTAATTAACTAATTATTAGTTAATATAACTAATACACACTTCCTTTAAAAAAAAAAAAAATGCAATGTTCCGTAATTCCAAACTTCTTCTTTGTAAAACCTAGAAATAAAAAACAAACATTCCCACCCACACAAATAGA